>JAGFNQ010006278.1:255373-772158 GCA_024364735.1 Boesenbergia rotunda | reverse complement strand
TTTAGGGACCTGTCTAACCCATTAGCTACTTACTAACTGTTATAAACAGTAGCTTTTGCTAGAGTTAGTCAAGTTAAGTGCATTGTTCAAGTTAGATTGTCTAAACTTGACACTTGACCTGATTGCTGTTCATTTAGTGCCCCAATTGCTGCCGATGCACTAACTTAAAGCATCTTGAATTGAGGCAAAGACCTAAGCATCTCAACCCTTTCTAGGTTATCAATTAAAAGTATCCTAAGGTGTTTGTGAGATGCTGGCTTCTAAGTCTATAGGTGCATGCAATTCTAGGGTTAGAGCCTAGGCTAATTCCATTTCGAAAAGAGGCCCTAGTTTTGAAGGGGGTAGTTTTTGAAATAAGACTAAGAAAAAAGAAAAAAAAATTTAACAGAACCTTTTTCAAGTTAAAGTAACATTTTTAAAAGACATTTTAAATTCAAAATCAGAAGTCAAAAACCGAATGATTCTATTCTACTAAGCATAACCCTAACTGCCTTCTTAGTGAGCTAAACTCAGATTCAGGTAGGGGTTTAGTGAATATGTCAGCTAGATTGGACTTGGAGTCTACATGCTTAAGGACTATTTCACCCCTAGCTACGTGATCTCTTACAAAGTGATATTTTACTTCTATGTGTTTGGTTCTAGAGTGTTGTATTGGGTTTTTGGTCAAGTTAATTGAGCTAATATTGTCAATGTTGACTTGGGTCTGATTGTAGTCTAGTTGAAAGTCCTTAAGAGTATGCATCATCCATAGGAGTTGAGCTACACACTCTCCTAAGGCTACATATCAGCTTCAGTTGTTGATAAAGCAACACAGTGTTGCTTTCTACTGCACCAACTTACTAAACTGTTTCCTAAAAGTTGACAGCTTCCACTTGTACTTTTTCTATCTAATTTACAACCAGCATAGTCAGAATCAGAGTATCCTGATAACTTAAAGGATGAAGTCCTAGGGTACCAAATCCCTACATTTAGGGTGCCCTTAATGTATCTTAAGACTCTTTTTAAGGCTGCTAAGTGAGTTTCCTTAGCACATGTTTGGTACCTAGCACACATCCCTACTGAAAAGAGTATATCAGGTCTGCTGGCTGTAAGGTATAGTAGACTTCCTATCATACTTCTGTAAAGTTTTAGGTCTACTGGTTTACCCTCAGGGTCACTATCTATTTTTACATTTGTGGCCATTGGGGTACTTATACTTTTAGAGTTATCCATTTTAAATTTCTTAATTAGTTCTTTAGCATATTTAGATTGATGTACATAATTTCCATCTTTAGTTTGTTTGATTTGTAACCCTAAGAAAAAGTTGAGTTCCCCAACTAAACTCATTTCAAATTCACTTTCCATAATTGTTACAAATTCTTTTAGAAATTTAGAATTAGTTGATCCAAATATTATATCATCTACGTAAATTTGGGCAACAAATATATCTTTTTCTAAAATTTTAACAAACAAGGTTGGGTCAATTTGACCTTGTTTGAATTCTTTAGAGATCAGGTAATTGGATAATCTTTCATACCAAGCCCTGGGAGCTTGTTTTAGTCCATAAAGGGCTTTACTAAGTTTGTAGACATGATCGTGTTTTTCTATATCCTCAAATCCTGGGGTTGTCCTACATAAACTTCTTCCTTAATAAGCCCATTTAAGAAGGCTGACTTTACATCCATTTGGTATAATTTAAATCCTTTATGGGATGCAAAGGCTAGTAACATCCTAATCGACTCAAGTCTAGCTACAGGGGCAAAGGTTTCATCATAATCCAATCCTTCTATTTGGCTGAATCCCTTAGCTACTAAGCGGGCTTTATTTCGGACTATTTCACCTTGGTCGTTTAACTTATTCCTAAATACCCACTTAGTGTCAATTACGGATTTTCCCTTAGGTTTAGGTACTAACTCCCAGACTTGGTTTCTCTCAAATTGGGCTAACTCTTCTTGCATGGCTAAGATCCAGTCAGGATCAGGTAGGGCTTCCTCAATAGTCTTAGGTTCAATTTTTGAAATCATGGCTATTTGACTGAGATTTCTATAGGAAGCTCTAGTTCTGACTCCTAAGGTTGGATCACCTACAATCTGATCAGTTGGGTGACTAAGTCTGCGTTTCTTGGTTTGTCTAGTACTTGGCTCAGCTTCAGGTCCAGCTAGTCCAATAGGTTCAATCCTAGGTTCATTGGTTGTTTCAACTGATTCAGAATTTGGTTCAATTGTTAAGTCATTAAAGGGTTCAGTTAGGGTTTCAGAGTTATCTTCTTGATCAGTATTTGGTGAAGCTAAGTCAGAATTGTCAGATTTTGGGTTCGTTTCTTCATCAAATATTAAGTTGGTTGTTTCTTCAATTTTCTTAGTTATTTTGTTGTAGACTCTATAAGCTCTACTTGTTGTAGAGTACCCTAGAAAGATACCTGGGTTTGACTTGGATTGGAATTTTCCAAGATAGTCCTTGGTATTGAGAATATGGACTTTGCATCCAAAGACTCTAAGATAGTGTAGGTTTGGAAGTCTGTGGTAGTAAAGTTCATAGGGTGTTTTACTTAACCTTTTATTAAGCAGAGTCCTATTTTGGATATAGCAAGCTGTGCTAATTGCTTCTGCCCAATAGTGGTTGGGTAGGTCAAATTCATTAAGCATAGCCCTAGCAGCTTCCTGTAGGGTTCTATTCTTCCTTTCTACTATGCCATTTTGTTGGGGGGTTCTAGGACACGAAAATTCGTGTTTATATCCATTTACTTTGCAGAATTCTTCGAATCTTTGATTCTCGAATTCTCCCCCGTGGTCAGACCTAAGTCTTTTTATTTTGGTATCATTTTGATTTTCAATCAATTTGCAAAAGTTGTTAAATAGGTTCAGGGTTTCATCTTTGGTCTTTAGAAACCTAACCCAGGTGAACCTAGAGTAGTCATCAATTATCACTAAGCAGTACCGGTTTCCACTTAGTGACTTGGCTCCATGTGAATCAAATAGGTCAAGGTGTAGGAGCTCAAGTGTGGTTTGGGTTTGATCAGATTGGATCAATTTGTGACTAGACTTGGTTTGTTTGCCTTGATTACAGGATTCACATATTAGGTTTTCATTACTCTTAATTTTAGGAACACCCTTCACTAAGCCAAGTTGGGTAATTTTTGAGATAGTTCTTAGATTGGTATGACCTAATCTCCTATGCCAGAGTTTTGATTGTTCTAACTGTGTTAACATGCATTTGGGTATAAGGGGAAGATTTATAGTATATACATTGTTTTCCTAGTGCCCTTAAGCATGATTTCTGAGTCTTGTGCGTTTCTAATTAGGCAGTTAGAATTGTTGAACGTAACTAAATAACCAGAGTCACATAACTGACTTATGCTAAGTAAGTTAAAATTAAAGTTTTCTACTAATAGAACTTTCTTAATAATGAAATTGGATTTAAGTTCAATATTACCTGACCCAATTACCTTGAGTGTGGCATTGTTACCAAATGCTACTGAGCCCAGGTTTTTGAACTTGAGTTTGGTGAACTTCAATTTGTCTCCAGTCATATGTCTGGAGCACCCGCTATCTAACATCCATTGGTCCAAATCTTTATGTTCCTACACATAAAGAATTTTTGATGATTTGGATCCAATTTGAGTTAGGGATAGCTTAGATTGAGTTTCACTTCCTAGTCTGTCTCACCCCAGTCTAGGGTTTTCAATCACGTTAACCTTAAGGTTTTTGTGAGACAGGTTTGAAGGTAAAAATTAATTTTGAAAGGAAATTTTTATTTATTTTGAAAAGATATTTACTTTTGAAAAAAAATTTTGAAAACAGATTAAGTGTTTTTCAAAAAGATAATAAGTTTGAAAAATAGAGGTTTTGAAAAACAGTTTAGAATCTATAATTATTTGAAATTTGAGTTAGATTCGAATTTGACAAAAGTTAACTTGAATTTGAATTTCAGAAATTGGCTTCCAGGTCTTGGCGAGGCACTAGGCCTTCTTTGGCCGAAGCCTTATGGGATCATCCACCCTTTCCTTGACAAAGCCTTTTAATGAAATTTCATTTTCAAATTAAATTAGGTCATTTTCTGGTCTAACTAGCTTGGGTCTTGGATCGGTAGCTTCGGCTAGTTCCGCCAAATTGGCTTCCCTAACGTACTATCATCTCACCTCCTCCCAATACTATGTTTTCAATTTTCAAGTAATTTTAGTCCTTAAATCTAAGAATTCCTTAAATCTAAGCATGACAATTTGCAAGAAATTAAATAAACACACAATCAATTAATTAAAAAAAAATCATCTAATTATAAAAATTGTTTTGATTTTGGCTCCCCCTGGACTATAGCCTCTATATGGGTTAGGCAAGATGTGAATCTTGTCCTTGGGGATCCAAAATTGATTTGAACCAGTTGGTTTAGTCAGGCACAGTTTTGGCACCCATGCCTGAACCTTAGGTCTTGACTGGTTCAGTACAGCAAAGTAGGATCTTTGCCGAGATTTGGTTCTATAACCAAGTCCGGATCGGTTTAGAACAGACTTCTGTTTTCCCAGAATCATGTCATGATTCTTGGAACCAGAAGTGAATCGTTCTAAAGCTGTTCTTAAGTCCTTAATTTGAGTTTTCAGGGAGGAATTCTCTGACTCAAGTTTTTCAACTTGATCAGGGGTTCCTTCCTGAATTTTCTCAGTTAAGGAATTAGAATCAGCTCCCTCTTTCAGGAGTTTTACTTCCTGTCGGAGGGACTCGATTCGGAGTTTGGCTTTCGCCAAATCTCGGGATAGATAGGAAATAAGAGAATTTAATTGCGATTTTGAAAAGCCCGTTACCTTTATTTCGCCGTCGTCGGAGAAAGTCAGTTTGCCGTCGTCCCGGTCCGAGTCTGAGTCAGTCTCGATTTGATCCGAAGCGGTCAGGGCTAGAAGATTGGACTGAGGTGCTTCTTCTTCTTCTTCTGAGGAAGACTCATCCCAGGTTGCTTGGAGTGCCTTCTTCTTTCTGGTCTTTTTGGACTCCTTTAGGCTTGGACATTCGGTCTTGTAGTGGCCCTTCTTCTTGCATTCGTAGCAGGTTACGTTGGGCTTGTGTTTGTCAGTTGCTGGTTCAGCTGGTTCATCCTTTCTTCGGCTTGTTCTTCGTGTGTTGGTTTGGTTTTTCAACCTTTTGTAGTAGCTTCGAGCTAGCCGGACCAGTTCAGATTGATCTTCCTCTTGATCTTCTATTTCTGAATCTGAGGTAGATTCAGGTTCAACTTGAATTTTCTTCTTGGTCATTTTCCCTGTTTTCCCTGCAAAAAAGGCTGTACTTTTCTCGACCAAATTGGAGTTAGTCTGTTCATGCAGCTCAAGTTCAGAAAATAACTCATCTAGCTTAATTTTTGAAAGATCCCTAGAGACCTTGTATGCATCTACCATAGATGCCCACAAGGTGGTCCTAGGGAATGCGTTTAGGGCGTACCTTATCAGATCACGGTTTTGAACCTTGTGACCTATTGCGTGAAGACCATTCATCAGCTCCTGGATTCTGGCGTGGAGCTGGGCTGCTGTCTCGTTATCTGCCATTTTGATAGTGAAGAGCTTGTTCAGTAGCAAGTCTCGTTTGCTGATTCTTGTATCTGAAGTTCCTTCGTGGAGTTCAATCAATTTAGCCCATAGTTCCTTTGCACTTTTGAAGGGTCCTACGCGGTTCATCTCTTCTTTCGTTAGTCCACATTGTAGAGTCTGGGTTGCTTTGGCGTCAGCTTCAATCTTTCGTTTAAGGGCAGTGTCCCATTCTGAGTAGTCTTGTGGTACACCTTCAGCATTGGTGGGAATCATCAGTCCAGACTGGATGATTATCCACATTTCCACCTGAGTTTTCAGGTGGACCTCCATTCGACTTTTCCAGTAGGGAAAATCTTCTCCACTGAAAAGTGGAGGTCGGGCGGTGCTAAATCCTTCTTGGATAGACATTTGTTACTGTAATAAAAGAAAACAACAAAAATATTTCCAAGACTTGGTCTTGGATTAGTAGTGCGGGAAGAAATAATCAAACACAGATTTCAAGGGGTGTTGCACCAACCTTGAGATAAAAACTCCGAAAAATGAGAGAGAAAAAAAAATGAGAGAGAAAAAAAAATCCGAAAAAAAATATTCAAACTGGTGGTTGCACCAGGTTTGACTTCCCCGCTCTGATACCACTTGTTGGATCGAGAAATGCGAGAGAGGGGGGGTGAATGTCGCAATTCGTTCGGATTTAAAAAGAGCGGGTGCGCAGCGGAAATAAAAGAGAACACAATAACGCAAACACAGCTGGTTTACTTGGTTCGGAGCCTGGGTCGACTCCTACTCCAAGGCCCACGGTCGTTGACCGTTTTCTGCGGGCAATTCTATAAGTTCGCAAAGTTTACAATTAGATTTTACAATAAGGCAGAATAGTAAACTTTAAATACAACTCTTGTTACCGACGTCCGGTGAAGATTGAAGTTCTGGAGCAGCGGGACGTCGTCGGCTTGAGTTGGCAGCTTTTTGGAGCGTGTCGTGGAAGCAGAAGAGCGTAGAATTGTCGAAGCAATTGATTGTACTTTGAAGAGGGTCGAGGCCCTCTTTATATAGGGCAGGGGGCGCCCGACATGCTCGGGGCGCCCTCCACGTGGCTTCTGATCCGGCGTGCTCTCGGTCGTGACTGATCGCTTCGACTTCGGGATAACAGTTGACTGGGGCGCCCGACGCCACGGGGCGCCCGATTGACCGGTCAAACTTTATCACCGAGGCTTCGCGAGGGTGAGCTGCAGCCGCCTTCAGTGGCGTGGCACAGTGGGCGCCCGAGACACGCGGGGCGCCCGATCTGCGCGGTGCCCGATTTGCGCGGCGCCCGCGACAAGAGGGGCGCCCGACATGCGCGGGGCGCCCCTCAACGCTGTGCAGTCGGAGGTTTACTTCTCTGCTGACTTTGGGTTGACTCTGGGGCGCCCGACACATCCGGGGCGCCCTGCTCAGCTGCGGCCTCACTCCTTTGAGGCCCTCTGAGCTGCAGAAACGCAGTCCTTCGGTCCTGCATCCAGGGTTAGTCCAAAATAGCAAATACTAAGTTGATTTTTCACAGCCTTAGCTGTCTTGGTTCTGACTTTGGGTCTCCAAAATGGATCCCTAGGTCGAACCGACGCCTAATGTTCCCTCGAGGGGAACGCGTCCTCACCTACTCCTCTCGGGAGAGTTTACCTGGTGCCAACCGGACCCTCCAGTTGGACTTTTGCCCGGCAGTCCTTCGCCAGGTCTTGAGTTGCCAAGCTTCCCTTCGCTTGGTGCCTAGCAGCCCTTTGCTAGGTCTTTTCTTCTGGCAGCCCTTCGCCAGTGCCTAGCATTCCTTCGCTAGGGCTTGTCTGTCTGGCAATCCTTCGCCAGTGCCTAGCAGTCCTTCGCTAGGGCTTTTTCTATCTGGCAGTCCTTCGCCAGTGCCTAGCATTCCTTCGCTAGGGCTTTTCCTGTAGACTCAAGGAGCATTGTTAGACAACAAATAACCCTTAACTTTTGAACCCTTTTGTCAATAACAAAACACAGGTTTGACTTGGGTGCATACTGCACCAACATTATGTTTTTCAATTGCTATCTATTGCTATTATTATTGCTTGCTGTTATTTATCTCTAAACTTAAACATATTTGCCACACATCAAAAAGGGGGAGATTGTTGAAGCAATCAACCCTAAAATGATTGGAAGATCATGGTTTTGATGTGTGTGTGTGAGTATGTTTAAGGTTAGAGTGTTATATTGTATTTGATGTGTGTGATTGAGTTTGCAGGACTTGGAGAATCACACATGGTGAACATATCCGAGGGACGAGAGCCGAGGGAGGAGGACTCCAAAGGCAAGCCGGGAAGTGGACTTCAAGGGCACACGTGAAGGGTGGCATGGAGGCAAGCCAAGGGAAGGCTTGTGTGCGCATCCGAGGGACGAGAGCCAGAGGAAGATGACTTCAAGGGGCGAGCCAAGGAGTGAACCTGAAGGCACACGTGAAGTAGTATGTGAAGATTGGCTGGAAGTGAGTGGGCAGTCGACTGGCCAGAGGGCAGTCGACTGCCAAAACTCACAGAAGGTTTTCAGCCTTCTACCAGTCGACTGGCCCAGAGACAGTCGACTGGTATACCCCGAAAACTAGCCATTGGCTAGCAGTTAATGCTAGGCCAGTCGACTGCCCCAGGGGCAGTCGACTGGTGTGGGGCTGGATAGACTACGAGTTTGTCCTGTTCTCCTATAAAAGGAGGACCTTTTTGCACTTGAACGGTATGGTTCCGTACTATAATGAAGTGTTGTTCGTGTGAAAAGTCCTCTCATCTTCCTCTCTCTTCAATCACTACATTTTGTAAAGAGGAAGACAACACCGCTGTAATGGTTTTTCCACCTGAAGGAGATTTTTCATAGTGGAAGTGGTGTACGTGCGTGGATCCTTGGATTAGTCACCCATTTGGGTGGATACCAAGTAAATTTGTTGTTAGCATTGTTTTATTGTCCTTTGCATATTATTGTTTTCGCTGCGCGAACAACCTTGTAGAGACGTCAACGAAAAAGTGCTATTCACCCCCCCTCTAGCACGTCTGTCGATCTATCAGAGTCTTCCTTTCTCCCATAAGGGATGGAAGGAATGTTTCTTTTTCATACGACTCCCTAAGCGCCCCTTCGGCCCCATCCGCTGGAGGGAAGACCTACCAGCCATTCTGGTGTTGTGCGACTTTCAACAGGATCCGGGGTTCCAGCGGGCCAGAGGCATCCTGGCTGGAATGAAGTTCCACGGCCCCCTTCCTGGTGCAATGTGAAGAGCTCTTGTACCGGGTCGGGCTCAGCTCCAAAACCACAAGCATTAGCCCCAGCCTTAGTAAGTTCTCATTTTTATTAAATGTTTGTTGATTCTAACTGATGTCCTTTTGCTTTTGTATTGCAGAGGACATCATGCTGTCCCAAGCGATGAATTAGCTACTTAAGTGAGAGCATGCCAAGGAGCAGGCCTTGGCTCCTCCTCCAGCACCCACCACCTCGGTGGTCGACTCGGCTGAAGATTCGGAGGAGATGGCGGAGCGGCCTGATGACCAAGGAGTCGACCCCTCTCCCGCACTCATCGAGATGGGAGATGAGGAAGAGCCTGCGCCTCAGGCTCATCCTCCAACGTTCGAAGCAACCGGGAAGACGAGGCAGAAACGACTCACTCAATGGTCGGCTCCTCATCCCCCTTAGAGGAGGTTGAGGAAACACACCTCTCCAGAGCTCCCCCTATAACCGAGGAGGAGGATACGGTGCCCCTCTCCAAGTGCTTCAAATTGCCGAACCCTCCAGCTACAGGGCATCCGACCACCATCACCACCCCGGCCAGTTCCTCAGACGCCTCGAAGGGCAAGCGGGCAGAGCCAGCAGAGCCCCGTCTGATGAGTGTATGCCTGCGCTAGAAGGTCCAGGTGGAACAGGAGGCAGCCTCTCGGGGTCCTCAACTAGTATGGTTGAAGGAGGCCTCCGCCGAGGGTCCTGCTTCCGGGGGATCATCAAGTTTGGAGGAGGACATCCCAGGCCCCTCCTCAATGCCCTCTGAAAGCACCTGCCATCCAGCCTCTCAACCATGGCAAAGATACACTCTCATCACGAAGCCGGGACGACGGAGGGGGAGAACTTTCAGTGCCTCGGCTGGGCCACTCTCTAACCTGCACAAGTCTCTGCTGAAGGTAAAGAGGTCATACTTTTCTGTTATTACTGTTGATCCTTTCTAATTCATGTTGTTTACTGTGGCAGGCCACTTACGACTGCCTCGTCGTAGGTAGTCCCTTATCCTCTCGGCAGGAGACTGAAGACCTGCGCCAGCGGGTAGCAGAATTGGAGGCAGAGACGTCCACCGTGCTCGCGAGGAGGGCCTACTATCGGCGGAGGTCAGTAGGAGTCTGCAAGTCAAGGTGGAACATTACCTAGACTCCTTGCTGGCCTCTGAGTCTGCTCTGCATAGTGCGAACCACCAGGTGCTCCTCCTATCAAAGCTGACGAAGGCTCTTATTAACAAGGTAGGCCACCTGGTGCACGAGAAGAAGCTCTCCGAAGAGCGGGAGGCGAGGCTATCCGAGGATATCCGTCGGCTGCAGGAAAACTCAGAGTGAGCCCAAGCGCAAACTCAGGTCGGCGCGAAGCAGCTCGAAGAGGTCAAGGAGGAGCGGGATCGGCTATCCTCCGAGGTGGCAGAGCTAAGGACTGGCCGGGACGTAGCAGTAGAAGAACTTTAGAAGTATAAAGCTGATGAAGAGTCCCGGCTAGTAGTGTTAGAGGAGGCATCCAAGGCTAAGTTCCTCCAGTCGAATGAATTTGGCGACCTCCTAGCAAGCCAAGTGCTGAGACGTTTGAAGCAAGGCTTAAACAGGGTAGTCCAGCAGATCTGGCGAGCGGGAGTGTTGAAGATGGATGCTGACCTTAGCTTCCTCAGTGTCAGCCAGGCATGGGAGGAGCTGCCACCCAAGGATAAGGAGTTGTAGCCGCCGTCTCTTCTTTTGTATTTTGCCTTTTATATATTTTCTTTTTTTTCAAATGTAAGTCAAATGTAACCAATGTTGATGCAGTCTGGCCCGATTGTTGTTTTGGTGTTGAAAACGATTTAAGTTTGGTTGAGCAAATTTAGTTTAAGTCCTGGTCGGGGACTGGGCATGAAATCCCGGTGAGTGAAGCCGGGTCCTGGTGAGTGAAGCCAGGTGATGGAAATCCCGGTGAGTGAAGCCGGGTCCTGGTGAGTGAAGCCAGGTGGTGGAAATCCCGGTGAGTGAAGCCGGGTCCTGGTGAGTGAAGCCAGGTGTTGGAAATCCCGGTGAGTGAAGCCGGGTCCTGGTGAGTGAAGCCAGGTGTTGAAAAGTCCTAATTCGGAAGAGGTGGGTGAAAAGTCCTAGCTTGGAGGGCTAGGTGAAAAGTCCTAGCTTGGAGGGCTAGGTGAAAAGTCCCATCTTGGAGAGTTAGGTGAAAAAGTCCTGGCTTGGAGGGTCAGGTGCCTAGCTTGGAGGGCTAGGTTGGATGAAGTTCTAACTCGGAAGGGTTGGGTGAAAAGTCCTAGCTTGGAGGGCTAGGTGAAAAGTCCTAGCTTGGAGGGCTAGGTGAAAAGTCCTAACTTGGAGGGTTAGGTGCAAATTCCCAACTTGGAGAGTTAGATGGAAAAATCCTTAGCTTGGAGGGCTAAGGTGAATAAAATCCTAGCTTGGAAGGCTAGGTCTGCGTCCCTGGATCGGTCTGGTGACCGATCAGGGAGTTGGCACGCTGCTCCTTCGTGGATCGGTCTGGTGAACGATCCAGTGATGTCTGATCGGTCTGGTGACCGATCAGGGAGTGTGTGTTTCACTCACTGCACAGCTCCTGATCGGTCTGGTGACCGATCAGGGAGCGAACAGTGAGTTGAGTTCCCTTGCTAATCAGGTCCAGAACGGTCCGGTGACCGATCAGAGACTTAGGATTTAATTAAAGAATCACTGTTCACTCAAGCCTGATTGGTCTGGTGACCGATCAGGCTGGAGCCTGATTGGTCTGGTGACCGATCAGGCTGGAGCATGATTGGTCTGGTGACCGATCAGGCAGGAGCCTGATTGGTCTGGGGACCAATCAGGAGTGTGCAGAAACTGCTGGATCGGTCTGGTGACCGATCAGGCTCCTCCCTGATCGGTCTAGGGATCGATTAGGAGCAGAACTTTAATTTAAATATATTGTCAGAAGTCTGTTTTCACTGCCGATTCTCTGCTACTTGTTGATTTCTTTTTGATATGCATTGCTAAGCCTCTGTTGGAGTGTGCAGGTGATAGCAGGTGATTCAAACACTCAAGGAGGGTCAATGGGAGGCTTTCCTTGGAGCAGGTTTGGATCTATTGTGTTTTCAGGTCTCAACGGCGTCTGGCACAATTGGCAACTGACGAAGGCGCGGCTAGCAACTGACGGAGGCTCAGTTGGAGGAGTGTCCAGTGGACTGAGTTCAGAGAGGTCAGTGGGTCAGGGTGTGAGTCAGTGGTGCTGATGGAGCTGGCGACGTTGAGCAGGAGCTTAAGAGACAAAGCTGGATGCAGAGGAGAGGAGGTGAACAAGACAGAAACTTAGGAAGTTTGGCTGGGCTGTGTTCGTGCTCTCTGTTGCTTTGTGCTTGAGCGATCTTGTTACATCTTTGTGAGCTTGTCTTCTCGAGTGTCTCTGTGCTTAACTTGTATCTTCTTGAGATCACTTGTGGAGAGGTTTCTCCACCGAGAAGGAGGCTGCTACTATCTGGAGTTCACCGGGGCTTGATCTGCCGACGATCAAGGGATCGCCCACCTTACGGGCACGCCAAGGAGTAGGGGCAAGTTATCCCCGAACCTTGTATATCGAGGTGTTAGCGTCGGTTTGCTTTCCTTTGCTTTGGGTTGTTGTTTTTAGTTTTCTGTTTCTGCATTTGCTTCCGCTGCCTAACTCTGTAGTGCAGAATAGTTTCAAAAGTAAGAAAAGCTTTGTGTCCGACTAGATTCACCCCCCCCCCCCTCTCTAGCCATCCGGGATCCAACAACCAAGACTTTTGAATGAAACCTTTTAACTCCATTGCCTTGAGTACTTCTGAGTATGTCCTTTTCCTGGAATATATATGTTTTCTGCTTCATTTTCTTGTATTCTTTTGTACCTTGTAAAAATGTACTCTAAATTGAATGAAGCATATTTACCTCCCGTGTCTTTTTCTTTCTGTGTAATTTCAACTTGTGTTTGTTTTGTATTCTTGATTGAATACACTCCAAGTGCAACCTTCACCCATAAAGGAGATATATTTCTCTGCTGCCCGTCGGTAGTTGTATTTCTGGGGCCTTATGCAACTCCATATGACATGGGTCCATGTTATTCTCGACAGCATTTCCTCAGCTCAGCATCTCAGGCATCCTCGATATCACAAAATGGTAAAAGCTTAGGCGACCCCTAATCGGGCATCCTCAATACTACGACAAGCAGCACCACGAGATGGTGGGAAGTTCATGTTTCTCCTGGTTGGGTATCCGCAGCACCACGACCAGACCTACACATCTCGGACATCCGCAGCACCACGAGATGGAGGGTTTTATGCTCCTCTTGGTCAGGCATCCGCAGCACCACGACCAGGCCTACACATCTCGGGCATTCACAGCACCATGAGATGGTAGGGCTTTATGCTCCTCTAGATCGGGCATCCGCAACACCATGAGATGGTAGGGCTTTATGCTCCTCCTGGTCGGGCATCCGCAACACCACAACCAGGCCTACTCATCTCGGGCATCCGGAGCACCACGAGATAGTAAGTCGGGCATCCGTAGCACCACGACCAGGCCTACTCATCTCGGGCATCTGCAGCACCACGAGATGGTAGGGCTTTATGCTCCTCCTGGTCGGGCATCCACAGCACCACGACTTGTGATGACCCTCTCTTCTTGACCTTAACCTTAGAGGGAGGTCACAATTTCTTCTTTTCTTTTCTTTTTTTTCTTTTCTTTTACATTGCTCCCAGTTGATTGATGATAGGTGTAGTCAACTAGTGCCAGTCGACTTCTAAGCCAAATCACTCCCCCAATCTTTTTGTTGGAAAGTTGGCCCTGGAACCAGTCGACTCCACCTGGTTTTCACTCCCCCAATATTTCTGTTCCCTCGAATTCACTGAGAGCAGTCGACTGCTACCTTGAGCAGTCGATTGATGCTTCTGGAATTCCAATTCTAGACATCCGAGCCATATCAGAGATCATGAATAACATTTCTACTGATAACTATGATTATGGAACTCACAATCACTACTTGGACTAGAACATAAACCATCTAACATGCAACTCAAGTAATAAGCTAAAAAACAACCTCAATCTTATAATCTTTGCGGAATTAACACTACTATCATGAAACTTAAGCAATAAATGCTAAAGTTCTACTGCTTAGAACTTAGAGCACTAGCAAATCTCATCCCAAGTTCTCACTCAACAGTTCGGCCGCCACTGAGCATCAATCATCGCCCCAGTCACCTCCTTGACTTACATTCTCTCTCAACCTTTATCTGCAGTAAAAGGATGCAAACTATAAGCAAATTGCTTAGCAAATAGACCATGTTCTCACAAAACATGCAATCAAGATAAAACATGCTCATGATTCAAAGAATGCTTCCTTTAAAACATATGAAACTAGAAATGTCATGCTTAACATGAATATGCTCATGAATACACTTGTAACAAATGCTTGCATTTGAAAACCTTGCTTGAAATGAAAAATGCTTAACATGCTTGAAACAAATGCTTGCATTTGAAAACTTGAAAACCTATATACTCTTATACTTTAAAATAGATAAACATCCTGCTATTGGGCCCGACATAGCACCAATGCGCGCATCCCTAATAGGTTTTGGGTAGCTACCCACCGAACCCTACTAGAGCATCTCTACTAGGCTCGCCTAGATCTCTGTGGACCTCGGCCCAGTACATGCCACTTAAAGAAAGTAATATACTTAAAACTTGTAATGCTTGTACTTATAATGCTTACACTTTGCATATTCTTTGCACTTAAAAAGCAATGTTCCCAAAACTTATTTTGGGACACATCAAGACCTTGGTTTTGTACTCATCAATGCACCTTGCGTGCCTTAGTCCCAGAACTCATTCTAGGGCTTAGTAAGACCTCGGTCTTACTCTGTACTTTCATTGAGCACCTTGTGTGTCCTAATCCCAAAACTCGTTTTGGGTCAAATCAAGATCTTGGTCTTGCTATACTCAGATCACACACACAAAAGGCATAGAATCAAGTTCTACGACAACTAATATCATACGAGAACAACTTTTACTGCAGGTGAGTGATCTACTTACTTGATTCTTTCTACTCACTATATCGAATACGAAGCCTAGTGTGGAATCCCTTCGTCCACGTCTTTCGCATGGTCGCCGAATCTTAGGCACAAGTGTATAAGGAGAAACCCTAGTTTCTGTTGGTGCAGGAAGCACCATATCGAACCTTGTTTTGATATTGGCAAAGGATTCAAAGTTAAGTGTTATTTGTGATCTAACGAAGTTACTCAAGTGTGCAGAAACAAAGTCCTAGCAAAGGGCTGCTAGGCAACTAGTGAAGGGCTGCTAGGCACCTAGCGAAGGTCTGCTAGGAAACAAAGTCCTAGCGAAGGGCTGCTAGGCACCTGGCGAAGGACTGCAAGGAAACAAAGTCCTAGCGAAGGGCTGCTAGGCACCTGGCGAAGGGCTGCCAGGAAACAAAGACCTAGCGAAGGACTGCTAGGCACCTGGCGAAGGACTGCCAGGAAACAAAGTCCTAGCGAAGGGCTGCTAGGCACCTGGCGAAGGACTGCTAGGATATAAAGCCCTAGCGAAGGACTGCTAGGCACCTGGCGAAGGAATACCAGGATACAAAGCCCTAGCGAAGGATTGCTAGGCACCTGGCGAAGGACTGCCAGGACACAAAGCCCTAGCGAAGGACTGCTAGACACCTGGCGAAGGAATGCCAGGATACAAAGACCTAGCGAAGGACTGCTAGGCATCAGAACCCTAAGACCCAGCGAAGGGCTGCTAGGAGTCGAAGACCTAGTGAAGGACTGCTAGGCACCAGGCGAAGGACTGCTTGGAACCGAAGCCCTAGCAAAGGACTGCTAGGCACCAGGCGAAGGACGGCTTGGTCACGAAGACCTGGCGAAGGACTGCTGGGCACCAGGCGAAGGACTCCTTGGTACTGAAGACCTGGCGAAGGACAGCTGGGCACCTAGCGAAGGACTGCTGGGCAAAAGTCCAACCGGAGGAGCCGGTTGGCAACAGGTAAATTCTCATGAGAGGAGTAGGTGAGGACGTGTTCCCCGTCGAGGGAACAGTAGGCGTCAGTTCGACCTAGGGCTCCATTTTGGAGACCCAAAGTCAGAACCAAGACAGCTAAGGCTATATAAACCTAATATTTTATTGCTTTGTGTTGTTTTGGACTAACCTTGGATGCAGGACCAAAGGAATGTGTTTCTGCAGCTCAGAACGCCCCAAAGGAGAGTGGCAAGCAGCTGGGCAGGGCGCCCCCAGTGTCCCGGGCGCCCCTAAGGTCAAGGTAAAACAAGTTAAGCAAGAAAACACTTCGAAAGCTCACTGGGGGCGCCCCCATGCTCCTGGGCGCCCCGGATGCTCCGAGTGCCCCGGCCTCAAGCCAACGAAGCGGATAGAGTCAAGCCAGCGAAAAGCCAGCAGACCGAGTCAACCCGGGCGCCCCCTACATCCCGGGCGCCCACAGTCAACTCTCAGCCCTATTCAAGTGGGATAAGGGCTGACCGAGACTTGTCCGGATCGACTGACACGTGGGGGGTTGCCCCCAACGTTCAGGGCGCCCCTGGAGGCTATAAATAGCCCCTCGACCCCAAGGCTTCATATAACACATCTTTCCAACGCTACTACGCTATTCGACTCAAGCGCTCTGCTCCAGAAACCTTCCATCTTGAAATTGAAGCGCCGACAACGACCTTACGCACCGAAGTACGATCCATACCAGGCGTCGATCACGAAGAGTAACTCTGTTTTCATTTACTGCAAAATTTCTATATCATTCTCTGTAAAACATTTTGCGCATTATAGAATTGTCCGCAGTAAACGGTCAAGGACTGTGGGCCTTGGAGTAGGAGCCGACCGCGACTCCGAACCAAGTAAATCTTTGTGTTTGTGTCTTTCTTTGTGTTTTTAATTTCCGTTGCTTATTCTCTTAAGGTTTTATCCAAAAACGTTTTACGATATTCAACCCCCCCTCTATCGTTCTTCTCGATCCAACAAGTGGTATCAGAGCGGGGTAGTTCAAATTGGTGCAACCACCAGTTTGAAAGTTTTTTCGAATTTCCGAATTTTTTTTTATTTCTCTTGTTTTTGTTAATCGAGGTGGTGCAACACCACTCGATCTTTATTTCAAATAAATAATATCTGTAGGTGTGTTTAAAATATGTCATAAATTTTTTCACCATAACTCAGAATTGATAAAACGAACAATTTTTGAAAATTTATCATAAATTTTTTATTATTATTTTATTATTTTTCTCGAAATTCATGCTAAGCAAATTTTTTTCCAAACAGTAAATTCTTACCTTTTCATCATTAATCAGAATTGATAAAGTCAACATTTTCAAAAATTTATCATAAATTTTTATTTTATTTTTATTATTATTTACCTCGAAATTCGTGCAAACACTTTTATTGAGCTAGTTTTTTTTGTCTCTCCCGCACTACTAATCCAAGACCAAGTCTTGGTACATCTCTGTTATTTCTCTTGTGTGCAAGGTATAAACTAAATGGCCAACCAAGAGTGGAACAGTGCCCGTCCACCGCTATTCTCCGGTGAGAACTTCAATTTTTGGAGAAGTCAAATGGAGTCCCTTCTGAAAGCCCACATGGACCTATGGCTGATCATCCAAACGGGATTCTCTTTTCCCGTAGAAGATGAGTTATCAATTGAGTGGGATAAATTGGATGAACGAACTCTCAACCAAATCGAGACCGATGCAATGGCAACTGCAATTCTACAATGTGGCCTAACCAAAGAGCAACTCGAGCTAGTAGGTTCATGCAGATGTGCTAGAGAAATCTGGAAAAAATTGATTAACCTTCATCAAGAGATCTCAGATGAAGAAGAAGATCAGGTAAGTTATCTTGCCCTTTCGGTCCAAGCACAAACAACCGAGTCAGAGTTTGAACCCGAATCCAAAGTTAAACCAGAATCAGACGACGAATTGACTGAGACGGTAACCGATTTTGAATTCTTTTCAAAATTAGAATTAAATAATCAAACAGATACTGTAATGGTCGAGGAAGGTGTAAATTCTATTGTAGGAAAAAATCCTAAAGAACCACCAAAGAAGGAGCTTCAACTAGTACCCGAGTCCGACTCAGACACAGAATCAGAAGATGAGCCTAGATCCGAGGCGGCAAGAATCAAGGGGGAGATTCCCAATAAGGAACCAAAAGGTAAAAGTGTAAATTCAGATTTTAAAAATCATGTAATTTGTTACACATGCAGGGAAAGAGGGCACTACCAAAGTGAGTGTCTTACTCGTAAGATTTGAATGACACCACCGACGGCGACAAAGGAACCAGTTCCAAAAGCATGAAAGGACAAAAGTCGCATTCAATGCTTCAAGTGCCAGGAGTTTGGGCATTACAAAAGTGAATGCACAGATAAAAGAGCTACCAAGAATGCCGGACAAACAATCGACAAAGGTAAATTTACAGTATTTGAAAATCCGTTATTTACCTTGAATAATGTGATTAATTCATGTAAATTAATTAAGGCAAATTTCAGAAAATTGAAACAAGAAAATGAAACCCTAAAACATAAGGTCAATATGTTAGAAAATTTAATTCATAATTTTGCTGATTTCAAAAATCCGGAGTATTACTCCAATTGTGACCTACTTAGATAATTGTTTGCTTTAATTGTGTGTTTCTTTTTATTTTTATTCTTGTTTTTTGCTTAGAATTAGGATTGACTAGTTTAAGGACTAAAGGGTTACTTAAAACTTGAAAACCTAGTATTGGGAGGAGGTGAGATGATAGTACGTTAGAGAAACTCTTCTAATAAGGTCAATTATACACTACTTGGTCTGTTTAGTCTGGTGGAACTAGCCGAAGCTACCGATCCAAGACCCAAACTAGTTAGACCAAAATCTTTCAAGGAGTGACATGAAGATGAATTTTCTATAAAAGGCTTTGTCAAGGAAAGGGTTGATGATCCAATAAGGCTACGACCAAAGAAGGCCTAGTGCCTCGCCAAGACCTGGAAGCCAATTATAGAAAATCAAATTCACTTTACTATTGTCAGATTTGAATCTAACATAAATTTTAAGTAAATCTTAGAGTTAACACTAATTCGAAGATAAAAATAAAGCATCTCACAAAACAGATAAGGTAACCTGTTTTGTCATGTAGAACTGGGTGAGATGTCCAGAACTTAATAATGTAGTTCAATTTTTTTTTAAAATCAACTCAAGTGTTTTCCGGAATTAATTCTAAATGTTTTCCACTCAAAATTTTAAAAAAATTGAATTTCATTTGTTTTCAAAATTAACTCATCAAACTAAGTCTTGATTGAATTAATACTAAGATCTAGGACTTGATTGGGTCAATTATTGGTAAAACCAAGTCAACATAGTCAAACCTAGTCAATACGGAAGACCCTTCAAGCACTTAGACAAAGTCAGACGAGTTGGATACAAGGGGAGTTATTTTTTTAAATATTTTTCAAAATTTTAGATTTTTTCAAAAACCTTATGCTCTAAAATTTAGTATCATCTCAAAATAAGGTTTTCAAAAATTTGATTCAAAAACCCTCGTAAATTACTATCTCTTTGGAAAATTATTTCCAAATTGTGTTGAAAATAATACGTACTTGACTTTGAAAATTTTTCCAGGACACTTAGGAAAATATCCTTGTAGTTAACAAGGTTTCCTAGGATTGTGTCAGACTGGAAAAGAAACCAAGTCAAGTATTATGTTTAAATTTTTAATCTTTCACAAAAGTACTTATATTTTTCAAAAATGCATAATATTTTTCAAAAGTACTTATACTTTTCAAAATATGCATAACATCTTTCAAAAGTACTACTATTTTTCAAAATATAATGTTTTCAAAAAGTACTAATACTCTTCAAGGCAACAGTATTCTAAGTGTGTGAATCTTCTAAAGACTTGCCTACAAATACAAAAATAGTTTTTCAAATTGTACAATACTTTTCAAAGTGGAGTTTTGTTGGTGCAATTTAAGCTTTTACTATGCTTTCAAGAATTATACTAAGTATTTTTATGTTTTCAAAACTTATAGGCTCTGATACACAAACTTTTTCTTAAAACTTATTTCAAAATATATTTCTTTATTGATATATATACAAGGAGGAGAGTAGAAAAAGTGTGAAATTAGAAATTAAATTATTCCTTAAACTTTTTCCCCTTTTTCAAAGAAAATTTATCTTAGAAATGGTCTAAGGAGAAGAATTTCACATTAAGGGGGGAGAGAAAGGAAAGAGAGAAAGGAAATTTTGTTTAATTTTTATCTCTTTTACAAAAAAGTGCTTCAAAATTTTTTAAGTATTTCTAAGTGTTTCAAATTCTTTAAGTGAATGTTTTTTCCTAAGTAAATTTTTTCTTAGTAAACAAAATTTGTCTGAGCAAAATCTTTTTGAAAATTTTGGCAAATGTTTCTAAGTAAAGTTTTTTGGTGAAAAACTTGTCTAGAAATTTCTTAAAGATTTTGTTTTTCAAACTATACAAAGTATTTCTAAGCAAATTCTTCTAAGTATGTAAATTCTTTTAAAACAAATTTTTTCCCAACTCTCAAAGTTGAACCTTTTTTTTGGGAAATTTGACTTCAAAGTTTTGCCTAAGTAAAAATCTTTTTGCAAAGCCTTGTAAGTAAAAGTTTTTAACAAAATTTAGGTTTGCAAAACTTTTTAAAATTTTACCTTGTCCACCCATGTATATTTTTGATATATGTCAAAGGGGGAGAAAGGGTCAAAGTTAAGTATTTTATAACACAAGTATTCAGGGTTTTAGGGGGAGTATGAGAAATAAAGGATTTTTTTTCAAAATCTTACCTTATGTTCTTAACTGTTATAAAGTTTTTACTTAACGATGAATTGTGTATAATTGCTATACTTCATTTTTACCTTATGTTCTTAACTGTTATAAAGATTTTTACTTAACTTTGAATTATGTTGCTATAAATCAAAAAGGGGGAGATTGTTGGTGTAGGAAGCACCATATCGAACCTTGTTTCGATATTGGCAAAGGATTCAAAGTTAAGTGTTATTTGTGATCTAACGAATTTACTCAAGTGTGCAGAAACAAAGTCCTAGCGAAGGGATGCTAGGTACCTAGTGAAGGGCTGCTAGGCACTTGGCAAAGAACTGCCAGGAAACAAAGTCCTAGCGAAGGGCTACTAGGCACCTAGCGAAGGACTGCTAGGAAACAAAGTCCTAGCGAAGGGCTGCTAGGCACCTGGCGAAGGGCTGCCAGGAAACAAAGACCTAGCGAAGGACTGCTAGGCACCTGGCGAAGGACTGCCAGGAAACAAAGTCCTAGCGAAGGGCTGCTAGGAACCTGGCGAAGGACTGCCAGGATACAAAGCCCTAGCGAAGGACTGCTAGGCACCTGGCGAAGGACTGCCAGGATACAAAGCCCTAGCGAAGGACTGTTAGGCACCTGACGAAGGAATGCCAGGACACAAAGCCCTAGCGAAGGACTGCTAGGCACCTGGCGAAGGAATGCCAGGATACAAAGACCTAGCGAAGGACTGCTAGGCATCGGAACCCTAAGACCCAGCGAAGGGCTGCTGGGCACCTAGCGAAGGACTGCTAGGAGTCAAAGACCTAGCGAAGGACTGCTTGGAACCGAAGCCCTAGCGAAGGACTGCTAGGCACCAGGCGAAGGACGGCTTGGTCACGAAGACCTGGCAAAGGACTGCTTGGTACTGAAGACCTGGAGAAGGACAGTTGGGCACCTGGCGAAGGACTGTTGGGCAAAAGTCTAACCGGAGGAGCCAGTTGGCAACAGGTAAATTCTCCTGAGAGGAGTAGGTGAGGATGCATTCCCCGTCGAGGGAACAGTAGGCGTCGGTTCGACCTAGGGCTCCATTTTGGAGACCCAAAGTCAGAACCAAGACAGCTAAGGCTATATAAACCTAATATTTTATTGCTTTGTGTTGTTTTGGACTAACCTTGGATGCAGGACCGAAGGAATGTGTTTCTGCAGCTCAGAACGCCCCAAAGGAGAGGGGCAAGCAGCTGGGCAGGGCGCCCCCAAGGTCAAGGCAAAACAAGTTAAGCAAGAAAACGCTTCGGAAGCTCACTAGGGGGGGCGCCCCCATGCTCCCGGGTGCCCCCGTGCTCCCGGGCGCCCCGGATGCTCCGGGAGCCCTGGCCTCAAGCCAACGAAGCAGATAGAGTCATGCCAGTGAAAAGCCAGCGGACTGAGTCAACCCGGGCGCCCCCTGCGTCCCGGGCGCCCACAGTCAACTCTCAGCCCTATTCAAGTGGGATAAGGGCTGACCGAGACTTGTCCGGATCGACTGACACGTGGGGGGCGCCCCCAACGTTCCAACGCTACGTATAAATAGCCCCTCGACCCCAAGGCTTCATATAACACATCTTTCCAACGCTACTACGCTCTTCGACTCAAGCGCTCTGCTCCAGAAACCTTCCATCTCGAAATTAAAGCGCCGACGATGACCTTACGCACCGAAGTACGATCCATACCAGGCGTCGATCACGAAGAGTAACTCTATTTTCATTTACTGTAAAATTTCTGTATCATTCTCTGTAAAACACTTTGCGCATTATAGAATTGCCCGCAGTAAACGGTCAAGGACCGTGGGCCTTGGAGTAGGAGCCGACCGCAACTCTGAACCAAGTAAATCCTTGTGTTCGTGTCTTTCTTTGTGTTTTTAATTTCATTCTCTTAAGGTTTTATCCGAAAATGTTTTACGATATTCACCCCCCCCCTCTATCGTTCTTCTCGATCCAACAGTTTCTTTATCAAGAGGAAGAAGAAGAAGTGAGGAAACCTTTTGTTTCCTCTTCTTTCCATTCCTTTATATACTAAGTGGAAGTTGAAGCAACTTCCATGAAGAGGTTCTTGGGTGCTTACTTGCACACATTTAAATTGTTTCCATATCCCAATGTGTTGCTTTACCACCACCTAATAGAAACTTAAACTAATGTTAAACTAAGGGTCCTTGGTTCGAGCCTCGACTTTGACCTCTTTTTACTCCACAAAAGAAATTTTTATATTTCTTTTATTTTGTAAAATTCTGAAAAATTTTCGGGTGTTACACGATCAGGACTACTCATCTTGGGCATCTGCAGCACCACGAGATGGTAGGGCTTTATCCTCTTCCTGGTTGGGCATCCGTAGTACCATGAACAGGCCTACTCATCTCGAGCATCCGCAGCACCATGAGATGGTAGGGCTTTATGATCCTCCTTATCGGGCATCCACAACACCACGACCAGGCCTATACATCTCGGGCATCTGCAGCACCATGAGATGGTAGGGCTTTATGCTCCACTTGGTCGGACATCTGCAGCACCACGACCAAGCCTACTCATCTCGGGCATCCGCAGCACCACGAGATGGTAGGATCTCCACGCAATGACTTTGGGTCTTGATGAGGCATCTTGTTTATTTCATTATTAAAACCGCAAAGCAGTGGAAAAACATAAACAAGTATACATTGTTTCTTACAAGTCTCACCGAGTACAATATGACTGGAGGTAATTGGCACGCCATGGCCTCTCCAGCTTCTTGCCTTTGTCGTCTTGTAGATAGTAGCTACCTCCAGCAAGCTTTTTGACGATGTTGTAGGGTCCGTTCCACTGCGCCTCGAGCTTTCCAGGGTCACCGACCGGCTTGATTCTCTTCCAGACCTTATCTCCGACTTGAAAAGTTTGGCCGATTACTCGGCGATTGTATGCGTATTGCGTACGCTGTCTATATGCCACTAGTCAGGTAGCTGTCTTGTCCTGTACCTCTGCCACCAGGTGTAGGTCAATCAGCCGTTCTTGATCATTGTCTTTTGATTGTAGTGTTGCCGCCGGACGGACTCCTCGCCAACTTCCACCAGAATTACTGCCTCCGCTCCATATACTAAATTGAAAGGACTATGGCCTGTTCCTTCCCTGGGAGTGGTGCGGTACGACCATAGAATGCTGGGAAGTGTTGGATCGAGAGAAAACGATAGAGGGGGGTGAATATCGTAAGTCGTTTCGGATTGAAAAAGAGAATACACAGCGGATAAAATTAAAATTACACAACACGCAAAACACCAACATTTTACTTGGTTCGGAGTCGCGGTCGGCTCCTACTCCAAGGCCCACGGTCGTTGATCGTTTACTGGGGGCTATTCTATATGTGCGCAAAATCATACAAACAGTTGTACAGTAGTAAGTGCAGTAAGAAAACAATTAACAATTGACTCTTCGTTACCGACGCCCGGTGTATATCGTTCTTCGGTGCGTAGGGTCGTCGCCGGTGCTAGAATCTCGAGATGAAGTATTTCTGGAGCAGAGTGCGTGAGTTGAAGAGCGTGTTGGCGTTGGAAAACTTGATTTCTGAAGCCTTGGGGTCGAGGGGCTTTTTATAGCCTCCTCGGGCGCCCGGAACGTTGGGGGCGCCCCCCCCCCCCCCCACGTGTCACCCGATCCGAGCAAGTCTCGGTCAGCCCTTATCCCACTCGAATAGGGCTGAGGGTTGACTGTGGGGGCGCCCGGGACGCTGGGACGCCCTGATTGACCGTTTCAGCGGGCTTCTCGGTTGGATAAATTTTATCCACTTCGTTGGCTTGAGCCCGGGGCGCCTTGGGCACTGGGGCGCCCGGGAGCACGGGGGTGCCCCGCCCAATAAACTTCCGAAGCGTACTCTTGCTTAACTTGTTTTGCCTTGACCTTGGGGGTGCCCGGGACACTGGGGGCGCCCTACTCAGCTGTTGCCTCTCTCCTTTGAGGCGTTCTGAGCTGCAGAAACTCATTCCTTCGGTCCTGCATCCAGGGTTAGTCCAAAACAACACAAAGCAATCAAGTATTAGATTTATACAGCCTTAGCTGTCTTGGTTCTGACTTTGGGTCTCCAAAATGGAGCCCTAGGTAGAACCGACGCCTACTTTTCCCTCGACGGGGAACGCGTCCTCACCTACTCCTCTCAGGATAATTTACCTGTTGCCAACCGGCTCCTCCGGTTGGACTTTTGCCCAGTAGTCCTTCGCCAGGTCTTCAGTTCCAGGCAGTCCTTCGCCTGGTGCCCAGCTGTCATTCGCTAGGTCTTTCGTTCCAGGCAGTCCATCGCCTGGTGCCTAGCAGTCCTTCGCCAGGTCTTTGACTCCTAGCAGCCCTTCGCTAGGTGCCCAGCAGCCCTTCGCTAGGTCTTAGGGTTCTGATGCCTAGCAGTCCTTCTCTAGGTGCCTAGCAGTCCTTCGCTAAGACTTTAATCTGCACACTCAAGTAGTATGTTAGATAAACATAACATCTTAACTTTTGAACCCTTTTGCCATTATCAAAACACAGGTTCGACTTAGGTGTTGTCTGCACCAACAATCTTCCCCTTTTTGATTTATGGCAACCCGGTTCAAAAAGTTAAGTTAATCCTGAACAGATGATGTAAACTTTTAGTTTCCTCCCCCTGGAAGAAATATCCCTCTAGGTTTTTCAAAAGTTCGTGGGGTTTAAAAAAATTTCTAAGTCTAAAGATGGAGTTAATTTTTTAAACACTTAGAATAATTTTCAAAAGACACTTTAGAAACATATTTTCCAAAAAAATTAGTTGTGCACTTTTGAAGATTTTACACTTAAAAATTTCAAGTCAGTAGAAAAGAGACATCTTCTGAAGTTTTACGTTCTCAGAACCATAGCTTAAGTTTAAGATAAGTACTTAGCAAAATTTACAACTGCTTAAGTTTTAAGTACTTAAAATTTTTTTGAAAGACAGCTTTATTTTAAGTGCCTTAAAAAGATTTTTGAAAACGACTTTAGTTTAAGTACTTAAAAAGATTTGAAAGCAGCTTTAAGTTTAAGTACTAAAAAGGTTTGAAAGCAACTTTAGTTTAAGTCCTTAAAAAATTTGAAAGCAACTTTTATGTGAGAGAAACTTTGAAGAAAAACTTAGTACTTTTGAAAACAAATAGATTAAGTACTTTTTGAAGAAAGGATAAAGTTTTGAAATTTTGAATTTTGAAAAAAAATTTTAAAGCTTCTCTCCTTTCCTATCTCTCCCCCTTTGTCATATATCAAAAACAAAGCAATATAGCAGGAAAAAGATAAATAAATTTCATAATGTGTTGTACTGAACCAATTCAAGACCAAACTGAACCAAAGCAATTTCAATTATCTCTGTAGGGTCCTGTCTAACCCAATTAGCTACTTACTAACTGTTATAAACAGTAGTTTTCGCTAGGGTTAGTTGAGTTAAGTGTTCTGTTCAAGTTAGATTTTCTAAACTTGACACTTAACTTGATTACTGTTTAAGTTGTATTTAGTGCCCCAATTACTGCAGATGCACTGACTTAAAGCATCTTGAATTAAGGCAAAGACCTAAGCATCTCAACCCATTCTAGGTCATCAATCAATAGTACCCTAAGGTGCTTGTGAGATGCTGGCTTCTAAATCTATAGGTGCATGCAGTTCTAGGGTTAGGGCCTAGGCTAAGTCCATTTGCGAAAAAGACCCTAGTTTTGAAGGGGGTAATTTTTTAAAATAAAACTAAGTCGAAAGAAAAAAAAATTTATTTTAAAATGCTAAAAAGATTTTTCAAGCTGATTTTGAAATTAAGTAAAGCAGTTTTTAAAATTATTTTAGAAACTGATTTTAAAAATCAAGTAAAGCAGTAAGAAAATCAAAAGTAGAGTAAACCTATTCTACTAAGCATAGTCCTAACTGCCTTCTTAGTGAACTGAACTCAGACTCAGGTAGGGGTTTGGTGAATATGTCAGCTAAGTTAGATTTAGAATCTACATGTTTAAGGACTATCTCACCCTTGGCTACGTGGTCTCTTACAAAGTGGTGTTTAACTTCTATGTGTTTAGTTCTGGAATGTTGGATTGGGTTCTTAGTTAGATTAATTGAGCTTATATTGTCAATAAAGACTTGAGTTTGGGTGTAGTTGAGCTGGAAGTCCTTAAGAGTGTGCATCATCCATAAAAGTTGTGCTACACACTCTCCTAATGCAACATACTCAGCTTTAGTTGTGGATAGAGCTACACAGTGTTGTTTTCTGCTGCACCAACTTACTAGACTATTTCCTAACAGTTGGCAGCTTCCACTTGTGCTCTTTCTATCTAATTTACAACCAGCGTAGTCAGAGTCCGAGTATCCTGACAAGTCAAAGGTTGAGGTCCTAGGATACCAAATCCTTATATTTAAGGTGCCCTTAACATATCTTAGAATTCTTTTTAGGGTTGCTAAGTGTGTTTCCTTAGCACAGGTTTGGTATCTAGCACACATTCCTACGCCAAAAAGAATATCAGGTCTGCTGGCTGTAAGGTACAGTAGACTTCCAATCATACTTCTATAGAGTTTAAGATCTACTAGTTTACCATTAGGGTCACTATCTATTTTTATATTTGTGGCCATGGGGGTACTTATGCTTTTAGAGTTGTCCATTTTAAATTTCTTTATTAACTCTTTAGCATATTTGAATTGATGGACATAGTTTCCATCCCTAGTTTGTTTGATTTGTAACCCTAGGAAAAAGTTAAGCTCACCAACTAGGCTCATTTCAAACTCGTTTTTCATTATTTTTACGAATTCTTTTTAAAAAATTAGAGTTGGTGGATCCAAAGATTATATCATCGACGTAGATTTGGGCAATAAAGATTTCTTTTCCTAAGGTTTTAATAAATAGGGTTGAGTCAATTTGTCCTTGGTTAAAGTCTTTAGAGATTAGGTAAGTTGATAAGCGTTCATACCAGGCCCTAGGTGCTTGTTTTAATCCATAAAGTGCCTTAGTGAGTTTGTAAACATGGTCAGGTCTTTCTAAGTCTTCAAACCCAGGGGGTTGTCCTACATAGACCTCTTCCTTAATGAATCCATTTAGGAAAGCTGACTTTACATCCATTTGGTATAATTTAAATCTTTTATGGGATGCAAAGGCTAATAACATCCTAATGGATTTAAGTCTTGCCACCGGGGCATAGGTTTCATCATAATCTAACCCTTCTACCTGACTGAATCCTTTTGCTACTAAGCGGACTTTATTTCTGACTATTTCTCCTTGATCATTTAACTTATTCCTAAAAACCCACTTAGTGTCAATGACGGATTTGCCCTCAGGTTTAGGTACTAGTTCCCAGACTTGGTTTCTTTCAAATTGGGCTAACTCTTCTTGCATAGCTATGATCCAATCAGGATCAGGTAGGGCTTCCTCTATAGTCTTAAGTTTAATTTTTGAAATCATTGCTATCTGACTAAGGTTTCTATAGGAAGACCTAGTTCTGACTCCTAAAGTTGGATCACCCACAATTTGATCGGTTGGGTGACTGAGTCTGGGTTTCTTGGTTTTTCTAGAACTTGGTTTAGCCTCAGGTCCGGCTGGTCGGTTTGGTTCACTATTTGATTCACCTATTTGAGTTGGTTCAATTATTGGTTCAATAGTTGGTTCAATTGACTCATTAGTTGGTTCAATAGTTAGTTCGTTTATGGGTTCAATTAAAGATTCAACAGCTTGTTCATTATCGTCTTGATCAGTATTTGATGAAGTTTGATTTGGATTATCTTAATTTCTTCATCAAATATTAAATTGGTTGTTTCTTCGATTTTTTTAGTTTGTTTGTTGTAAACCCTATAGGCTCTACTTGTGGTTGAATATCCTAGGAAGATGCCTGGGGTTGACTTAGACTGGAATTTTCCTAAATAGTCTTTGGTGTTTAGGATATGGACTTTGCATCCAAAGACCCTTAGGTAGTGTAGATTTGGAAGTCTATGATAGTATAATTCATAGGGTGTTTTGTTGTATCGCTTGTTAATCAGGACCCTATTTTGAATGTAGCAAGTCGTACTAACTGCTTCTGCCCAATATTGGTTGACTAGGTTGAATTCGTTGAGCATAGCCCTAGCAGCTTCCTGTAGAGTTCTATTTCTCCTTTCGACTATCCCATTTTGTTGGGGGATTCTAGGACACGAAAATTCATGTATTTACCCATTTACCTTACAGAATTCCTCGAACCGTTGATTTTCAAACTCTCCCCCGTGGTCACTCCTAAGACTTTTAATTTTAGTATCGTTTTGATTTTCAATTAACTTACAAAATTCATTAAATAGGTTTAGGGTTTCATCTTTGGTCTTTAGAAACCTAACCCAGGTAAACCTGGAGTAATCATCAACTATTACTAAGCAGTACCGGTTTCCGCTTAGTGACTTGGCTCCATGTGAATCAAATAGGTCAAGGTGCAGGAGCTCAAGTGTGGTTTGAGTTTGATCAGATTGGATTAGTTTGTGATTAGACCTGGTTTGTTTACCTTGATTACATGATTCACATATTAAGTTTTCATGATTTTTAATTTTGGGGATACCTTTACTTAGGCCGAGTTGGGTGACTTTTGAAATAATTCTTAGATTAGTGTGACCTAATCTCTTATGCCAGAGGTTTGATTGTTCTAACTGAGTTAACATACATTTAGGTACTAGGGGTAGGTTTATAGTGTAAACATTATTTTTCCTAGTGCCCTTAAGCATGATTTCCGAGTCTTGCAGGTTTCTAATCAGGCAGTTTGAAGGTAACTACATAACCAGAATCACACAACTGACTTATGCTAAGCAAGTTAAAATTAAAATTTTCAACTAAAAGCACTTTCTTAATAACAAAGTCAGATTTAAGTTCAATATTACCTGACCCAATTACCTTGAGTGTAGCATTGTTGCCAAATGCCACTGAGCCTAGGTTCTTGAACTTGAGTTTGATGAATTTCAATTTATCTCCAGTCATGTGTCTGGAGCAACCGCTATCCAACATCCATTGGTCCAAATCTTTATGTTCCTACACGTAAAGAGTTTTGTTGATTTGGATCCAATTAGAATCAGGAATAGCCTAAATTGATTTTCACAGCCTAGTCTGTCTCACCCAATCTAAGGTTATCAATCACGTTTGCCTTATGGGTTTTGTGAGACAGGTTTTGGTAGATAGAATTATTTTTGAAAAATTATGATTTATATTTAAAAAAATTGAATTAATTTTGAAAACAGTTGATTTTGTAAAAAAAATGTTTGAATCTACAATTAACCGAGAATTTGTGTTAGATTCGAATTTGACAAAGAATAATTTGAATTTGAATTTCAAAAATTAGCTTCCAGGTCTTGGCGAGGCACTAGGCCTTCTTTGGCCGTAGTCTTATTGGATCATCAACCCTTTCCTTGAGCCTTTTAATGAAATTTCATTTTCAAAACTATTTCTTAAAAAATTCTGGTCTAACTAGCTTGGGTCTTGGATCGGTAGCTTCGGCTAGTTTCACCAGTCTAAAGAGACCAAGTAGAGTATACTTGACCTTATTAGAATTGGCTTCCCTAACGTACTATCATCTCACCGCCACCCAGTACTATGTGGTTCAAATTTCAATTAATTGATTGAGTCCTTATTCTAACCATTCCTAAGTCTAAGCATAGTAAATTGCAGGAATTAAATAAACAATCAATCATGCAATTTGCAATCAAAAAATTAAATTTTATTTAACAATAAATATTGTTTTTAATTTGGCTCCCCTGGACTAAAGCCATGATAATGGTTTGGCAAGATGTGAATCTTGTCCTTGGGGATCCAATACTGATTTGATCCAGTTTGATTGTTCAGGCACAGTTTGGGTACCCATGCCTGAACTTTAGGTCCGGACTGGTTCAGTACAGCATAGTAGGATCTTTGTCTAGATTTGGTTCTATAGCCTAACTCGGATCGATTTAGAACCGACTTCTGTTTTCCAAGAATCATGTCAAGACCCTTGGACCCAGAAGTGAATCGTTCTAAGGCAGCTCTAAGATCCTTAACTTGAGTTTTCAAGAAAGAGTTCTCTGATTCAAGTTTTTCAACTTGAGCAGAGGTTCCTTCTTGAACCTTCTCAGTTAAGGGTTCAGAGTCTGCTCTCTCTTTTAGGAGTTTTACTTCTTGTCTGAGTGACTCGGCTCGGATTTTGGCTTTTGCCAAATCTCGAGAAAGATAAGAGATTAATTCGCATAATTGAATTCTGGAAAAACCACTTACAGTTATTTCGCCGTCCTCTGAGAATGTAAGTTTGCCATCGTCCGGCTCCGACTCTGACTCGGTCTCGATTTCTTCTGAAGAAGTTAGTGCGAGCAGGTTCGACTGTAGGACCTCTTCTTCTTCGGAGGAGGAGGACTCGTCCCACGTTGCTTGGAGTGCTTTCTTCCTTCTTATCTTCTTGGTCTCCTTTAGGTTCGGACACTCCGTCTTGTAGTGACCTTTCTTCTTGCTCTCGTAACAGGTCACATTTGGTTTGTTCTTGTCATTTGAGGGTTCAGCTGGTTCTTCCTTTCTTCGGCTGGCTTTCTTTCTGTTGGTCTGGTTCTTTAGTTCTTTGTAGTAGTCTCGGGCTAGCCGAACCAGCTTCGGTCGATTTCCCTCGCTATCTTCTGAGTCTGAATCTGAATCAGACTCGGGTGCAGGTTGTGGCTTCTTCTTGGTTGTCTTTCCTTCTTTACCTGCAACAAAAGCAATGTCTTTCTCGGCCAGATTGTAGTTAGTCTGTTCATGTAATTCGAGTTCAGAAAAAAGTTCATCTAACTTGATTTTGGAAAGATCCCTAGAAACTTTATAAGCATCTACCATAGATTCCCACAAGGTGTTTCTTGGGAAAGCGTTAAGGGCATACCTTTTTAGGTCACGGTTTTCCACCTTGTGACTTATGGTGTGTAGACCGTTCATCAGCTCCTGAATTCTGGCATGGAGCTAAGCTGCTGATTCGCCGTCGTTCATCTTGATGGTGTACAGCTTGTTCAGCAGAAGGCCCCTCTTGGTGATTCGGGTGTCGGAGGTCCCTTCGTGTAGTTCGATCAGCTTACCCCAGAGTTCTTTGGCGCTATTGAATGGACCCACCCAGTTCAGCTCCTCTTTTGTTAGGTCGCATTGGAGTGTTTGGGTCGCTTTGGCATCGACTTCTATTTTCTTTTTGAGTGCAGCGTCCCATTCAGTGTAAGACTGTTGTACCCCGTCAGCATTCCTTGGTATTTCCAGTCCGGACTGGATGATTATCCACATGTCCACCTGAGTTTTCAGGTGGGCCTCCATTCTGCTCTTCCAGAAGGAGAAGTCCTCCCCACTGAAGAGCGGTGGCCTTGCGTGCTGAAGCCTTCTTGCATGACCATTAAGGATTTTATCTGAAAAATATAGTAAAAGAAAAGAAACTTCTGTCCCAAGACTTGGTCTTGGATTAGTAGTGCGGGAAAAAAAATAATTATCAAGGGGTGTTGCACCGGTCTCGATTAACGATAAAAATTAAAATAATAATAATAATAATTCGAATCAAATCCGAAAAAATTCTCAAACTGGTGGTTGCACCAAATTTGAGCTTCCTCACTCTGATACCACTTGTTGGATTGAGAGAAAACGATAGAGGGGGGGTGAATATCGTAAGTCGTTTCGGATTGAAAAAGAGAATACGCAGCGGATAAAATTAAAATTACACAACACGCAAAACACCAACATTTTACTTGGTTCGGAGTCGCGGTCGGCTCCTACTCCAAGGCCCACGGTCGTTGACCATTTACTGGGGGCAATTCTATATGTGCACAAAATCTTACAAATAGTTGTACAGTAGTAAGTACAGTAAGAATACAATTAACAATTGACTCTTCGTTACCGACGCCCGGTGTAGATCGTTCTTCGGTGCGTAGGGTCATCACCGGCGCTAGAATCTCGAGATGAAGTATTTCTGGAGCAGAGCGCGTGAGTTGAAGAGCGTGTTGGCGTTGGAAAACTTGATTTTTGAAGCCTTGGGGTCGAGGGGCCTTTTATAGCCTCCCGGGGCGCCCTGAACGTTGGGGGCGCTCCCCCCCCCCCCACCCCCACGTGTCACCCGATCCGAGCAAGTCTCGGTCAGCCCTTATCCCACTCGAATAGGGCTGAGGGTTGCCTGTGGGGGCACCCGGGACGCTAGGGGCGCCCTGGTTGACCCTTTCAGCGGGCTTCTCGGCTGGATAAATTTTATCCACTTCGTTGGCTTGAGCCCAGGGCGCCCTGGGCACTGGGGGCGCCCGGGAGCACGGGGGCACCCCGCCCAGTAAGCTTCCGAAGCGTACTCTTGCTTAACTTGTTTTGCCTTGACCTTGGGGGCGCCCGGGACACTGGGGCCGCCCTACTCAGCTGCTGCCTCTCTCCTTTGAGGCGTTCTGAGCTGCAGAAACTCATTCCTTCGGTCCTGCATCCAGGGTTAGTCCAAAACAACACAAAGCAATCAAGTATTAGATTTATACAGCCTTAGCTGTCTTGGTTCTGACTTTGGGTCTCCAAAATGGAGCCCTAGGTCGAATCGACGCCTACTGTTCCCTCGACGGGGAATGCGTCCTTACCTACTCCTCTCGGGAGAATTTACCTGTTGCCAACCGGCTCCTCCGGTTGGACTTTTGCCCAGCAGTCCTTCGCCAGGTCTTCAGTTCCAGGCAGTCCTTCGCCTGGTGCCCAGCTGTCCTTCGCCAGGTCTTTCGTTCCAGACAGTCCTTCACCTGGTGCCTAGCAGTCCTTCACCTGGTGCCTAGCAGTCCTTCGCCAGGTCTTTGACTCCTAGCAGCCCTTCGCTAGGTGCCCAGCAACCCTTCGCTGGGTCTTAGGGTTCCGATGCCTAGCAGTCCTTCGCTAGGTGCCTAGCAGTCCTTCGCTAGGACTTTAATCTGCACACTCAAGTAGTATGTTAGATAAACATAACATCTTAACTTTTTAACCCTTTTGCCATTATCAAAACACAGGTTCGACTTAGGTGCTGTCTGCACCAACAGGAAGCTCATCAACCAAACTGCCTCCGACATGATCCAGCTTTATCTTCAGCCCTCTAATAATTTCCCAGTTGACGACTTTTGCTTGGTCATTGCCTTGGGGATATGCGACTGAAGTGAAGGCTTGACGAATACCCAGTCCTTCACACCATTCTTTGAGTTTGCGCCTTGCAAACTATCTACCATTATCTGATACTAGCTTATAAGGGATGTCGTACCTACAAACTATATCCCTCCACAGGATCTTCATCACGGCAACCTCTGTGATGTGCACTAGAGATTTAGCTTCAACCCACTTTGAGAAGTAGTCGACGAGCACCAACAGGAACTTCTTCTGCTAGGGCCCAATCGGAAAGGGACCCATAATGTCCATTCCCCACTGATCGAATGGGCAGGAGATTGTGGAGGCTCAAAGTAGTTCCGCGGGGCGATGAATGATATGCTGATGCTTTTGACAGGTCACACATCCAGCGATGAACTTGACGGCATCTGCTTGCAGCGTTGGCCAAAAGTATTCAGCCAGGATAATCTTCCTAGCTAGGGATCTTCCCCCGATATGACTTCTGCAAATGCCTTCGTGTATCTCTCGCATGATATAGTTGGCTTCCTCTGGACCAACACACTTGAGCAGAGGCAGGGCAAATGCTCTTTTGTATGGCTGCTCCCTGACCAGTGTGAACCTGGAAGCTCAACAGCGGAAAAGTCGAACATCTTTATCGCCAGCCGGTGTAACTCCGCTTCACAAGAATTCCACATATGTCTTTCTCCAGTCGGGAAATGCAGCGTCAGCGACCTCCTCTTCGATTTGATCCACTACTCCTTCTGTAGCGCTGGGCTCATCCAACGCCTAAGAGGTAATGGAGCTAGCCAACTTGGCTAGCTCGTCTGCCTTAACATTGTCGGCTCGGGAGAGATTCTACAAAACTACCTTGGTGAAAGAAGACCTCAAATATTCATAGATGACCACATACTTTTACAGGCACTCATTTTTTATTTCAAATTCGCCCTTTATCTGTTGGGCGACGAGCTGAGAGTCTGAGTGCATGATGACCCGAGTAGCTCCCACTTGCTTTGCCTCTTGTAACCCTGCTAGAATCGCCTCGTACTCAGCTTCATTGTTGGTGACCCGGAAATGGAGTCGGATGGATAAATGCAATGTATTGAAGGATCGATGTGGCGTGCAGAGGGGGGTGAATGCACTTTTTCCGGATCGTTGAACTCTACACAGATGTTAGCGCAGCGGAAATAATATGCAAAATAAACAACAATGCTAACAATACCAGATTTAGTTGGTATCCACCCCGGCCGGGTGACTAATCCAACAATCCTTCGGCGGATCACTCCCCAGATAACCTCCGGCTAGAAACGTGTCGCTCCTTGTGGGTGGAGAAACCTCTCCACAATCCTTTGCAAGCTACTGAGCACACAAGACTACTAACTTGCCCTACCCAAGCAAGTTTCGTCCAGAAAGAATAGGAGAAAACGAGCCCCTTTAAATAGAGTTCGAATCTGAAACAGCCGCTACCAGTCGACTGCCCAAATGGCAGTCAACTGGTCCCACTCAGATTCGACCGTTGCAGTATAAAGTTCAAATTCTGGCCAGCTGTTCCAGTTGGTACCAGTCGACTGCCCCATGGCCAGTCGACTGGTCTGAGACCCAAGCCTAGGGTTTCTCTCCGAGTACAAATCCTTCCTCACTCAAACCTTCCCGGCTTAACCCCTGAGTACATGCACTCATACTCAGCCACTCTCAACCTAGTTGACTCTTCACCAGCAGTCTTGACTGTTGTCTTCACGCCCTCTCCATCTTTGGCCCTCGTCCCTCGGATGCGCACGCAAGCCTCCAGCTTGCCTCCATGCCACCCTTCACGTACGCCTCGAAGTCTGCGTCCCTCGGCTCATCATCTCTGCTATCAATGGTCCCTCGGATGCGCACGTAAGCCTCCAGCTTACCTCCATGCCATCCTTCACCTGAAGATGTCAACCAGGTCCATGCGTACCTGTACACCTGCACACTCATGTACACATGTGAGAATAACACAAACCCTAACTTGACCATATTGCCTACTCATCAAAATATCATGATCCTCCAGATCATCTCAGGGTCGATTGCCCCAACAATCTCCCCCTTTTTGATGTGTGGCAATATGTTAAGTTAGGTAAACATATAGCAATAATAATAGCAAAAGTAATTGAAATTCAAGCATAACACACAAGAGGCACCCTCCCCCTTAACCTATGCTTTTCTCTCAAATTTCAACCCTTGTTTCTAATCCCAAGTTATAACCAACCCTAAGATAAGTTTCAACCAAAACCTAACTTAACACTCAAGTTCTCCCCCTTTGACACCATCAAAAGATTGCCCCAAGCAACCCCCACTCTAGGTGCCAAATAGAACTTAACTAGATTTCTGAAAACCCCCTCAGAAATCACATAATTTCATTCTACCCACACTATCAGTCGACTGCCCCGAGGGCAGTCGACTGATACGACAGATTTCAGAATTTCAGACGAAATTCAGAAACGAATAGAAAATTCCAGAAAATCTGGAAAAAATGTGAAACTTTGCAAGCACGATTGCTAAGGTATTCCCTACCCTAGAAAAATTTGGTTCATGAAAATTATCAATCGTGCTTGACTTTTGGTACAAACTCAAAAAGTCTCAAGGAATGCCAACTTTGTATCAATCTAGAGTTCTAATGATGGATTCCTATACTTGTCATTTTCTAGCATCTTTATTTGATATTCAAAACTAGTCCCACACTCCTCCTTCTCCTAACTCTAGACACAGAAACATGAGATGCCTTTATTTGGTCAACAAATGATCATACCTCCTGAACATGATATTCTTTTGATTTTCAATCAAACCATAATAGATGATATAGAGTACATGATTTTGGATCACATCATGAGCACACATACAGCATAATATTTAAGCAAATTTTGAGAGGTATATAGGCAATATATAAGCACTTTATAGTTCAACACACTTTCAAGATAAATCATAGATTTAATGATATAGCATGAGATCAGTGCATAATACACATAGTCATAATGCAACACATAAACATCACAATAACATCTAGGGCCAACAGGCCAGAAGTCATCCAAGTTAGTACATCAGAAAATAAAGCGTTTGAGAGGTATATAAAATATCAAGCCAAAACACTCTCAACACTAAAACCCACAACTGCATCAGCTGATCAGAAATACATGTGGTCATCACCATCTGGAGGAGGAGGTGGAGGAGCAGGAGGACCCTGATATGATAAATCCCATCGCTGCAGCATCTCGTACATGGTATCCTGCCTGGTCATAAACCCCTGGCAAAACTCTGTCAGACCATGTACCTCCCTCTGAGTAGCTGCCTGGTCCTGCTGAAGACTCTGGACGCCCTCCTGAATAGTATGAACATCCTCCTGGAGGCGGGTAAACTCTGCTCGTGTGATAGGCTCAGCGGGCTCCTCACCTGCATCAGCTGCCTCCTGGTGCTCCCTCCACACAAATACCCCCAGTCTAGACTCAATGACCGCCACGACAATTGGCGGGTGTCTATTTGATCATAGTCTTTTGACAAGTGGCGCACCTGACCACTAGTGACCCGAATGCCAAAGCGCAATTGGAAGAATTCAGTTAACATATGGCAAAACGGCATATAAATCTTCCCATTTACACTCTGGGACAGGTGACAGATGGAGGCAAACACATGCAAGGGCACATCTATATTCAGTCGTCGCTCAAGCGCATACATCATCACCAAGTGAGGCAACCTAATCCTTGCCCTCCCCTTAGTGACGATGGGTAGGAGACATTCTACCACAATCTTGTAGAGCACATGACTGGATGGACTCATGGGTTTTGCGTCAAAAGTACGTTCAGATTCATGTCTGTGTCTCCTGAAATAGTGGGCATGAATCTGATCAATGGTGACACCCGGGAAATCAAGTGGTTCAACAATGTTCGGAAAGTAGGTATTGACATTGTTTGAGGCCCGACATTCTAGGAAGCTGGCTAAAACCATGGGTGTGAATGGAATGGTGACACCCGCTACCCTTGACTCATAAACCCGATTGTCTAGGTCAAGACAAGTCAAATTCGCAAAGAACTCTTTGCACAAATCAAGATTAACATCATGTTGGCAAAAGACAAGTTATTCTATGCCGAAATGAGTGATCATCTCAATAATGTGAAGCCCCTTCTCCTCAAAGTATCCTTTATTGAGATATCGACAAGGGAGTTGAACAAATTCATTTTGCTCAAATCGCTTTTTGCACTCCAGGCTTCTAAACCTAGAGTCGTCTGGACCTTGGGGGCCTGGTCTAGATAACCCCTCACCCCGATGTCTCTTAGACACAACCCTATTATACCAAAACCATGCATGTATACCAAAGTGACCCCCAACAAGAGAAAATGGCAAACAAAACACAGAAATCATCATATTAGTGTCAATGCAAAGCCTAAATGAAGAAATGAACTTTAAACACTATACCTCTTTGCTCTTTGCATTGTGACTTTTGAAAATCACATGTGTTGATTTGAAGAGGGGTTTTCCACTAACCCTAGAAGCAGATCAGAGTTAGAGAAGGCCTTAGGGAAGAGTTTTAGAACTTTGGTGGGGTTTAGAACACAAGAGGAGTTGAAGAGAGGTGAAAATCGCCGGGAGAGATCAACCAAAACCCTAGGTTTGGCTCTCCACGGCTCGCTTTTTCTTTTATAGAACCCGCGACCCAGTCGACTGCCACTGGGGCAGTTGACTGGGAAACACCGTAATTACATTCTGTGAACTTTGCCAGTCAACTGGCTTCCAGCCAGTCGACTGGCTTCTGATAATTCCAGAATTTCAGTCCGAATTTCAGAAATCCCTAACTAATTCCACAAATTCCCAAAAATTCAGAAATCTTGCGAGGACATTTGTGGATCCTATATTTACTTAGGAAAAATATAATTTCAGTTAAAGTTATCTCAAATCTTGAGATTGGTACAAACTTCAAAATTTCTCTAAAAGGTGTCATGATACCTTTTGCAATAGTTCTAATTTTGACCGTGCCTTGATGCTTCTTCTTATATTCATTCATAATCGCTTCATGGCATCAAGTTACATGGTATTTGGACATTAATACCTACTTGTCTTAATTAACATCCCAATTTCATCTTTTTCCTTATAACTTCCCCTTTAGTGTGCCAATTTACAAGATTAAGACTAACTTAGGCCTTTTAAACCTCTTGGCACACCCTATAGCCCTTTTCAATCTCCTAGAAGGAAACCGCCTGAGATCCAATGACCATGGAACCCGTTTTGGCTTCTAAAGCTCTTCCCAGAGCTCTTATCCCTAGTTTCCTCCCTAGGTAACTCTTCCACAAAGGCAAGACCACACCGGTGCTTTTCCGGTGCTTCTTGACCTTCCATTATCACTCTCTTTATTTTCCAAACTTTGCCCCTGGTTAATTCTTTCTTTTTCTCTTTAAACGGATTTTCCTTACCATTGTTAGTCTTTTCTCTATCATAGACAAATGGCATCTTAGAATATGACATTTTGTCAACCTTTGCCCTTCTAGGTTGGTATACTAATTCTAACCTACCATTCCTAGGTTGTTGATCCTTGTGTATCACATTTAATCCCTTGGATCCCTTAATGACTTTCTCTAAGTTCTTTTCTAATTGATCAAGCTTTGCCCTTAAGGCTTGATTTTCCTTTTCTAACATCCTAACCTTAGGATCACTATATATAGCTTGATCATTTCTAGGTCTACCTATTTTTCTAGACACATTTCTCCCTTTCTTAGAACTTGTGCCTTGGTCCTTATTTCTAGAGGTCCTAGACTTATCATGAACTGTAAAATTTTTGGTGTTTTGGCACACAAAAGTGTTTCTATTCCTATCACGATATTTAAAACCAAACACATTCATGGGCAAGCAATTACTATTAATTCTATCATTCAAGCAAGTATTGTGAGCATCCATGGTAAAACTTGAAGTATAAGTAGAGTTAGAGAATACCTTCCTTATCCTTGGCGCTCCCCCTTGATGAGTGCTCCTCTTTCTTTTTCCTTTTTCCCATTTCCTAAAATGCTTCATCTTCATGAGCTCGTTACTCTTTGGACATTTTTTATGATAATGGCCGAGCTCCCCGCATGTGAAACACCGAATTCTCTTTCTTTTGTTTTGAACTTCCTTATCCCTACAACCCATATTAGATTTAAATGGAATTGACTTCGGCTTAGAGATTACCTCCTTTTTACCTAGTGGGCACTTATCTTTGTAGTGCCCCTTTTTGTTGCAACCAAAGCATACAATATGCTCTTTTGACTTAGCTTTGATGGAGGTGGAAGTCGTTTCTTGCTCTTGTGAGGATGAAGGTCTCTCCTCCCCCTCAACCCTTGATACTAATTCTTCCTCTTCTTCTCTTGATGAGGTGAATGGTTCCTCACTTGATGACATGGGCAATTTCTCATTTTGGTCCTCTTGGACCATTGAATATACTTCTTTAGATGCTTCGACTACTTTAGCTTGTGAGGGGTTCTTGTGAAGTTCTTCCAACTTATTCCATAATTGGCATGCATTTGAATATTTCCCTACACCACTTAAAATATGATTAGGCAATATATTAATCAAGATGTTTGTTACCTTCTCATTGACCCTAGCTTGTTCTTGTTGTTCACTTGTCCAATATCTAGGCCGAAGCCTTTTGCCATGCTTGTCCTTGGGGATTTCAAAAGGGTCTTCAATGATCATTCTACAACCCCAATCCATCCCGAGCCACGTCTTTATTCTATCTCTCCAATACTCAAAATTTTCATGCTCGTATGATGGTGGTGAGTTGATGTCGTCACCAAATTTGTCTTCCATGACCCCTTTTCCTCTAGCAAGTGCTCCCTCGGCGGTTAGTCCGATCAAGAGCGGTACTCGCTCTGATACCAACTGAAGGATCAATGTGGCGTGCAGAGGGGGGTGAATGCACTTTTTCCGGATCGTTGAACTTTACACAGATGTTAGCGCAGCGGAAATAATATGCAAAATAAACAACAATGCTAACAATACCAGATTTAGTTGGTATCCACCCCCGGCCGGGTGACTAATCCAACAATCCTTCGGCGGATCACTCCCCGGATAACCTCCGGCTAGAAACGTGTCGCTCCTTGTGGGTGGAGAAACCTCTCCACAATCCTTTGCAAGCTACTGAGCACACAAGACTACTAACTTGCCCTACCCAAGCAAGTTTCATCCAGAAAGAATAGGAGAAAACGAGCCCCTTTAAATAGAGCTCGAATCTGAAACAGCCGCTACCAGTCGACTGCCCAAATGGCAGTCAACTGGTCCCACTCAGATTCGACCGTTGCAGTATAACGTTCAAATTCTGGCCAGTTGTTCCAGTTGGTACCAGTCGACTGCCCCATGGCCAGTCGACTGGTCCGAGACCCAAGCCTAGGGTTTCTCTCCGAGTACAAATCCTTCCGCACTCAAACCCTCCCGGCTTAACCCCTGAGTACATGCACTCATACTCAGCCACTCTCAACCTAGTTGACTCTTCACCAGCAGTCTTGACTGTTGCCTTCACGCCCTCTCCATCTTTGGCCCTCGTCCCTCGGATGCGCACGCAAGCCTCCAGCTTGCCTCCATGCCACCCTTCACGTACGTCTCGAAGTCTGCGTCCCTCGGCTCATCATCTCTGCTATCAATGGTCCCTCGGATGCGCACGTAAGCCTCCAACTTACCTCCATGCCATCCTTCACCTGAAGATGTCAACCAGGTCCATGCGTACCTATACACCTGCACACTCATGTACACATGTGAGAATAACACAAACCCTAACTTGACCATATTGCCCACTCATCAAAATATCATGATCCTCCAGATCATCTCAGGGCCGATTGCCCCAACATGTATCTCCCTTGGGGGAAACCATCAAAACTCCGACCCCGCTGTGCTTGCTGTTGGAGGAACCATCAACATAGATCTTCCATACTCCATCGACTTTAGGCTCGGAGGCAGTTTCGAGCATGAAATCAGTAAGAGCTTGCGCCTTAATGGTAGTACGGGGATGATACTTAATCCCATACTCGCTCAACTCTGTTGTCCATTTGATCAGTCGACCCGAAGCTTCTGCAATGGTGAGGACGCGCCCAAGCGGGCTATTAGTTAGTACCACAATGGGATGTGGTAAGAAATATGGCCCGAGTCTTCGGGCCATTAGTACCAAAGCATAGGCCAGCTTCTCTATAGTACTATATTGGGTCTTTGCGTCCTTCAAGAGATGTCCAAAGAAGTAGACAAGGTACTGAATAGTGCCTTCTTCTCGAATAAGCGCAGATCCCACCGCTTGTTCAGCTGCGGACAGGTAGACGAACAATGTTTCTCCCTCCAATGGCTTATAAAGGATGGGGAGCTCGGTGAGGTATGCTTTCAGATCTGTGAAAGCCTTCTCGCACTAGTCGTCCCAATCGAACTTGACTGTCTTTCTCAGAATCTTGAAAAACGGTTGGGTCCTGTCAGTAGATTTGGAGATGAACATGGACATGGTTGTAATTCTATCATTCAGTCGTTGTACGTCTTTGAAGTTGCGAGGAGATGGCATGTCGAGGATGGCTTGCACTTTTTGTGAGTTAGCCTCAATCACCCTTTCCGTCACCATGTACCTGAGGAACTGGCCACTCTTCACCCCGAACAGACATTTAGCGGGATTCAGTTTCAGCTTGTTGGCCCTCAAGGTGGCGAACGTCTCTTCCAGGTCGGCTATCATGTCTTCCCCCTTGTCTGTCTTGACCAGGATGTCATCCACATATACTTCAATATTCCTCCCTATCTGATGGAAAAATACCTTATCCATCATCCGCTGATAGGTTTGCATTGCGCAACCCAAATGACATGACATTGTAGCAGTAGGTACCATCTACCGTCACGAAATTAACCTTTTCTTGGTCTTCACGAGCGAGAGGAAATTGATGGTATCCCTGGTAAGGATCCAACATCAAACTAAAATCGCATCCAGAGGTAGAATCCACTAGCCGATCAATCCGAGGTAAGATGTAGCAATCTTTAGGGCAGACTTTATTTAAATCTCTAAAATCAATACAGACCCGCCATTTACCCCCAGGTTTAGGGACAAGTACTATATTAGTCAGTCAAGTCAGGAATTGTACTTCTCTTATATGTCCGGGGTTGAACAACTTGGCGACTTCTTCTTTGATGATATTGTCCTGCTCAGGGGCGAAATGTCTCCGCCTTTGCTTCACCGGCCGACTCCCAGGGTTATGTGTAGGCGATGTGTGGCCAAAGCAGGGGGACTCCTTTGATCTCTCCGGTAGCCCACAAAAACACCTCCCGATGGTCCTTCAAGCAGCTAATCAGATGACTTCTCGGCTCGGGTGTAAGGTCAGCCACAATCCTTGTGATGCCCCCTGTCTGTTGAGGATGAATCTAGACCTCCTCGCTTTCGACCTCCCTACGTTCTTCTTTGGGTCCCTCTTCTTCTCGAGGGTTGGTGAGGTCGATTTGTAGCGTCTCATGCGTCCTCGGGTTCTTGCGGGCTTCGGTCCTAACCTCCCCACTGTAGCATTGCCGGGAAGCTAGTTGATCCTCTTTGACTTCAACCACCTTCTCACCCATCGAGAACTTAACCTTCTGGTGGTAGACTGAGGCCACCACCTGGAATAGGTTGAGCGTTGGATGCCCCAGGATGGCATTGTAGGACGACGGGGCATTCACGATCATGAAGGGAGTCCTCCTTGTCCTCTCCAGCGTATCATCTCCCAACGACAGGGATAGGAAGATCTACCCTAGCGGTTGCACTCGGTATCCGGTGAAGCCGAAGAGAGGGGTGGAGACTGGATGCAGCTCATCCTCGTCGATTTGCATCTGGTCTAGAGTCGCCTTCTTCAGGATATTGACAGAACTGCATGTATCCACAAAGACGGGCTTAACATTGTAGTTAGCTATGCATGCGAGGATTACCAGTGCATCTTCATGGGGAGCTTCCACGTCCTCCAGATCATCAGGGCCAAACGAAATAATTGGGCCCTAACGCTTGGCATAGTTCTCCAGTCGACGGGTATCGACCTTCCTCGCCCGATGAGAGTCTCCTTCGGTATGTCCTCCGGAGATCACTCTCACATACCCTGATGGAGGCCCGTGCACCGGAGTCTTGCCCTTCTTGGGATCTCTTTCGGGGGAGATAGATTGGCAGGGCACTATCTCTCGACTCCTTCCTCTCGAACGCGACTGGGATCGCCGCCCGACCTTATCATCCCCTGATTGTCATCGACAAGGGGAAGGGCTACGTCGAGGGGATCACCGTTGGTGCCCTGCTTTATTCTACCGTTTGTGGGGCTTGGTATCCACATCCTGAGATCTCCTCTTCTTCAAGGCGAAACACTCTTCTGTAGAGTGCGTTGTATTGCCGTGGAAGTCGCAATACTTCTTCTGTGGTTTGGGCTCCTGGGTGTCGACCGTCTCCACCAGCCTTTTCTTAACAGCCCAGTGGTCCTTCCTAGAACGAGGATCCTTCACCCGGGCTGGTGCGGGTGGTTCTCTTCTCTAGGATCGTACCGAGATCTGCATACAGGCTCCGACTGGATCTTTGCGGTGAGCATGTTGCACCTCTTCGACGTTGACATGTTTGACAAAGCGCCCCAATAAGTCATCGAAACTGGTTGGCGCCTTCTTCACCAGTGATCGAAAGAAGTCGCCTTCGGAGAGCCCCTGCGTAAAGGCGCTGATATGGATCTCCGAAGTAGCGGTTGGCATATCTTGAGCCACCCGATTGAACCACTAGATATAGTCCTTTAGTGGTTCTATCGCCTTCTGTTTGAGGGCGAATAAATTCAATGCTGTTTTTTAGTATCAACAGATGCTGGCGAAGTGGTGTAGGAAAACGGTTCTAAACTCCATGAAAGAGTTTATAGAACCTTGGGACAACCTCTAGAACTATCTCTGGGTGGCACCTGACAAAGTGTTCAAGAGCACCCGGCACTTCACACCATCTGTGTACTGGTGTAAGAAAGTTGCGTTCTCGAATTTGTAGATATAGTCCTCTGGATCCATCTTCCCATCGTAGTCGGCAATTCCTGGACTACGGAATTGCTTAGGCATGGGGTCTTCTACGATGTCAAGGGAGAAAAGGGTAGAGGGTGCTTTCAGGAGGGCTTTGGGTCCCTCGTTCTTCGCCGGTCCTTCCTCCTGCCGTAAAGCGCTGGAGGCTACAGAGTGTGCTTTTTCCAGGTCTCCCAAAAAATCTCACTGAGGCACTGGAGTTGTTATTGCTAGTCCCGCCGGTGGCGAGACTGACCTTCGGTTGCGGTGGTGCGAGGCAGACATTCTTGGGATCTCGCCTTGCACCGAAGTCGCTCGTCGTGAGGCAGCTTAGTCGATCTGGTGTTGTTCCAGCGCTCCCTTGAAGGCATTGGTGACTAGGCGATCCAACTCTTCCCTTGTCAAGATGATGGGTTGCCCCTCTAGATTTGTCATCATGATGCTCCTTCTGGTGCTTTGATTGATTTTCCCACAGATGATGTCAAACTTGTTCTGGAAGAGAACGACGCGGATGACGAGTCAGTAAAGAGCAGCCCACGAGGAGAAGACGATCATGCCCTGCGAGATTAACACGAACGTTAATGAGAACGCACCGGAAGGTTTTCCGACAGAGCCCACTCCGACGCTCAAGTCAGGAATCAAAATTCTTTTAGGAGGACAACGAGGACGTAGGATTTTGTTAAGTTCGGAAAGCTTACCCTCTTACCTAGATGCCGAAGCACCTTATATACCTGAGGGCTTGGTAACACGTGTCCTCACGTTCTACTCCACGTTCCTTAATCATCGATTATGTGATAACTTTTAGGTAACGGCCGCTGCGATCATTAAGGCCTTAATTGCCGCATATAGCGGACAATAATTATCCGATGACTTTCCTGTTCTGGAAAGAGAAACGACTACTTGAAGTCGGACTATGTGATATATTGATCTTTGGGCTCCACTCACCCAAGTCGGTCTCGAGGCTCATCTCCCGAGCTGACATCGAGGCCTTCATTTGTTTTACCAAGAGGGTCTTGAGAACCTAGAACCCGACATTACCTCAAGCATCTGCCCTCCCGAGGTGGTCTCTGGAGCCTAAAGCCCGGCAGGACCTTCGACGTCTGTCCTCCCGAGGTGGTCTCGAGAGCCAACAGCCTGACATGACCTCGGACGTCTGTCCTCTCAGGGTAGTCTCGGAGGTTCGACCGCCTAGTCTGACCTCGGACGTTCGTCCTTCCAAGGTGGTCTCGGGTGCTCGACGTCAACGCTCAGGTTGAGCAGATCCTGATATATTACTTTTTCATATCACGTGTTCACTTTGGGATGCTCAACCCATCAATTGTAATTTCTTAACAAAATAAAATTTTATTGTAATTTCTTAACAACATAAAATTTTCTACATTCAAAATATGAAAACGTCATTCCATTTTATTTTTATTTCTACATTAAGGCAAATGACATTTCTTTTTCTTTACTTTTACCTTTCCCAGATAAACACAGCGCTTAAATGAGACAAACTTGAGTTGCTGGTGGCGGATCCATCACGCTCATGCGGGCCCAACTCCGCCCCGTTGTGTTGGTCACTGCGAGATTGACGCGCCAACTGGGCGACAGCTAATAAATCGTTAGAGCCAGCCATGATGTCACCATTAAGCCCACTCCAAACTTCGCCGTCCTCCTATCTGCTATCCTTCCCATCATTCGCTTTTCTATTTTAGTTTCGTTTTTTTAAATGTTAATGCCACTTTGTTTTTCATAGAAATTTGATATTTATTTATAAGATAGTAAAAGACTATTCGTTCACTTAGCGTTTTCATCAATTCATCTCTGAATCAATAGAAAAAAATAAATTACAAGACTACTAACCCGATCGAGATTTATAAGAGCATCAACGGATATTTACATAGAATATTTTTTTAAATATTTCTAAATTTCAAATATTCCAGCGAGGTGGAAGCAAGTGGCGAATCTTGAAGACTCCCTGGACAATCAAGTCACATCCTGGTGATTTCACAGCCATTAGAAGGCCATTAGAAGGTACCTCACTTGATGATAACATATTAAAAGAGACTTAAACACTAATTCATTAAATACCCATGAAAATTCTCAAATTTATGTATTTATAGCCTTTTCTTCCTATAAAATGGGAAAACGGTATTTAACAGATAAATAGCAGGGAGAAAAATTATCGACAATTTACCAAAAGACGTACATAAAAATTAGTATTTACCAAAAAGTGTATCATGGTTTCATTATTACCAAAGGGTGCACATATTTTAGTAAACTTCCTCTTATACCTCTACCGTCAAGTACTGCATACATTTCTCTTTCTCTTTCTCAGTAACGAATTCCGAGACGAACCATAAAGAGATGTTCCTTTATATTTTGATTTTTATATTATGGAACCTTTCTCAAAACAAAAAAATATTTAAATTAATTAAAATATTTTTATTAAATTAAAACTAAAAGAACATATCAGACCCACGTTGTGCTTGAAATAATTCCATTTCAGGACCAACGTGGGCCTGAAATGGAAACATTTCAGGCCCAACATGCCCAATATTAAGGGTCTTTTCTCGATTCTTTGTTATTACATTTTAATATCTTGAAGAAGTCCAAATAAACAATGGATAGCAAATTTGAACTCCTTGTAACCTTAGAAATCCACGGGAACTGAAATTTTTACAATCGGAGCTCTCTAGGTCAATCAATGGGTTTTGGTCAAAACCCATTGATTGACCTAGAGAGCTCCGATTGTAAAAATTTCAGTTCCCGTGGATTTCTGAGGTTACAAGGAGTTCAAATTTGTTATCCATTCTTTATTTAGACTTCTCCGAGGTGTTAAAATATAATAATGAAAAACCGAGAAGAAATCACACATTAGGTCTTTTAGGGTCATTGGGCCTGAAATGGAACCATTTCAGACCCAACGTGGTCCTGAAATGTTTCCATTTCAGGCCCAACATGCCTAATATTAAAGGTCTTTTTTCGATTCTTTGTTATTACATTTTAACACCTTGAAGAAGTCCAAATAAACAATGGATAGCAAATTTGAACTCCCTGTAACCTCATAAATCCACGGGAAATGAAATTTTTTCAATTGGAGGTCTCTAAGTCAATCAGTGGGTTTTGACCCTAAAAGGCCTAATGTGTGATTTCTTCTCAGTTCTTCATTATTACATTTTAACACCTCGGAGAAGTCCAAATAAATAATGGATAGCATATTTGAACTCCTTGTAATCTCAGAAATCCATGGAAACTGAAATTTTTTACAATCGAAGCTCTCTAGGTCAATCAGTGGGTCTAGGTCTAGGTCAATATTGGGTATGTTGGGCATGAAATTGAACCATTTCATGCCCAATGACCCTAAAAGGCCTAATGTGCGATTTCTTCTCGGTTCGTTGTTATTACATTTCAACAACTTAAAGAAGTCCAAATAAACAATGGATAGCAAATTTGAACTCCTTGTAACTTCAGAAATCCACGGGAACTGAAATTTTACAATCGGAGCTCTCTAGGTCAATTAGTGGGTTTTGACCAAAACCCATTGATTGACCTAGAGAGCTCCGATTGCAAAAATTTCAGTTCCCATAGATTTCTGAGGTTACAAGGAGTTCAAATTTACTATCTATTGTTTATTTGAACTTCTCCGAGGTGTTAAAATGTAATAATGAAAACCCGAGAAGAAATCACACATTAGATCTTTTAGGGTGATTGGGCCTGAAATGGTTCCATTTCAGGCCCAACGTGCCTAATATTAAAGGTCTTTTCTCGATTCTTTGTTATTACATTTTAACAACTTGAAGAAGTCCAAATAAACAATGGATAGCAAATTTGAACTCCTTGTAACCTCATAAATCCACGGGAACTGAAATTTTTTCAATCGGAGCTCTCTAGGTCAATCAGTGGGTTTTGACCCTAAAAGGCATAATGTGTTATTTCTTCTCGATTCTTCATTATTACATTTTAACAACTCGGAGAAGTCCAAATAAATAATGGATAACATATTTTCTCATGTTAACTCAATATTGACATCGTTATCTTTCTAAATTTTGTACATAAGATTTTGTACTTGTAGAACAGGATGTTTTATTGCATGTTTGCACACTGCAGAGGGAGGTTCTGGAATCTGGATTTTGGATTTGGAATGAAGTGTTTTTTAAAAAATCAAATAAAATATATTTTAAGTAGGATACGTGGGCTGAGTTCTGGGCCAAAGGAAACAAAAAACCATGGCCCTACAAAGCAGCCCTAAATCCCTAGCCCAAAAAGTATACAAATTCATAGGATTGTAGAATCGTGTAGAATCTGTTAGTGATATGAGAGAAGTGTCCTAAGGCAATCGCCTTATGATTGTAAACATTTATTTTAATAAATGAAAATTCATTATTTGAGTATACATGTTTGTGTATTTGATTGGGATCTTAAACTCATCTACTGAATGTCCGCAATACAATTCACAGCATAAGAGAATTTGTGATGAGATCACAACTAGTGATTATCTCTACATGTGCAATTGTGAAGTATTGAAAATATCCCTAGTCGATGAATTGATAAAAACGGACACTATCAATTCTGTTGAGACTAGCATGGGTTATTCTCTAATCAGCTGATTCTCACTGGCTGGTGACATTGGGATATCCGGAGATAAACATGGATGCTAGTTAAGGGAACTAGTTCATTGGAGTGACTAGCTGTAAAACTTCATATGGTAATCTATATAGATATGTCAGTGAAGTTCTTACTGCAGCTTAAGTGCGATGTTCCTTTGACTTGCGGTGTTCAAGTCATCTTGGTCATGGAGACTTATACTTTAACATCCTAAGCAAGCATCTCCAAGGAGGTGTGGACCCAGGATGATTGGGTATAAGCCGAAGTGCCCGAAGATGTTTGAACAGCCTACAAAGGATTCACCACTCCTTGCGAGGAGATGTATACCCAGGCCTATCGTCGGATTGTTACTCAAAGCCTTTGGCCAGAGCATGTCATGTTTAGAGTATGAGTCTCTTAAATATATGAGAGTAATTAGAAATCCAAAGGACGAGAAAAACACTACTTGGGCTAGGTGTGATGTAGTCAGCCTAGTGGAGACTGACACACACAGACCATGTCCTGAACCAAGTGTGTATAAGATGGTGAAGGGAATGGGGCACGATTCATTAGAGCTGCTGAAGGGTTTCAGAATCACTTCTGAGGTCAACCGTTGATCTTTCGATTAATTGGGGGTCATGATGTACTACTAGGTGCCACTCATGATCGTTCTATAATTGGTTGATTATAGATGGCCAACATAAATCGAAAGCCTATTTAGTCACACGCACTACGAGTAATCCGAGGGATTTAAAACGAGTTGAAAATTAGATTTTCCGATCAAGAGAAATAAGTCGAATCTGAGTTAATCAGAGGCGCAACGGAAGCTAAAATGGCTAAGTCTTTTGAAGGCTTATTGGGCGAATTAAATGAGTTTAATTCGCGATGGGTTCGGCTCGGTTTGGCCGGCCAAAGAGGGTGCCAACCCTCTTTGGTTTGGCCGGCCACCACTTGGGGAGAAAACCAATTTATTTGGTTTAATTAATAAAATAAATCTAGCACGATTTGTTTTATAAATTATGGATAAATAATTTGTATAAAGAAATTTATATAAAGAAATTTATAGAAACTTATTCTTTTTATGGAAATTAAAATGATCCATGGAATGGTTTTTTTAATCAATTATGAATTGATTTTTCCATAATAAGAAAATTTATAAATTTCTTGTAAAAATTTATTCCATAATAAAAGGAGAGATGTATTTGTTTTATTATAAAGTTAGTTATAATAAAACTTGGCTTAAACGGAATAATTCATAAGAAAATTTAGAGGATAAATTTCTTATGAAAATTCCATTAAGAAGGAGACTTGGCAAGGGAGAGGCTACTATATAAAGGAACGAAAGGCAAGCCTTGAATTCCTAATTGAGTAATCAAGAGATCTAGTAGTTCTCTCCCTCTCTCTCTTATTCTCTCCTTCTCCTTTCCTCCTAGGGTCGGCGCCCTCCTCTACTTGATAGGGCCGGCGCACATCCACCCTAGGGCCGGCGCACCACCCTCCCTTGAGGTTGCCGTGGGTCATCATCACCAAGGAGAAGCCAACCAAGATGAAGAAGAAGCGGATCGCAACTCCTTCCTTCCCGGAATTTAGATTCCGTTTCTTGGTGGTTAGTTTTCTTTCTTCTCTCTTGATATTCTAGTTGTGTCTTTGGAGAATCTAGTAGTTCTCGTCGACACAAAACTCATGGCTTTGCGAAGTCATCCCGAAGAGAACTCGGCGTGGACGCGAATAGAGGCGGAGCTTCCAAGGGACGCTACGGTTGGATCTCGTCCCTTTCTTCGAGTTACGCAAGGTACAAAGTAAATTAGTTTATTTTTCCGCAAAGTTTTAATTTATGATCATGTCCACACATCATAAGGTTGCATGCTAGATACGTGGTTAAAATAATTTGAGAAATTATTTTATGCTAATTCTTCCGCTGCACGTAAAAATTTAAAATTTTACGAACCCGTATCCTTGTCAACATGCACCCAGTCCCAACAGTGGTATCAGAGCCGGTTAGTGTTCGACATAATCATATAATTGTTTTACGGAAAACTTTGTCATAATCTCAATTTTGGAAAAATTTTCAATTATGGAAATTTTCCAATTATTATAAGTTTTAGATTTAGGAATTTCAAAGTTTGGAAATCCTCATGAAATTTCGCAAACGTTTGAAATATCCTAGTTTCTGAAATTTTATGATAATTGTGAAAACTTCCCATCTTTGGATACTTTCCAATTTTGGAAATTTTCTATTTTAGAAATTTTCCAATTTTGGAAATATGTAAGTTTTCTTTGTACCAGAAACTTACAATGATTCTGAAAACCTATTATGAAATCTCGTAATTTTGGGCACTTTCTTTCAAGAAAGTCTAGACAAATTTATGGGCAATTAATTGACAATTAAATTTGAATTGGTTTTTAAATTGACAACAAAATTCTTTATTTTGGATTGAGCCTCGGGGAGCCGTCCTATTTAATGTTAGTTGTTGTAATTTAATTTTCCAATTTTAAATGAAATTGTCATGTTTAATTTGGTTACGCTTCCGAAGCGGACCAAATTGGATTTACGACAAATTACTTTTCTTTGGGTATCTGAGCCTCGGGCAGCCACCCTTAGAAAACGATTTGTTGTAATTAATTAAATCCATGAATAAAATATGATTTAAGAGGTGATGCTCTTACATATTGTTGTCTCCAAAATTAATTAGGAAAATGGTTTCCTATAGAGTTTCTTAAATGAGATTTTCATGAAAATAATATGTGGTTGAATTAAGGGAATTGTCTCTTAATTTAATAAGATTTGATTTAGAGAAATCAAAGTCTTAAACATATTATTTCCGAAATTGATTATGACAATTTAGGAAATTGTTTCCCAAAACAATTCCTTTAATAAAGTATGAAATTAGAATTAGGAAATCCGGTTCCTAATTCAATTCATGGGACTTGATAAATTAAGTCACATACATACTTTATTAAGGAAATCGTTAGTCATGACATAATTATATGTCATGAATGTGCTTAGAAAAGAAAGGATGAGACCCAAAACCCCTTACAAAATATTAAGGCCAACACCTTCCATTAATATGGTTAGAATCGGAGTTTTGTTTCTTGTTTGGGTTGATGGACACATCCATGCCCAGCTTGAACCTCAACATGTTCAAACCATGGAATTAGTTTATGATTAATACAGTTGGAGTCAGAGGTCAATCCTTAGTTATGGTTGTTGGACACATCCAAGCCTGACTAAACAATTGAATGAGCTCCAACCATATTAAAACTATTTCTTGATTAATGGGTCAGCCTTAAGCTTGGAGCATCGATTTGTTGTGCCACAACCAAGGTCGATGTAAAGAGAGGTGCAATTGGGTGCTATGTATAATGTCGCATACTTGTTAATGAGTTAACAACCCAATGATTTATACAAACATTCAATTAGTTGATAGCATAAAGTGATAGTTACATATATGTGATATGTAATCGGTATAATTACCTACCTTCATAGCTAAGAATAACTTGATGGCCACAGCCATGGTGGTTCTTATCTATGGTTGGATATCAACCTATTTGGAGATGTTCCTACGATCTCCCGAATTGATAAAAAGGGTTATTCAATTTGAAAAATAAATAGGATTTTTATTAATGTATAATGATACATTCTTTAATCATTCTTCTCACATAAGCTCAATTTGTATTTCTAGGTCAATCACTCGATCATGTCTTCTCTAAACTTGCGTTCCATTTTGGACACCAATAAACTGACCGGGCCGAACTTCATGGACTGGCTTCGAAACCTGAGGATAGTCCTCAAGGCAGAGAAGCTTGCTTATGTCATTGAAGATCAACTTCCCAACCATCCTCCAGAAGGTGCAACTCCAGACCAGCTAATGGCCTATCAGAAACATGTGACCAATTCTGAACTTGCGAGTTGCATCATGCTAGCCTCTATGATACCTGAGCTGCAAAAGCAGCATGAGCATATGGATGCTTATACCATCATCTTCCATCTTCATGAGTTGTTTGAAGAGCAGGCGAGATCTGAAAGGTTCGAAGTCTCCAGACTCCTCTTCACCACTAAGATGCAGGAAGGCACTTCTGCCTCGCAGTTTGTGTTAAAGATGTTGGGGTACATTGAGCGACTGAGCAAACTCGGTTTTGCAATGGATCATGAACTAAGTATTGACTTAATTCTGAATTGTTTGCCCAAAAGTTATTCACAATTTGTGATGAACTATCGGATGAACAAACTAGAGACTACCATTCCTGAGTTGCTCAACCTGCTGAAGACTGTGGAGCCTTCTGTAAAGCCGGATCAAAAGACGGTACTGTTAGTTGGTTCCTCGAAGAAAGGTTCTGAGAGGAAGGCCAAAGAACAGAATAAGGGAAAGAAGAGAAAGGCCAAAAAGACTGAAAATACCCTAAAAGGCACTTGCCATCACTGTGGCAAGGAGGGTCACGGGCGAAGAAACTGCAAGGTTTATCTTGAGTCTTTGAAAAAGAAGGCATCCGATACCCCATCCTCTTCAAGTATCTTCGTTATTGAATGTCACTCTATTTCCTCAAACACCTGGGTACTTGATACTGGGTGTAGCTCACATATATGTAATGACATACAGGGGCTAAGGAATAGAAGAAGACTCATCAAGGGAGAAGCGAATTTGCGAGTTGGAAACGGAGCAAAGATTGCTGCTGTTGCCATCGGAACATATTTGCTAAAGCTCCCTACAAGACGTGTCTTAGAATTGGATAATTGTTATTTTGTTCCTTCGTTAATAAAGAACATTGTATCTATTTCATGTTTGAATGAAAAGGGTTATCATTTAACTTTTAGTAACAATTGTTGTTACATAACTTTAAATGGCGTTCTTTATGGGAATGGAACTTTGTGCAATGGTATCTACACGTTAGATTTATCCGGTGACGTTTTCAATATCGAAGTTAGCAACAAACGTGCTCGAATAGATAATCGAATAGACTCCTACACGTGGCATTGTCGTCTTGGCCATGTAAGTAAGAAACGCATGACCAAATTACACCGATGTGGAATTTTGAAATCATTTGAACCCGGTTCATTTGATACATGCGAATCATGCTTAAAAGGCAAGATGGCCAAATTACCCTTTTCTGGAAAAGGTAATCCAGTGGGAGAATTGCTTGGTCTAATACATACTAATGTATGTGGACCAATGTCAACTCTTGCACAAGGAGGCTATAGCTACTTCATCACCTTTATCGATGATCACTCACGATTCGGGTATGTGTTCTTGATGAAACACAAATCTGAAGCTTTTGAGAAATTCAAAGAGTTCAGAAATGAAGTAGAGAAACAGCTTGGCAAAAGTATTAAGATACTTCGATCCGATCTAGGTGGTGAATACTTAAGTCAAGAGTTTCAAGATTATCTTAGGGACAATGGGATATTGTCCCAATGGACTCCGCCATATACACCACAGCATAATGGTCTATCTGAGAGGCGCAACCGAACCTTAATGGACATGGTTAGGTCGATGATGAATCATGCAACTCTTCCAAAATCCTTTTGGGGCTATGCACTTAAGACAGCTATTTACTTGCTAAACAGAGTCTCGACCAAGGTAGTCTCTACTACTTCATATGAGACATGGAATAGTAAGAAACCTCACTTAACTCACCTTAAGATATGGGGTTGTCCTGCTTATGTGAAGCGAACTGTATCAAACAAATTGGATGCTAAGTCTGATAAATGTCTATTTATTGGATACCTTAAGGAAACGAAGGGTTACCAATTCTATCATCCCTTGGAACAAAAGGTGTTTGTTTCAAGGCATGCTATATTTCTGGAAAAAGAATTTCTTTTACAAGAAAACAGTGGGAGTGGCATTGAACTTGATGAAGTTCAAGAAACTCCAATAGACATTACAGAGACACCTAGTCTAGACCCACAACCAATAATTCATAATGATGAGCTATCAGTTGAACCTAAAACAACACCACCTCCTCGTAGATCTGATAGGACACGCAATATTCCAGAGAGATACGGATTTCTCATAAGCGAATCGAATGACGTGTTACTCATAAGCGATGACGAACCTATCAGTTATGAAGATGTTCTGAAATGTTCAGAAAGGGACAAATGACTTGAAGCCATGAAGTCGGAAATGGATTCCATATACGAAAATCAAGTATGGGACTTGGTTAACCCACCTGAAGGGATTAAACCCATAGGGTGCAAGTGGGTTTTCAAGAAGAAAACCGACATGGAAGGTAATGTTGTTACCTTTAAGGCTAGATTAGTGGCAAAAGGATATCGTCAGAAACAAGGAATTGATTATGACGAAACCTATTCGCCAGTAGCTATGTTTAAATCCATTCGGATGCTCCTAGCCATAGCAGCTCATTATGATTATGAGATATGGCAAATGGATGTGAAAACAGCTTTCCTTAATGGAAACCTGCTTGAGGATGTATACATGATACAACCTAAAGGTTTCACATCGGTTGATAAAATCAAAGTATGCAAGCTTCGACGATCCATATATGGACTGAAGCAAGCATCTAGGAGCTGGAACATCCGTTTTGATGAGACAATCAAAGAGTTTGATTTCTCACAAAAACCTGACGAACCTTGTGTGTACAAGAAGGTTAGTGGGAGTGCAGTCGTATTCCTAGTATTATATGTCGATGACATATTACTTATAGGAAACGATATATCAGTTTTACCAGACAGTTAAAATTTGGTTGTCCAAAACTTTCTCCATGAAAGACCTGGGAGAAGCAACCTATATCCTTGGGATTAGAATCTATAGAGATAGATCAAAACGGTTGCTTGGTCTTTCGCAGTCTACGTATATAGACCGCGTGCTAAAAAGGTTTAGCATGTCAGAATCCAAGAAAGGTTACCTTCCCATCAGGCATGGGATCAACCTTTCAAAGTCTATGTGTCCGCGCACAGAAGACGAGAGAATTTGCATGAATAAGATTCCTTATGCATCCGCGATAGGATCTATCATGTATGCTATGTTATGTACAAGGCCCGATGTATCGTATGCTTTGAGCATCACAAGCAGATACCAGTCGGATCCAGGAATGGATCATTGGGCGGCTGTCAAGACAATCCTTAAGTACTTAAGAAGAACTAAGGATGTGTTCCTAATATATGGAGAAGGAGATATGGTAATACGTGGGTATACAGATGCCAGTTTCCAGACAGATAAGGATGACTCCAAATCGCAGTCTGGATACGTATTTACTTTGAATGGAGGCGCAGTAAGTTGGAAGAGTTCCAAACAAGACACCGTAGCGGATTCTACCACGGAAGCAGTCTGGATCAAGAAGTTTGTCTCAAAATTTGGTGAGGTTCCAACCATTGATGAAGCAATACCGGTTTATAGCGACAACAATGGAGCTATTGCACAAGCAAAGGAACCAAGGTCTCATCAGCGATCCAAATACGTGCTTCGCCGCTATCATCTGATCAGAGAGATTATAAGTAGGAATGATATACAAATTGAGAAAATTCCCACTGAAAGGAATTTAGCGGATCCTTTAACTAAGGCCTTGCCTCAGAGCAAGTTTGAGGGTCATGTTAGAGCCTGTGGTATTGGATACCGTAGCGATTGGCATTAGGCCAAGTGGGAGTTTGTTAGTGATATGAGAGAAGTGTCCTAAGGCAATCGCCTTATGATTGTAAACATTTATTTTAATAAATGAAAATTCACTATTTGAGTATACATGTTTGTGTATTTAATTGGGATCTTAAACTCATCTACTGAATGTCCGCAATACAATTCACAGCATAAGAGAATTTGTGATGAGATCACAACTAGTGATTATCTCTACATGTGCAATTGTGAAGTATTGAAAATATCCCTAGTCGATGAATTGATAAAAACGGACACTATCAATTCTGTTGAGACTAGCATGGGTTATTCTCTAATCAGCTGATTCTCACTGGCTGGTGACATTGGGATGTCCGGAGATAAACATGGATGCTAGTTAAGGGAACTAGTTCATTGGAGTGACTAGCTGTAAAACTTCATATGGTAATCTATATAGATATGTCAGTGAAGTTCTTACTGCAGCTTAAGTGCGATGTTCCTTTGACTTGCGGTGTTCAAGTCATCTTGGTCATGGAGACTTATACTTTAACATCCTAAGCAAGCATCTCCAAGGAGGTGTGGACCCAAGATGATTGGGTATAAGCCGAAGTGCCCGAAGATGTTTGAACAGCCTACAAAGGATTCACCACTCCTTGCGAGGAGATGTATACCCAGGCCTATCGTCGGATTGTTACTCAAAGCCTCTGGCCAGAGCATGTCATGTTTAGAGTATGAGTCTCTTAAATACATGAGAGTAATTAGAAATCCAAAGGACGAGAAAGACACTACTTGGGCTAGGTGTGACGTAGTCAGCCTAGTGGGGACTGACACACACAGACCCTGTCCTGAACCAAGTGGGTATAAGATGGTGAAGGGAATAGGGCACGATTCATTAGAGCGCTGAAGGGTTTCAGAATCACTTCTGAGGTCAACCGTTGATCTTTCGATTAATTGGGGGTCATGATGTACTACTAGGTGCCACTCATGATCGTTCTATAATTGGTTGATTATAGACGGCCAACATAAATCGAAAGCCTATTTAGTCACACGCACTACGAGTAATCCGAGGGATTTAAAATCAGTTGAAAATTAGATTTTCCGATCAAGAGAAATAAGTCGAATCTGAGTTAATCAGAGGCGCAACGGAAGCTAAAAATGGCTAAGTCTTTTGAAGGCTTATTGGGCGAATTAAATGAGTTTAATTCGCGATGGGTTCGGCTCGGTTTGGCCGGCCAAAGAGGGTGCCAACCCTCTTTGGTTTGGCCGGCCACCACTTGGGGAGAAAACCAATTTATTTGGTTTAATTAATAAAATAAATCTAGCGCGATTTGTTTTATAAATTATGGATAAATAAATTTGTATAAAGAAATTTATATAAAGAAATTTATAGAAACTTATTCTTTTTATGGAAATTAAAATGATCCATGGAATGGTTTTTTTAATCAATTATGAATTGATTTTTCCATAATAAGAAAATTTATAAATTTCTTGTAAAAATTTATTCCATAATAAAAGGAGAGATGTATTTGTTTTATTATAAAGTTAGTTATAATAAAACTTGGCTTAAACGGAATAATTCATAAGAAAATTTAGAGGATAAATTTCTTATGAAAATTCTGTTAAGAAGGAGACTTGGCAAGGGAGAGGCTACTATATAAAGGAACCAAAGGCAAGCCTTGAATTCCTAATTGAGTAATCAAGAGATCTAGTAGTTCTCTCCCTCTCTCTCTTATTCTCTCCTTCTCCTTTCCTCCTAGGGTCGGCGCCCTCCTCTACTTGCTAGGGCCGGTGCACATCCACCCTAGGGTCGGCGCACCACCCTCCCTTGAGGTTGCCATGGGTCATCATCACCAAGGAGAAGCCAACCAAGAAGAAGATGAAGCGGATCGCAACTCCTTCCTTCCCGGAATTTAGATTCCGTTTCTTGGTGGTTAGTTTCCTTTCTTCTCTCTTGATAGTTGTGTCTTTGGAGAATCTAGTAGTTCTCGTCGACACAAAACTCGTGGCTTTGCGAAGTCATCCCGAAGAGAACTCGGCGTGGACGCGAATAGAGGCGGAGATTCCAAGGGACGCTACGGTTGGATCTCGTCCCTTTCTTCGAGTTACGCAAGGTACAAAGTAAATTAGTTTATTTTTCCGCAAAGTTTTAATTTATGATCATGTCCACACATCATAAGGTTGAATGCTAGATACGTGGTTAAAATAATTTGAGAAATTATTTTATGCTAATTCTTCCGCTGCACGTAAAAATTTAAAATTTTACGAACCCGTATCCTTGTCAACATGCACCCGGTCCCAACAGTGATATCAGAGCGTATCGAATGGAGTCGCGATTACTTACCGATTCGCCGAGTTGGGTGAGTCCGGAGATTAGCTCCTTTATTTTGGCATGAAGTTCAGCCACCGTTTCTCCTTCCTTCATTTGCAGGTTTATCAGCTGGTTCCGGAGGAGATCCTTTCTTGCTGATTTGGCTTCAGAGGTACCCTCATGAAGTTCTAGGAACTTCTCCCATAATTCTTTTGCGGAGTGGTAGTTGCCGATCCGGTTTACCTCTTGAGTAGGCAAGACTGTTAGGAGGTGGAACTCGGCCTTACCATTGGCAACAGATTCCGACTGCTCCTTCTTATTCCACAAGCTTTCTTCTTTTTCATCCCCGTTCGCATCTTTAGGAACTGCAAAACCATATTTTATTGATAAAAGAATATCAAAATCTGTACGAAAAAATACCTCCATTTTTTTCTTCCAGACGGTGAAATCCCCTTCGAATTTAGGTGGATGAATGTGCGCGCCGGCCATCGTCTTGTTGCTTTCTCAGGCGATTAGTCCTTCAAAAGCGAACCTGCTCTGATACCACTTGTAGATCGGGTCGACCGGCTAGAGGGGGGGTGAATAGACGGTTTATGAAAAATAAGCACTAACACTCGTCTTTAAAAAGAAATAAACTTGGTTGCAACAGAGTCGTTGCTTCCAAGGCAGTTGATGCTCAAACAGAAACTCCTTAAGGCGGAGAAGCCTTTACAGTTGTAGCATAGAGAAAGCTTAGAGAGAAAGAGAGTTTACAACTCAATGAATTGACTTTCTAAAGCAAACCTCTAAGTCTATTTATAGCCTAAGAGAATAAATCTGGATGGTTGATTGTTGATCACTTTTCTCTTGATCGTTGATCCATGGATGTAATCTGGATGGTTGATCTTGGATGGGATTAAACTGCATCCATTGGATTTGATTAAAGGATAATGTAATATTATCCTTTAAGTTTTAATTATTTTAATTAAAACTTTATCTTCCCCCCTTGCTCGAGATGATTGTTGTATCCATCTCGCTGTTATAATCTAGGTAGCAATATCGCCAATACATATTTGCCAACGCCCTTTATCCCAATTGGTAAGTGGATTTGTGTATTTGGTGGAGGACTTGGGTTCGATCCTTCCTTGGCATCAAAACTTTGTTTTTTTTCTTTTGGGCGAATTTCTTTCATTTCTTTTGGGCGCTTGGACTAGTCTTTTTGATTCTTCGTCTTCTGGGTGATTTCCGGCCAACCGAAGTTAGGCTCACCCGAACCCGACTCCGGCCTTTCGCCCCTCGAGCGTCCTTCCTCCCGGCTTCTCGTCCCTCGGACACCGCGCACGTCCTTCTCGCTCCACCGGTGTACTCTTCCGCAGCTTCCGCGTCCCTCGGATTGCACTGAGCCCGTCGGCTCACTTCCCCGCGCAATCCTTCTCGTCCACTGTGTCTTACGCTTGACTTCCTCCGTACCTAAGTTCCTGCACACTTAGACAGAGGGATTAAAAACACACAGGACCTAACTAACCTAGTTGATCACATCAAAACCAGCCGGGGCACCAACAGATATGATGCTAAGTATAAAGTTAATATGCCAAGTTCCATGTTATGATGCTAGGAATGGTAGTAAGTGCATGTAGGTGTAAGTTTAAAGGTTTCCGCTGCATTATGATGTCTACATGCCCTAAGTATGTTAACGTAACGCCGCTTTATGAAAAGAAAAAAAAACGGGCATTACAGGTTGGTATCAGAGCAGTTACCATCTCACTACACACACATCAAGCCCTCTTCCTGCCGCTTCCAAGTAAGTACCCTTTACATATCTGATAGTAGTAAGATGTTTTATGATTTTAAGATATGCAAGTGTGAACGATAGTTATGATGAAAGGTACCTTAAGATATGTAATGATGAACGATATTTTATCTTCTTTTATGAATTAAATAATTAGAATAATATAGGGGTAGAATAAAAGAAACTGATATTAGCCATACTTGTCTTTGGTGAAGAAAAGCATGGCTAGAAGATAGAGTAACCGGCTTAACGAGACAACTACAACGCCTGACCTGATGCAATTAGTAACCCAGCTCCAACGTCAGGTTACCGAGCAGCAGCAAACTATTAACACCTTAATGAACCAACAGGAAAATTCTACTACTCCACCAGTGAACCAGACTGCCGCGCCTGTGGCGCCTACGGTTACACACACTCCTCCGCCGAGCTCGACCACTGTGGCACGACAGGAGGCTTATTTGATCCACTGGTTAAGACTGAAATCGGAGAATTTCTCGGGTACCGGCGAACCCTGGGATGCCCAAGCATGGTTCAAGACGGTGGAAAGTACACTGAAACTGTTGGACTGGCCTGAGCATGAGAAGATCAAGTGCGCATCATTCTGCCTTTCTGGGGATGCCAGAATGTGGTGGGAGAGGGTCAGGACCAAGAGACAAGTAAACCAGATGGCGTGGGCAGATTTCGAATCAGAATTCTTTGAAGAATTCTTCAATATGCGAGTTACAACCAAACACTACGACGAGTTTACGGAATTCTGGCAGGGCAACCTCTCGGTCAACGAATCCGTGAAGAAATTTAATCGACTGGCTCGTCTGTGCCCTGAGCTGGTCCGCACAGAGAAAGAGAGGGTCCGACTTATGCTGAAAATGTTACGGCCCGAAATAGCTCTGAACGTGGCCGGTGGAGTTAACAGGCCTCAGACTGCCGAGGAACTGTTTAGTAGTGCTTTACTCACTGAGCACTATCTGAATAGCATCAATCAGCAAAGGAAGGCGATGAATGAAAGTAAGAGTCAAGTTCATTCCAAGATGCTCGATTCTTTCGCTCATTACCCTTAATGTTCCTTCCATTAATGATTGCTTAGGAGGACAAAAGTCCCAGAGCACCCAAGCTAATTGGAAGGGAGATCAAGGTGGCAAACGAAAGCCATAGAACAACTCACAAGGGGGCCCAGCAAATAAGCAGCCCAAGCCTTCCCCATGCGCAACATGCGGGAAAAACCACTCCGGGGAATGTCGCAAGGGTACGAACCGGTGTTACATTTGTGGTGTGGAAGGGCATATGGCGGCTTACTGCCCTACCAAGAACCAGGCCTCTCCCCAACCACTAGCCCAGTACCAGGGGGCACCAGCGAAATTACACTACATGCCAGCCGAGCTGGAGAGTACCCCACTGTTGGAGGCCCCTCCAACAGAGACAAATGCCAGGGTTTTCTCAGTTACCAAGGAGGACGCTGCGGAAGCTTCTACGGTTGTCACAGGTCAGATACTTCTTTTCAGTCAGTGTGCTACTGCATTATTTGATACTGGGGCAACGCACTCGTTCATTTCGGTGCCATATACCAAGAAGATAGATAGGCTTCCGTAAATGTTAGACTGCAGGTTCTTAACAACTCTACCTTCGGGGGCAATAATGACATCCACTCATGTGCTGCATGCGGTGCCGGTCGAAATCGCAGGAAGGGAACTTTACTGCGATCTGATAGTACTCGATATGCAAGATTATGACGTTATAATGGGAATGGATTTCCTGAGTAAATACGGTGCTTCTATTGAGTGTCGTAAGCGAAAGGTGGTCTTTCGACCTGAGGCAGGTTCTATGTTCGAATTCATCGGAGAGCCAAGGAAAAGAACCGGGAAATATTTATCAACTCTCCAAGCTCAGAAGATGTTAGACAAAGGATGTACTGGATTTCTAGCGTATGTGGTTGATGCCAGTCAGGTGAAGGACCAGAGGCGGGAAGACGTCCGGGTGGTATGCGATTACCCAGAGGTTTTCCCAGATGAATTACCAGGATTAGCCCCTGATAGAGAGGTGGAATTTGAGATCGAATTGGTTCCTGGTACCAACCCGATCTCCAAGGCACCTTACCGTATGGCGCCGGTTGAATTAAAGGAGCTTCAGGGACAGTTACAGGAGTTGCTGGATAAGGGATTTATTCGCCCTAGTCATTCCCCGTGGGGAGCTCCGGTACTGTTTGTGAAGAAGAAAGACGGATCTATGCGAATGTGCATAGATTACCGAGCGCTGAACAACGTAACGATCAAGAATAGGTATCCCCTTCCAAGGATAGATGACCTGTTTGATCAATTAAAGGGAGCCACTGTTTTCTCAAAAATTGATTTGAGGTTTGGTTATCATCAAGTTAGAGTCAAACAGGAGGATATTCCAAAGACGGCTTTCCGAACAAGGTATGGGCATTTTGAGTTTGTGGTTATGCCCTTTGGCGTGACGAATGCCCCTGCTATGTTTATGGACCTTATGAATCGGGTATTCTCGTCGTTTCTCGACAAATTTGTGATCGTCTTCATCGACGATATCCTTATTTATTCGAGGACCCAGGAAGAGCACGTTGAGCACCTAAAGATAGTATTGGAGATTCTTCGGGAAAAGCAATTGTACGCAAAATTTTCCAAATGTGAGTTCTGGCTCGATCAAGTGGTCCTTTTGGGCTATATTATTTCCAAAGACGGGATTATGGTGGATCCAATAAAGATTGAAGCTGTGAATAACTGGGGTCGGCCGAAGAACGCCAGCGAAATCAGAAGTTTTCTTGGGCTGGCCGATTATTATAGGAAATTTGTGGAGGACTTCTCGAGGATTGCAGCTCCTTTAACGGCTCTCACCCGGAAGGAGAGGAAGTATGAATGGACGGAAAACTGTGAAAGGAGTTTCTTGGAACTAAAAAGGAGGCTTACCAGCGCTCCGATCCTGACCCTTCCAGAATGCAATCAGAGCTTCGACATGTATAGCGATGCCTCCAAACTAGGACTTGGAGCTGTACTTATGCAGAATGGAAAGGTTATTGCCTACGCTTCTAGACAGCTCAAGGAGTACGAACAGAATTACCCCACTCATGATCTGGAACTGGCCACGGTGGTATTCACTCTTAAGATATGGAGGCATTATCTGTACGGAGCGCAGTGTCGAATTTATACAGACCACCAGAGTCTGCGATATTTCTTCACTCAGAAGGACCTGAACATGAGGCAACGCCGATGGCTTGAGTTGGTGAAGGATTATGACTGCGAGATCTTCTACCATCCAGGGAAGGCAAACAAAGTGGCCGATGCACTCAGCCGGAAGTCAAGTGCCACCTTGATGTCTATATCTAGATTTCCCCGACCACTCGAAAGAGAAATGGTTAATTTTGGGGTCGAGGTCATCACTGGACAACTTTGCACCATGACAACATCACCCACGCTGTTTGGGGATATGTTGGAAAAATAGGATAGGGATCTGAGTCTTCAGAAAATAAAACAGGAGATCCTAGAAGGAAAAGGCGATGGTTTTCATATCGCAAAAGGGGGGGAACTATACCTTAGGGATCGTCTATGTATTCCTAATGATCCGGAACTTCGAAGGAAAATACTAGCGGAAGCTCACGGAACCCCTTATTCAATGCATCCAGGATCCACCAAGATGTATCAAGATTTGAAAGAGAAGTTCTGGTGGTCCGGTATGAAGAGAGATGTGGCCCAGCATGTCAGTACTTGCATGACTTGCCAGCAAGTGAAGGCAGAACACCAGCGACCCGGAGGAGTTCTGCAGCCACTTCCGATTCCGGAATGGAAATGGGAAGATATCTCAATGGATTTCATTTCAGGACTTCCCCGGACTACAAATGGATATGATGCGATATGGGTCATTGTGGACAGGTTGACTAAGTCTGCTCACTTCTTAGCAATCAAGATGACTTATTCGATTGAGCAACTGGCTCAATTATATGTTAAGGAGATAATCAGACTTCATGGAGTTCCCAAGACCATCATCTCAGATAGGGATGGTCGCTTTACTTCGTATTTTTGGGAGTGTGTTCAGAAGTCTCTCGGCACAAAATTGCGATTTAGCACCGCCTTTCACCCTCAGACTGACGGGCAAACTGAAAGGGTGAATCAAATACTAGAAGATATGTTGAGAGCTTGTGCCTTGGATTTCAAAGGAAGCTGGTGTCGATATTTATGCTTGGCGGAATTCGCGTACAACAATAGCTACCAAGCTACTATTGGCATGGCACCTTATGAAGCATTGTATGGGAGGAGATGTAGGTCTCCGATCTGTTGGTATGAGGGTGGTGAAAAGAAGGAAATGGGGCTCACAACGGATATCATCAACAGCACCACCCAAGCTATACAGAATATTCGACAACGGATAAAAACTGCTCAGAGCCGACAGAAGAGTTATGCCGATGTCTGGCGTAGACCCCTGGAGTTTAATGTTGGAGATTGGGTGTTTCTGAAGGTGGCTCCTATGAAGGGGGTGACAAGATTTGGGAGGAAAGGAAAATTAAGTCCGCGCTATGTGGGGTCGTACCTGATTCGGAAAAGATTGGGTAGGGTGGCATACGAGCTAGAGCTGCCTCCAGAGATGTCAGCTATCCATAACGTATTCCATGTGTCCCTGCTTAAAAAGTGTATCCCAAATATGGACCAAGTGATCGAGCCGCAGACAGTGCAAGTGCAAGAGGACCTAAGTTATGAGAGCAGACCCATCCAGATTTTGGATAGGGAGGTCAAGAAGCTGAGGAGTAAGGAGGTACCCTTAGTCAAGGTCTTATGGCAAAGTCAACGGTTCGAGGAAGCTACCTGGGAACGCGAGGACGAGATGAGGCGCAAGTACCCGGAGTTGTGCTAAGTTTGAGGACGAACTTTCACAAGGTATGGGGGATTGTAACGACCCGAAAAATTCTCTTAATATTTCCTTAAAATATTAAGCATGTCTAGATAATTTTCCGAGGAACCTAGAAATATTAATGCGAACTTTGGCCTAGAAAATCCATGTTTCCTCATTTAAATTGGGAAAAAGGGTACTAATGGGCCTTATATGGGCTTTTTAGTACCAAAATTATTGGTGGATTTTAGGTGAAAATTAATATAAATGTAAAGGATTTTAATAGGAAATATTAAAATAATTATGGGGGAATTTTTAGAGGATTTTCGGAATTTTGGGGAAATAAAAAGAAAATTAAAATAAAAAAATAAGGTGCATGGACCAAGGATTGAACCTTGGACCTCTTGCACAACCATGCATGCTCTAACCAACTCACCTAGCAAGGGAATGTTATGAGGGAATGAAGTGGATATTGGTTAAAGCTTAGAAGAAGATGAAGGGTCATGAAGAGACTCTTCATTTGCCTCCTTGATGAGTTATAAAGAGGGGGGTTTGGGAGTTACTTCTTCCTTCCATCAATTGCATTTTCTTCCTCCTCCTTCCCTCATCCTAGACGAACACCACAAGGAGAGTTTCCCTTGGAAAAACTCCACAAGAAGGTCTCATCTCCAAGATCTAAGGGTTTTCCAAGGATACAAGGACAAGGGGGTTCAAGGGTCCAAAGATCTTACCATTTCCTTCTCTTTTAAGGTTTAAAAATCAAGATCAACCAAGGTAAGACTCCCTCACCTGTGGTATAATAGTTCCTTATGTTTTTAGCATGATATATTGGTTGATTTTTGGGATTTGATGTTAAAAGAAACAAAGAAAGAAAACCAAGAACCCTAGGATACCCTATGGGTTTCGGCCACTAGAAGTGTAGGGTCAAAGATGATGCTAAAAATCTTTATAATGTTGTTCAATGTTCCCTTATGATGTTTAGAGATTAAATATAATTTTTGGGAATTTTTGGGGTACCCTAGAATACCCTAGGGTTTCGGCCAACATCAAGAACTCATGTGTAGGGTTGGGTTTAAAACCTCAAGTATATGTTTTATGTTTTATCATGATATAAGGGAGATGGAGGGTGTTTATGTGAATGATTCACATGGCCTAGAGACCCTATAGGTTTCGGCCAAGTACCCTAATAGGGTGGAAAGTTAGGACTTATTTCAAGTAAGGGCCCCAATGGCCCTATGGTAAGGTATGGTTGGTATTTAACAATTGATTTGGGGTTTTTAATGGAATTCTTCCATACCCCCATGGCCTTGAAGTTTCAGCCAAGAGTAAGATTAGGGCTAAAGGATTAGGGTTGGCCTTAAGTAGGGAATCAAAGGGTTCCTATGGCCTAGTATATGTGTATGAGATGTTGTTTGGGAAGTTATGTGAAGGTTCATGGACCTAGGGTTCCTTGGGGACTTTCGGCCAAGGACATAACCTAGGGCTAGGGTTGGGTTAAACCTACCAAGATGCTTGTGTATAGGTTACTAAGAGGTATGTTTAAGTAAGATGGAAGAATTTTTATGTTAACCAAACCATTAGTTTATATGTCATGAATTATATGATTAGGTCATAAATGTTTAAGACATGTGCCATGATCTATGAATGATATGTATGTATGCCATGTTTTATGAATAATATGTATGTATGCCTTGTCTTATGAATGATATGAAGGTATGCCATGTTTATGAATAAATTGTATGTATGTCATGCTTTATGAATGATGTGTACATATGTCATGTTTAAGAATGAAAATGATGAATGAAGTTAAAGTTCATGCCTTCAAGGCATAACGATGATATTAAGTATGATGAAAGTATGATGAATGAATGAATATGCTATGAATGATTATGAATGAAGAAGCATGTGGAAGCATTTTATTTTATTTTATGGGCTTGTACCGGACCTAAGTAAGGTCCACGGTTCTGGACTACCGATGAAGCTGTCCACGGTTCGGGACTACTGATGAAGCTGTCCTTACAGTTCGGGACTACCGATGAAGCTGTCCTTACCCTAGTAGGTCGAGATTAGCTACCTCGTATTTACTTAGGGATGCGCGCATATGATGAATGAATGTGGTACAAGCCAGGGCCCAATGAATGATATGATTATGTTAAAGTATTTAAAAGCATGTTTTTAGAGATTAAGCATCTTTATATATATATATGCAATTGCCACATGCATCCATCCATGTTATGCATTATATTTATGATAAGAATATTATGCAAAGTAAGTTTATGCAAGGTATGTTTATGCAAATGATTTTATGTATGTTTATGCTAATACATGATGCCATGATTTAATTGTGTTTATGCTAAGTTAGAATGCCATGATTTATTTATGTTTATGTTAAGTTAAAATGCCATGATTTTATTTATGTTTATGCTAGTTTAGGATGCCATGATTTATTTATGTTTATGCTAGTTTAGGATGCCATGATTTATTTATGTCTATGCTAGTTTAGGATGCCATGATTTATTTATGTTTATGCTAAGTTAAAATGCCATGATTTTATTTATGTTTATGCTAGTTTAGGATGCCATGATTTATTTATGTTTATGCTAGTTAGGATGCCATGATTTAATTATGTTTATGCTAAGTTAGGATGCCATGATTTTATTTATGTTCATGCTAGTAATGATGTCATGATTTAATTATGTTGTGCTAAGTTAGGATGCCATGATTTTATTTAGGTTCATGCTAAGAATGTTTATGAGGTTATGTTTATTATGTCTATGTTTATGCCAAGTATTATGCCATGCTATGAATGTTTACGATGTTGATGTCTATGCCAAGTATTATGCCATGCCATGAATGTTTTATGGTTATGTTTATGCCATGCTACGAAGGTGATTAAGTTATGTTCATGCCATGACGAATGTATGCTAAGTGATGAAAAGGCTTATGTTCTAAGTAAAGCACTAAGTATGTTAATGTCTTATGTGCTCATGATTAAATGATGAATGGTTTTAGTGAGTAGGAAAGAGTCTTACTAAGCCTGTGTGCTTATAGTCTTATTTTCTTATACCGCAGATCATGCAAGGGGACAGTAAGGAAGCAGCAGGAGGGCATTAAAGCATGTGTGTGATAGTGACTTGGCCAAGAGACCATATGTTTGCTCGTCTTACGATAGAACTTTACCTTTACTATTAAGTACTTGAATGTGACTCTATGACATGATGCTAAAGTATGACATGATGCTAAGTATGACATGATGCTATGTATGACATGATATGATGCTAAGTATAAAGTTAATATGCCAAGTTCCATGTTATGATGCTAGGAATGGTAGTAAGTGCATGTAGGTGTAAGTTTAAAGGTTTCCGCTGCATTATGATGTCTACATGCCCTAAGTATGTTAACGTAACACCGCTTTATGAAAAGAAAAAAAAAAGCGGGCGTTACAACAATCCTTTGGGCAGACCTTGTTGAGATCCCAAAAGTCGATGCAAATCCGCCACCTATTATCCGGCTTGGGCACAAACACCACGTTGGATAACCAGGCCGGGAATTGCACCTCCCGGATGTGACCGGCCTCCAGCAGCTTCTCAACTTCGGCTCGGACCGCTTTATTTTGCTCGGTGCTGAAGTCCTGTTTCCTTTGTTTCATGGGCCGAGCGTGGGGATAAACGTGGAGGCGGTGCTCCGCCACCTCCGATCAAACGCCTTTCAGTTCTTTGATTGACCAGGCGAAAACATCTTAGTTTCGAGCCAAGCACTCCAGCAGGGGCTTCTTCAACTCCTCCGGCAGCCCTGCCGCAATCTTGACTCGAGCTTCCTCCCAATTTGGGAGAAGCTGGACCTCCTCTTTGTCCTCATGCAACTCAGCCCATGGGGAAGCTTGCACCATGTTGCAATCAGAGAAGGGGCATGGAGCCTTGTGGCTCTCCTCCCGAACATCGTCTACATAGCATTTCCAGGCCACTCTTTGGTCGCCCTTGACTTCTCCCACCTTGTCCCCGACGGGGAACTTAACCTTCAAGTAGAAGGTGGAGGCGACGACCCGGAATTCGTTGAGGGCCAGTCATCCCAAGATGACATTGTAGGTTGAAGGAGCGTCCACCACCAAGAAAGTGGACCATCTAGTCCTCTTCAGCGGCTCCTCGCCTAAGGAAATGGTCAGTCGGATCTGGCCGATAGGCTGCACTTGGTTCCCTGTGAAACCGATCAGCGAGGTCGCCACCAGGTCCAGTTGGGACCTCTCTATCTGAAGTTGGTCAAATGCTCTTTTATAGAGTATATTAACTGAGCTCCCGGTGTCCACTATGGTGCGGTGGACTTGATAGTTGGCGATGACGGCCGTAATGACCAGCGCGTCATCATGTGGGACCTCCAGTCCCTGTAGATCTTGAGGCCCGAAACTGATCTGGGCCCCTCGGCTTGGGCTGAGCAAGTGCCGACCTGATGAATCTCTAGCCGGCGCACCTGTGCCTTCATGGCATGGTTGGAGTCTCCTCCCGTTGGTGTGCCCGAGATGACGTTTACGCCACCCTGGACAACGTTCTACTGATTGGCCCGCTCCTCCTCCATCTCGGAGGTTTCAGGCCGATCCCCCTGAGGGAATAGATTGCGGGCAGCTGGGGGATTTCCTTGGAGCTCTTCAGCGACGGGATCGATGGCCCTGCCTCCTCGTCCTGCTCCACGTCCTTGGGGTGCTTGTCATCCTCGTCCCCGAGGAGTTGAGGCCCGACCTCGCCCGGCCTGCCAGGATTCTTCGGTGGCATGGCCATGAATCTGGTGGAACGTGTAGTATGGCCTCCACCGATTCGGAAGGCACCCCTGGTCCACCTGCTGCATATGCCGCCGCTCCCCTCCCATTCGGTCGATGGGTCCGCGGGGGCTACGAATAGGTCCACCCGAGGACCGAGTGTCCTGAACGGGATGGGGAGGCGCCGGATTGGCTGACTCTTTCTTCCGAGCGGCCTAGGCTTCCTCCATGTTGATATACTTGACAGCCTTGCCGAGAAGGCTGTCAAAGTCCGCCGGGGGCTTCTTGATCAGCGAGCGAAAGAATTCTTCCTCTTGCAAGCCCTGGGAGAAAGCGCTGACCAGGACATCGAGTGTAGCATTCGGCACGTCCAGTGCCACCCCGTTGAATCTCCTGATGTAGGCCCGGAGGGTCTCCTTCGGGCCCTGCTTCAGAGCAAACAGTTTGAGGCTGGTCTTGTGGTGCCTCCTGCTGCTGGCGAAGTGTTGCAGAAAAACTCTCTTGAGTTCCTCGAAGCCTGTGACCGACCCATCAGGGAGTCGGTCAAACCATCTTTGGGCGGTGCCGGAGAGGGTTGTCAAGAAGGCTCGGCACTTGACCACTTCTGGGTATTGATGAAGCAGAGATGCGCTCTCAAACTTCATCAGATGTTCATCCGGATCCGTAGTCCCCCTCATACTTGGGGATAGTGATGAAACGGAGATGACGGGGAACTGGGTCCTCCAGGACCCATGGAACGAAAGGACTGCGTGCCAGGATAGCTGGAGCAGGGTCGGCCGGGGCCTTTCCCTTATCCGGACGCTTCTCGCGCATTGGGTTAGACACCGAGGCCTCCGCTGATTTGGAGTGAGCCTCATCGTCTTGACCCCGGTGGGGGGCTGTAGGGAGAGGCACAGAACCGCCCTCCGATCAAGCAGGCCTTCCTTGACCTCCGGAAGGTCGATGAGGTGTCGGTCCGGGGCTCTGGGCGCCTGGGTAGTAGCTTGCGAAGGCCTTTGAGAAGCCCTCTGAGCTCGCGTATCCATCAGAACCTCCTACTCCTCACGGGTGACAGTCATCATGAGCGGATTAGGGTCTCCCATCTTCGCTTCCGATCAGGCTACTGGTGTCCCTCCTTCTAGCGCCAAATTTGATCATGTCGCGAAGTGAGGTGGCACCCCTGCGGCTAGATGATCCTCTGGGAGCGTAAGGTCGCTGAGGCTATCTGCCGAGCTGGCGCGCTCCGATCCTACAAGACAAAGACCGTTAGAACCCGCCGGGAAAAATCCCCGGCCAGACACTCCGACGGTCAAGTCAGTACTCGACAGTGGCAATGGAAAGCAATAGAATAGTAGGAAATTGCACTATTGCGCATACTTGAGAAATGCGGAGTGAGGAGACTTATATAGCCGGGGAAGCTGACAGTTCCTGCCCCACCTGCCACCGATTGCCATATAGCGAGGACAAGGTGATGCATGCCCAGAGGTGCAGGATAAAGTAGCGCATACTGTGTTAAGGAAAGGGGCACTGTCAACTTAATGGTTGGTGTCGTTTGGCGCTGCTCGGCCTAACACCAATGTATGTGGTCGTGGTACGGGGGGACAGGGTATGGCAGGAAGATCAATACCTCAGCGAGATATCTGTCGTTTGAGACCAGGATGACTTCAGTTCTGCGCCGACCCAGTACAGCTCCTGGTAGTCTAGTGTTAGGGAGTGGTTGTGTTGCCTGCTAGGGCATATTAGGGCCAACTGAAGACCCTTGAAGAGAGAGTGTCGCCAGGGGCATTGAACGACGAGGCCAGCTAAGGGCCTATGAAGGTGCCGACTGGGGCACTGAATGACGAGGCCGACTGAGGGCCTATGAAGGTGCCGACTCGAGCCGACTGGGGCACTGAACGACACTGAATGACTATGTGTCAAGTAATGCCCCCTCCGGTTCGGGCTTACCCGCAGAGCGTGGTCTGCCACGCGCCGGCGGGGAGCCAAACCTGGAGGGGTATGGGAGCATGAATGTCTAAGCTTGAGTCAGACCAATCCTGAGGAGCATGAGCCGCCACACATCCGATCAGGGGCCTTGGCCCGAGCGACGCCTATCCTCCGGACCTTTCTAGCCCATCAACCATTTCCCTTCTGACTAGGCGCCAGGCTGCCAGGCTAGGCTACACGCAAGCTGGCCCGGGATCATCTTTATTTTTTTAAATTTGATGTAGTTTAAGTCCCTATAATAATATTAATCAAAATAATTACATGAATATATATAATCAAAATTCATAAGCACTCATTTGTGTTAGGACTCGTATGAATTAAAAGTAGGGGTGAGTATTCAGTTAAAATTGAATCGAACCGAACCGAATAGACCGAAAACTGAATAAATCGATATTTTTCAAAATAACCGAACCGACCGAATTTCTTGATAAAAATCGAGAAAACCAAACCGATAAAATATCAGTTAATTTGGTTTTTAACCTATTTAACCGAAATTTTAAAATTTTATTCGATTTTAATAAAAACAAGATTTTATTTAATTTAATTATATTTTTAATTAAAAATAATTAAATTAATATTCTTATTCGGTTTAACTGAATCACAAAATTCAAAATCGAAAACTGAACCTAATTAACCAAAAACTGAATTGAATTTTTAGAAAAAAATCGAAAACCGAATTAACCGAACCGAATTTCAAAATTCAGTCTGTTCAGTTCGGTTAATTTGGGTTTTTCGAATTTTTGCTCACCCCTAATTAAAAGGGGAGTGAATAGTTCGAGTTTCGCTTATTTGAATTTGGATGATAGTGGAAAACCTTCTAACACCTTAATTTACTTAGTATTCATCTTCTTGAGATGACTAATTTAAGGATACACCTCTCTCTCACAGTATTTACTATGAAAATCTCATTCTCAGAAATTTTTCAGAGGTAGAGAATCTTCGTACAATCTCGAGCACAAAAAATACAATCAAGAAATGCAAACTAAATTACAAAGGAAATCGAAAATGACTTTATAACATGAACCTTCCTTTGCTTACTCTTTTCTTAGTTTGGATTGCCTTTTGGTGGTGGAAAATGCACCAATACTTCTTCTCCAAACACTTAAGAATTAGCATAAAATAACTTACTTTAAACCTTTGTGAAAATCCTTTTCTAGGATTCTTATTATTAGGATTGGTGGATCAACTAGGGGGTGAATAGCCGTGCAACACAAATTTAAACAATTCTCTTGCTAACTTGATAGGAAGGACACACTAAATAATTAAATTAAAATAAAATATAAAGAAATAAGAGAATCAAGTATGTAATTGGTTACAACTTGGGTGGACATTAATCTAATGCGATTGGAAGTACTGTCAATCTGCTTCTTTGACAAGGGTCGGAGGCGGAGTAGTATGTTATAGTAGTTAATCGTACAGACAATTAAAATTGAATTTAGAAATAAATATAGAGTGTGTTACTTTTACAACTAGCTTTAGAATACTATTTTTAGTGCATTGGTCAAAAGTGCCAGTTACTGACATAACTCATCTAAGGCATTTAAGTTCCCATTAAGGCATCTCATTTCCAACAAAGGCGCCTCAGTTCCAACGGAGATGTCTCAGTTTAGTTGAATGTGATCCTCTTCGTAATGTTCCTCTAGTTGAGTTGGTAAATTGGAGGCGTCTCAGTTCCAACAGAGGCACCTCAAGTCGATTGACACATGGACTCCATTTCTTATCTCCCGACAACGGCTCCAAACCATTGCATATGAGGCTCCTCAAGACAACTAAGGCACCTTGAGTCATCAGGGTGCCTCCAGTCAATGGGGGGCCTGAAATCCAAGCACTTGAACTTATTCTAGGTGCCTTGAATGGTTAACCTTAGAAGTTGACCATTCTTCAATTCACCCTGAATCCAACTCCAACCTTCTTCTCGAGCAAACTTCCTCCTGGCATCTCGTCCTTCAAATGCACCACGTCTGTCCTTCTCACTCCACTAGTGTACTCTTCTGTAGCTCCTTATCCTTGGATTCACTGAGCTCATCGACTCTCTTCCCGTGTCATTCTTTTTACTTGCTACATTTTTCGCTCGACTTCTTGTATTCCTAAATTCTTATACACTTAGACACAAAGCATCAACACATAGGACCTGACTTAACTCATTAATTATTATGTCTCGGGAAGCCGCATGTCCAACAGAAAATCAGATAACGCTTTCCTGTATGACGGACAATATGAAACCAAAGTACAAGGCCTCCGCGGCCACACAATACACAATAGCCAACACGGCTAGCATCACAACACAAAAAAGGAAAGACAACACAATATATGAAAGTCATATACCGGTATGACTTACGACAAAACCAAAAGTACCATAAGCTCCTCCGGGGCACACAACCATACAAACACAAACCATGAATGTGTATAAGTCCACAAGACAGTAACGGGACACAAAATACAACAAAACAAAAATAGAATCATTGACGGGAAGAGGGGTTGGCTACAAGGCTCTCTCTTAGCAACTCCAAGTATATCATTCTGAAAACCAAAAACATAGCTATCGAGAGTGAGTTCGAGTCGAACTCTATAGGTATAGAGATAAGATATATATGACATTAAAAAGGCTATACAAGCAGTATAGAAACAATCTAGTTATAATCTCGGAAATAACATAAATGCATAACTGAAATACTGAATGTATGTACATACCAGAGTCAGTTTATCCTATAGAGAAATAGATCAAAAATCCCCAAGTAACCCTCCATGGGTATACTCGTATCACACGAGTAAACTCGTACTACTCGAGCAATGTAAGGTCACAAAACCATATGCAAAATATCTCATGTATATGCATGACAAACAAGTGTAGTAACTATAGCTCAATCAAATGCAGCAAACATAAGTAAATACAAATTCATGCATCGTATACACATGATGCAATGATATGTGTCACCCCTGACGTCAGTTAGCTACCGTCACATCTCATATATGAGGTCGAGTAGGTAGGGTTGTGACCACTATACACACTTTGCTACTACTGCTCCGAAGTAGCCTAGTGGATAAGATACTGTCGGAGTACCACACTCCTACCCCAAGTAAATGGTGGAGCTCTACTCTCATCCTCTCGTATCACTGGAAAGAAGAGAGATCCCTATCTGTATATTACTCCGATAACCACTAATCCATGAGTCGATAAGCGAGGTAGAGAAAAAATTGCCCATACTCCAATAACCACTAACCCATGAGTGGTCGCGTTGGCAGATCCAATATAGCTATTAACTACAAGGGAGCCAAGAGTCGACAACTATACAACTGTGCAGGGATGATGCATAACACTACACATGTAACACCTACCAGCTAATCCTACTATCAACGATACAACATGCACAGGTCCAAAATTATATATCATGACCTAACACTAATACCAGGTATGATGTGTCCTACCACTACTCATATACACACAATCACACATGTGTACTCTATAGAGTAGGAGTATCAAACAAAAGATTGTATTGACATGAATCCGAGTATATTAAAGATCAAGCAACTAAGTATCAAGCAATGAAATATATAAAAGCAGATATAAGGAAATAATCCTACTACAATCCAAGCTAAACCATGCATAACAAAGTAAATGTCTACGGAGATAAGAAAAAAATACCCGCCTCCAATGTAGGTGCTCGTAAAGAAGAGAACCCCTTGTCAAATATCCAAAGCAAATTAAAGTCATGTATCAATGACATAAGTTTAGCTATTTACAAATGTAGTAATTAGCTAAACCAATACTCAACAATATTAGAATCTAACCATAATTACAATAACCACTTAATTAATTCAAAATTAAATGATTAACTCCTAATTAAACCAAATCATCATGATTAGGTTCGTTTTAGTTTAGCCTTAGCTTAAAGTGATCACCTCTCCACCACGGTTAAGAATCATCCTTAACCATATCTCATCATATGACAAGAGCATAGGATCAAGGAAAACAATTAAACTACTAATCCTATTCCCATTTTAGCTCACGGCAACCAGGCATCCACCACTAATTTCATCCTATCCACCAAAGAGAACACTAAAGCTCATGACAACATGACCTAAATCCAAAAGAACTCCATTACCCTGGCAATGCCAGTATGTCCACCCTCCCCATGCGCTAGCCACAGTATCCGGGCTAGTAGCCCTCGTGATTTACCTCCTCCATGTTGGCCCTGGGACGGGTTAGCGGGGGTGTTGGGGGCGAGCGATTCGCCTTTTGCCACCAAAAGAACTCCATTATCTCATGACGATGAAGATCAACAAGCCCAAGGTAACAAGGTATGCTACCCCCACCAAGCTACAATTTGGATCTCCCAGCAGTGCATAAGATCAAAGAAACCCAAACTACCAACATAAATCCTAAGGCTAAAGGTAGCTCATGGGATTTCCACTTTATACCATGAATCAATCCAACACTGATTTATCTGCCTAGATAAGCCTATCAATCCACAAGGGAAGAAGGTCTCAAATACAACAACCAGCACCATGTTAAAACATACAGTGGAGCAACCTCCAAATCCAAAATCCTTACAATAGATTCAAACAAAACGAGATTAGAGGCTACTCTATCTGATTCCGATTCCAAGAACACCATTCAATCCTCAACATTTAGATCAAACCATAGCTATAAATCAAAAACTTCATGCCCAAATACAGAAACAATCTCAAACTGAGCTGGTGTCAAGAACCTTACATCCTATCAGGACACAACAACAATAGCCCACTTGAAACCTCATTCTGATCAGAGGAAACAAACCAATTTAATAGCTATTGACCCCAACACAATCATAAGCTTCCTTACCTTAATTGAAAAATAAGATAAAATCACCCTTACCTTATTTTCACGGGCGAGATCAACCCAGCTCAAATCTGCCTAGATCCAGCCAATCTGCCTATTCAGATACACTCCTGGCATGAGTGGCAGATCTCCACCAAGAAGAGTGATTCTAGGATTTTGGATCAGAAGCGAGCCACAAACACTTACCCATAAAAACAGGGGACAACCAAGGGGAAAATCAGAAAACCAAGTATGGTAGATCTGCTGCTTACCAAGGAGAAGGGATGACTGGCAATGAAAAACTCCGCCGATCGAGGCAGGACAGCGATAGAGGGAGAGGGAGCAAGAGAGAACTTGGTGGAAGAAGGAAGGAGAGCCATTTTGCAAAAATGCCATTCAAATTTAGCCAATCCAAATCGCACCCTTATGTTTAGGATTTTAAGCACTTTAACCTCTAATATTAGGCAATTCAAACCTAAGCCCCTTAAGATCCATTCTTAAGCATTCCACCCTCCAAGTATTCAGTTTTATCAATAAAACCCTCTTAAATCTCATCCGTAGGCTTGGAAACCCTACAATTTTTCGAAAAATTTTCTGGACTGGGTTCTGAATTACCGTATTTAACATTGATCAATATTAAAACAAACCTAGGGTACTTTCACTTTTGACACCTCCTAATGGATTGGCCTCACCCCCAATTGATGGCAACATTAGCTCGGTCGTTTCAAAACATGCAGAACGACTCTTTTTCGTCTTACCAACCGATTGGTATGTCATACTAATTGGTTCATAGCTTCTAATCATTAAGCCAATCAATTCCGAATCTTTTGTTCATGAGAGAAAAGCTATCTAATCAATTGCCCAATTGATTCAACACCTTCAATGTGATCGCGAAATCACACTGCAATCGATTGGCTTAGCTTTAATCGATTGCCCCAATTAATTACAAGGCTTTCTATTCACGAGAGAAGCATATCCTAATTGATTGGCATTGTTGGAATCGATTGTCTAATCAATTCTGACACCTTTTGTATTCTCGCGAAAACACTCTCAATCAATTACCCTAATCAATTGTTTGATCGATTGCTCAACCCTAACATTCAGAAGCTGAGTTTAGGGTTTCTTTGCCCAACATCTGGTCATCCGTAACTCGTTGGGACTTCTTCACTAAGTGTCTAGTTAACTTTTGACCCTCTTAGACTTTTCATCTTATGTCAACTTTCAGTTAGACTTTCGATCACCAAATGTCCGGTTAACTTTTGACCCATTTGGACTTTCCCTTACCTAACCTCGCTAGGACTTCTATTGCCTAATTCCCAACTAGGTCTTTCACTGTCTAGCCATGCTAGGAATTTCCGATGTCTAGTTCCCAAATATGTCTTTTACTACCTAGTCTTGCTAGGGCTTTCACTGCCTAGCTCTACTAGGACTTCCATTGTCTAGTTTCCAACTAGTTCTTCACTGCCTAGCTCTGGTAGGATTTTCACTGTCTAGTGCCCAACTAAGTCTTTATTATCTAGCCCCACTAGGAATTTCATTGTCTAATTCTTAACTAAGTCTTCTTGTTGCCTAACCATCAGTTAGGACTTTCTGTCTAACTTCCATTTAGAATTTTTCATTGTCTAATCTCCAGTTAGGACTTTCCAGTCACCCTTGACCTCCCTCACTTTTCTCTTATATATTGTCAAACATTGAAACTCAAATTCAGACCAATCTGAACTTAATCAAATTGATTAACCTTAACCCGAGGATGATTACACATGTTTAGTCATTCTATCGCTTTAATTTTCAATTTCGATTGTCTACGATCATATAATAATTTTGAACAAAAATATCCAACTACTATGAAGACCCTTTAATTCTGCCAACTACTATGAAGACCCCCTAGAATCACTCATTGCCTCAAATTTCTAATTTAGACTAGTTTAAACTTATATAATAATTTTTATCAAAATTATCCCACAAATATAAACTATTTAAATCTATTAATAAGTCCGTACTAATATGTTTTTCGGGACCTCTTGGAGTCCTTTTATGATCTCAATTATATTGATGGAGTCTAGGAGAATTAAGCAATTTAGATTATTTGTCCCACCAACCTTCAATTACTACTAACCATTAGTCATTTGGGGCAATGTCGTAGTTAGTGAGGTTATAGAATTTGATTTAGAGATTTATAAGTTAATTGAGTAAATTGACGAAAATAATTCAATGTATATATATATATATATATATATATATATATATATATATATATATATATATATATATTGTTAAACCCGACACTTTTATTCCGCTCCGGAAGATTTTTTTTTTCATAAAAGGTTCTAGGGTTTCTGGATCATAGACGAGGTTTAGGGGATTTAAATGATTAAAACTAAACCTTAAAGGGGTTGTTTGCTAAAATGTTCAAATTTAGGGATGCAATTTAAATTAACTATGAAGGTTGGGCTTAAATGTAAAAAGGGCCTTGAATAAGAGCCAGTTAGGGCTCTGTTTCCGCCGATGTCTCCTTCCCTACCCGATCGAAGCCGCCACCATGACCCATGCCTGATCCACCACTCCGGCGAATCACACCTTGGGGTCGAGCGAGAGATTGGGTTCCGACTTCCTCGATTGCCAAATCACCTCGCGAGCGGGAGCTAGGGATTCGCCACAGGCGTTTTGGGGCGCTGCTGTGGTCAAGTCGGCCGACGACACCCTTGAGCGGTCGGAGCCTCATCGGAGGTGAGCTAGGGTCCGTGTAGCCACGAACTCGCGAGTCAAAGCATTAGGATTGGTGACATCACTGATCCGTGGTTGGTCTCGATTCAAGGGAGCGGTGCCTAGCCAAATCAGGTAAGGGATTTAGAGGATTGGATCGATCGAACATAGTTTTTCCGGTGGCTGTTCTGAAATTTTGATTGGAATTCGACTTGAACCTTGTAGCATTTCCTTCTTCTTGGATCTGGTTGTCATTGGCTTTGGATCGCCGAGAATCTGAGGTAAGAGCTGTTCGGAGTTGATACAATTGTTCAAGTTGCTCAGATTTGGGATTTAGTTGCTGCTTTGATCTTAAGTAAGTAGGGAATACCTTCTGTTTGTTTTTTTTCCTGCTCCTGTGATGTTACCGTGAGTGGAGGATGAAGACGAACCATGTTCATGGACAGTTGATCTGGCTAGGAATAAATTGGTGTTTGCTCAGTGCCCTCTTGTAGCAACCCTGTTGTTTGAAGCTGGGGATTGATCATGGGTAAGTGTTTTATCATTTGGTTTGAAATCGTGATGTTATGGATCAGATTTTTGGTGTCCTTATTATGGTTCTATTTTCTGGAATTTAGCTGTGGCTTTGTGTTGAAATGGATCATGGGGTTTTATTCTGATTTGTGATTTGGAGATGTGATCTTATGAGCTGATTGTTCGATCTTTGAAACTTTCAATTTAATTGTCGTGATCAGTAGTTTGGTGTGATTAGATTTGGAGTAGAGATTATTGGTTTCTTTTCTTTTCCACTGATGCCATGAGACTTAGAGTTGATGGGGGAGAGAGTTGGTGTAAATTGGTGATGAATCAGTGCTGTGTTGGGGATCCATGGATGTGATATTGAAAGCTACTTCGGATAGCTTCTGATTTTGTGAAGTTAAACCTAAATGGAGGTTGCCATGTATACTTTCAATTTTGGATACCTATTCTAGCATGATCATGATAATGGTTTCTAAGGATTGTATTCCACTGTGGTGGAGAGGTGATGACTTGGGTTAAGCTCGGGGTTAAACATAAAATGGATCAGGAGTTGGACTAAGTGGGAACTAATCACTGAATTACTTTAGAGTAGTTTTATTAAGGGTATAGTTATGTGTGGTTAGTTATCATTTGTTATGGTAGCTAAAAGTATACCCTTTGATACAGGGCACTGATTGATTTGTGTTGGACTTCTTTGATGGGAGGTTCTCTTTGATACAGACTTCACTTACTTGGAGGCGGGTACTTCTTGTTTGTCTTCTTTAGATCCACGTTATCTTTATGCATGACTATTTGTTGTTGATGCAGTAAGCTGATATTGACCTTTATCTGCTACCGTTTTGTTATCATGCTTGATACTTATGCTTGACCTTACATATGATCTAAATTTTCTTCTATATAGTCTCGTTTATTTGTTATCTGATTCTGTATAGCATTGGTATCAGCATGAGTTTGTGGATAGAGATTAGCATACCATTGTATGGTTGCATTGATTGATTCTGATCATACTTGCACGTGTGTCTAGATATGGACTGATTGGGTTATTTTGGCATGTCACCTGATATTTACATTGGTTGATCCTGGTCATACTTACACGTGTGTCTAGATATGGACTGATTGAGTTATTGTTGCATGTCACCTGATATCTGCATTGGTTGATTCTGCTATTACTTGCATGTGCACTTAGATGCATGATGGTTAAGTTATTATACCTGTGATCGACCTGTACATGTTATGTTGAGTTATGTATAATGACCTGGTAGGAGTTGCATGTGTTTGAGTCATGCACCATACCTGCACTGTTGCATGCCAGCGATCAGCGACTCCTTTGTGGTTGAGCTTATCGTCTTCCGGTACATGATATGCACACACAACCACTCATGGGTTAGTGGATACCGTTGGGTGTGTGCATTTGCTCTGTTCTGCTCCGCTCGACCGCTCAAGGGTAGTGGTTTCGGAGCGTGGTAGCAAGCGGAGATCCCTTCTCTTCCCATAGACCAGAGGAGATGAGAGTGACGCTCCCTCATATATACATGGGGTAGGGGGGTGGTCCCTGATGGACCCGATTTAGCTAAGTTAAGTTGTCACGAATTGTGGGACCATCAGAATTTAGAATATTTGTAAAGCTGGAAACCCTTTTTGCAATCAAAGAATAAAAGCGTAGTAAAGGGGCCACAGGTCGTATTTTTCCAAGGGCTAGTTGTGATGGTTCGATTCGAGCTCGAGTTTATGTGTCGTTAATGTTTTTGGGTTTCAAATCAGATTTGGGGTTTGGATTTGAATAGACAAGAAAATGCAATAGAAAGACATGAAAACTTGATACATAATGTGAAACAACCTAGAAATGAACTAATCACATCACTTGGAAGACAAGGCTATTAATGAAACGAAATGCATGAATGAAGAAATCAAATTCGGAATTGAATGCAGCAGTATAAGAATGAGCTGATTACAGAATTGAAATGCATGAATTCAATCACTAAACTTGATACCAAGAAAGAGGGAAACCTTGTGCCAAAAGCTACTGTAAAAGAATGAGCTAATTACACTAAATGCAGTCTTGATTTGCACTTGGTACAAGAAAAGTAGCACTACACTTCATATAAAACTACTGATGTAACAAAGTTGAATTTGAAACAAACTAATTGAATGCAAAATCCAGAAACAAACTATTGCAGAAATGATTGTACAGGAATTTCAGAATGAAAGTGCAGATATGTAGAGCAATTCAAACGCATAGCAGATAAACAAAACAAGTAAGATCAGTGCTCGAATTGGCTGCAAGAATGATACATAAAACTGCAGAAAAGAATATAACTAATTCAGAGACAACTAATTAAAGATATGAGTTCAGAAATGCAGAGATGAGTGAAAAGGGGACAGCAGCAATTCGATTTCAGAAACTTGGCAAAATGCAAGCATGAATCTGAGTTCACTATCTAAGTTCAGAGAGACTTAAGAGATACTGATGTTTACTTGACACAAATGCAAAAACTATCAGCTGAAATTTACTGAAATAAAACTGATACACACGGATGAAATCTAAAGCGCAAGGAAAGACTGAACAGAATTACAGAATGGCTGATACTCAGCTATAAAACTGATATGCAAGCTCTGAAATCAGAAGTAAGCTGAAATTGAAAACTATTAATCACTAAACAAACTCTCTAGTTGATTACTTTGCAGAATGAAACCTACTTAAGGCTGAAACAATTCAAGACAATGAGATTAAGTAACTGATACGAAAACAGAACAGTAACTGAAAAATAAGAACAAAAACTGATACACAACTAAAACTCTGATACGCAAGCAGTAAAAGGAGAATTAAATTGAGATTGCAAACTATTGTGCATTAACAAACTCACTAACTAATCTACTTGCAGTATAGAACCTAATTAAAGCTGGAAAGATTCAAGATAATGAGCTTAAGTAACTGATACAGAATCTGAAATGAAATGAACTGCAGAGTGAAATTACAGCTAATACAAAAAGAAATACAGTAAGGAATTTATCCTCGATCCTTCCCATGTTACAAGACCACCTTGTTCGTCACGCAAGGGCAAGCCAAGAACCCCTTCAACTCGCAAATCAGTGGAAAATTGGCTCCAATTCAGATCTCGCTCAAAACTGCACACAGCTGGAAAATTCCAATTCAAACTCTTAGATCTCAATGCGAAAGGTTGCGATGATGATTTGGAAATCATCCGAGCTCATCCTAGGACCCCTACAGATGGTTCAGATGGGAGGAAATGGACGCGGTTGAGATCCAAGAGCTCAAATCACAGATCTGCCGAAACCCTCAAGAAGCTCTGCATCCGGCACAATCTCGAGCTAAAATCGCCATTGAAACCTTCTCCCAAGGATTCAGATCTTGCTCCAAGATCGTGATCGAGTTGGCCACGCCTTCACTGAAGAAAATCGCAACAAAAACGAAGAACAGTAGAGGAAATGCGAAGAAAACTAAGCTACTGCTGGCGAAGACGCGACAGAGCAAATGGGATCTGATTTCGATTTAAGTAGTTAAACAGTGGACGGCTCAGATTGTCCAGCGCTCATCCAACGGTTGATCTTCGTCTGATTTGATTCAAATTTTCCAGATCTTGATCAGAGGTCAGGATCATCCTCTTGGTAGCTCGGATCTTCCAGATTTGAAGCGGATGGTTCAGATCACCTTGGTCTTTGAATGGACGGTCTAAATCTCTCTGATCATGATCCAATGGCCAGATGATCTCCGATCGAGCTGAAACCTTTAGATCTTGATCTGATCGCTAGATCAGCCTTAAACCCAACTCGGATTGATCAGAAGTTCTCAAATGGTCTAGATCTAACCATCTTTGCATCGGACGGTCCAAATTAGTTGACGCTTGATTCCTTTGATCTGGTCCACTTTTGACTCAACCTTGACCCAACATAACCTAGGTCCATGATCCTTCCAAGCCTACAAAAGTAGATCAAAAATTTAGTGACAAAACAACTCAAATATATCCAAATTTACAATTAGGTCCAAAAAGAGTATAAATCCTAAAACCTAGGGTAAATCCACAATTACACAAGTAAAATATGGGTCAAACACGGATTTAAGCATATAAAATGATCAATAAAATGACACTTATCAACTCCCCCATACTTAAGCTTGAGCGTCTCGCGAAAAGTACTAACTATGTATCCCCTAGCTTTTCTCAAACATAAGTAGAAGCAATTGAAAAGAAATTACCTAGGGTTGTTAATTCTCAAAAATCTAAGCTCTATGGATTAATATATTGTCCTTAAATCAACAACTTAACAATTTCAACCTTCATGATTCATTGAGATGAATTTCACTCACTAACCTTTCAAAGGAAACTTTTGGTGGCTCTCTTCCTAAGTTCTAAGTACATGATGAAAATGGAGCTCACTCATACACACATGCTTATTGCACTACCATAGGCTTGCTTATTATCTACTCTCTACCATTATTCATGAATAACATCAACATCTATAAAAGTTTATTCAAAAGTGAAAGACATATGAAATGGTAGAAATGAAATAAAAGCTAAGTAAATAGCAAATTTGAATGAGTGGAAGACTTGGATGTTCAATGATATTCTTGATGCATTTTGCCCTCCTTTCAGTCCATATAATGAAGTCCAAAGTGGGATGAAATGAGGCTTTGACATTGCCCTTCAAAATCTTATGAAAAGAATTCAACTCCTTTGTGCCAATTTCACTCTTGCGTGCCATTTTTTCCTCTTCTCTTTTCTTTTCTGTTTGTTTTTTTTCTGTTCCAAAGTAGGGTTTTTGGCTACTCCTGGTCGGGCATCCTCAGGACCACGGCCAGATCTACTAATCTCGAGCATCCTCGGCATCACGAGATGGTAGCAACTTCGCCTACTCTTGGCCCGACATTCTCAGCACCACGGCTAGGTCTACATATCTCGAGCATCCTCTGTACCTCGAGATGGTAGGGTCTTTAGCTACTCCTGGCCGGGCATCCTCATCACCACAACCAGGTCTACTCATCTCGGGCATCCTCGACACCACGAGATGGTAGGAACTTCACCTACACCTGGCCGGGCATCCTCAGCACCACGATCATGTCTACACATCTCGGGCATCCTCGGCACCTCGAGATGATAGGGTCTTCGGCTACTCCTGGTCGGGCATCCACGACACCAAGGTCAGGTCTACTCATCTCGGGCATCCTCGACACCACGAGATGGTAGGAACATCGCCTACTCCTGGCCGGGCATCCTGGCACCACGGCCAGGTCTACACATCTCGAGTATCCTCAGCACCTTAAGATGGTATGGTCTTCGACTACTCCTGGCTGAGCATCCTCGTCACCATGAGATGGTAGGAACATCGACTACTCCTGGCCGGGAATCCTCTACACCACGGCCAGGTCTACACATCTCGGGCATCCTCGGCACCTCGAGATGGTAGGGTTTTCGGCTACTCCTGGCCGGGCATCCTTAGCACCACGGCCAGATCTACTAATCTCGGGCATTCTCGGCATCACGAGATGGTAGCAACTTCACCTACTCCTGGCTCGACATCCTCAACACCACGGTCAGCTCTACATATTGATAGATCGAATATATCCACTAGAGGGCGGGTGAATAGCGATTTGTCGAATACTTTTTTCTCTACAAGATTGTTAGCGTAGCGGAAATACAAATAAAATAACACTAACAATAATAGACAATGCTAACAAACTGATTTACTTGGTATCCACCCTAGACGGGTGACTAATTCAAGAATCCATCGCTGGATCAATCCCTGGATAACCTCCGGCTAGCTCTTGTCGCTCCTTGTGGGTGGAGAAACCACGCCACAAACTCAAACAAAGCACTGAGCACAAAGACTACTATCTTGCCTTTAACCAAGACAAGATTCGTCAAGAATCTCAGTCACCATGAAGTCCACTTTAAATAGGACTCGAGCTGAAACCCTCGCCACCAGTCAACTGCCCCCAGGGCAGTCGACTGGTGCCACTGAAATTCAACTGTTGCACCCCAATGTTCGAATTCTCAGCCAACTCACCAGCCACCTACCAGTCGACTACCCCCAGGGCAGTCGACTGGTCACCGGCCAGAACCCTTCTGTGAGTTCCATCAGTCGACTGCCCCCAGGCCAGTCGACTGGTCTACTCACCCACCTAAGGTTACCCTTCCTGAGTACATTTCACTCCGCACTCAAACCCTAGGATTTCCCGAGTACAATCACACAACACTCGTATCCTCACGACTCGATTGACTCCTCATCCGCAGCCTCGACTATTGCCATCGCGCCCTCTTCATCTTCGGCTCCCGTCCCTCGGATGCACGTAAGCCTCCAGCTTGCCTCCATGCCATCCTTCACACATGCCTCGAAGTTCGTACCCATCAGCTCATCGTCCCTGCTCTCCAAGGTCCCTCAGGTGCGCACACAAGCTCACGGCTTGTCTCCATGCCACCCTTCACCGTACCGAGGTTGTCTAGTCAAGTCCATATGTGTAACCTATACAACCTGCACACTCAACATACACATATGAGATAACAAGGGTAAACCTAACTTAAATTCTTTGCCCAAACATCAAAATACTTGATCACTCCGGACCACAGATTGCCTCAACAATCTTCCCCTTTTTGATGTTTGGCAATACGTTTAAGTTAGGGAAACAAGATAGTAGTCAATAGCAAAAATCATGCTAAACAAATGCATATGCAATGCATACATGGATCCTATCCCAAGACATCCTATACCTAACCCTCTAAGTCACACCTCACCCTCCAAGTTAGGATTTTTCCACACCTAGCCCTCCAAGCTAGGACTTCCTCACACCTAGCCCTCTAAGCTAGGACTTTCTCACACCTAACCCTCCAAGTTAGAACTTTCTCACTTCTAACCTTCCAAGTTAGGAATTTCTACACCTAGCTCTCCAAGCTAGGACTTTTTCACACCTAACCCTCCAAGTTAGGACTTTTTTTACCAAAACGGACTTTTTAAAGCTTTTCCCAAGCTCCCCTTACATTGGACTTACAAAGGTTTTTTTTAAGAACCTCTCCAAGGTTCCCCTTACGCCAAGAATGGAGCAACCATGCTCCCCCTTAATCTTAGCTCCCCCTAAACCTAGAATTTCTTGTAAAGGTATGTTTGGTTTCTCAACTTAAACCCAAACTTCTCTCCCTTTGCCTAACATCAAAAAGACCCCAATAATATCTCAATTATTGGTTCTTTCAATCCCCAATGGTCATAGACAACATGTGCTAACCCCCTATACATTTGTTTTCCACCATTTGGACACCAAACAGTTGCTGGATACCCAAACCAGCTTAGACCAGTCGACTGCCCCCATTGGCAATCGACTGATACTCTGAAAGTCTATTTTTCAGGACATATTCAGAAATGCGCCAGAAATTCCACAAATCTCCAAAAATTCCCAAATTTCGTGGAGAACTTTGTGGTACCCATACCTACTTGGGAAAAATACATTCCACAATGTATCTATCACCATTCGCAAGTTTGACATAAAAACCAAAATTTTCTTATGAAAATTAAGGCAAACAAGGAGGCAACCTCCCCCTTAACCTATGTCTTCTCCCAATTTTTAATTTTCCTAGGTGAAGTTCTACCCAACTTAACACCCTAACACCAAGTTAGGTTCTACCCAACCTAACTTTCAAGTTCTTCCCCGTTGGACACCATTAAGGATTGCCCCCAAGCAACCTTTTCCCTAGTGCCAATAAGAACTCACCAACACTTTAAAAAAATCTTTGCAAGTACATTTGCTAGGATATACCCTATCCTAGAAAAGTATGATTCCATGAAAACCACAAATATGCTTGACTTTTGGTACAAACATAATTTCCTAAAAGTTTAGCATTTCGTATCAATTTTGAACTCAATTCATGATTCCTTGTGTTTGTCAATTCTAACCATTATCAATTTTCACAAGAAATTGTCCTCAATTCTTTTCTTTATCCATATCCTTAATATGATGAAAGCTTCCCCCTTTTTATATCTAAATCCTAGATACACATGAGAAACTTATCAAACTTCCTTGAATTCTCCATAATATCCATATAGTCTCATTTCATACAATCACCAATAAACTATGAGGCAAACCCTTGTTCAAGGAGTATAATCAAGGATCTTAATTTTAGGATCATATCCTATCATCCAAAAGCCTTTTATTCTGAAACCTAATGGATCACTCAACTGCCCCTGGGGCAGTCGACTGCGAAAACTCACAGAGAGTTTCTAGGCTGAGATCAGTCAGAGAGTTTCTGGGCTGAGATCAGTCGACTGCCCTGGGGGCAGTCGACTGATACCTGATTTTTAGATTTTTCAGTCCAATTTTAGTAATCTTTAAATAATTCTACAAATCTCCAAAAATTATGAAATTTCGTGTGGAGATTTGTGGGGCCAATGTCTACTTGGGAAAAATACGTTTCCAAACAAATGTACTCCGGATCCCAAGATTGGCACGAAACTCATCTTATCCTAAAGTGTATCATTGAAACTCATCCCAAAAGTCTCAATTGTGATTTTTCCTCACTGTTTCTTCTTATCCTTGATTATAGTTCATTTCTATTATTGAATTACATGGAATTCACAAATTAAAACCCAATTTTACCCAATATAATTATATTTTCATTCTTTTCTCCCTAAATTCCCTTTTAATGTGCCAATTTTCTAGGCTTAAGACTTACCCAAGTCTTTTAACCCTTTTTGGCACAATTCACCTAATTTCCTAGGAGAGAAACTTTTGAGATCCATTTACCATGGACCCCAAAGGCTCTTAGAGCTCCCCCTTGAGCTATGAGCCCTAGCCACCTCCCTAGGTGACTTAATCCTCACTAAGCCACACCGGTGTGCCCCCGGTGACCCTTGGCCTACAAAATGAACCTTTAAACCTTGGACATCTTGCCCTTGGTTAAGTCACCCTTTCTACCTTTTGATGGCACCCACTTGACATTCTTAGGCTTGCCCTCCTTGCCATGACTATATGCTTCCCCAGCATATTTCTTTCCATTTGCCTTGGAGGTCTTAGACCGGTATCCCAACCCCGATCTATCATAGTTGGGTTTTAAACTACCCAACATCATGTCTAAGCCCTTAGATCCAACGGTTAATCTTTCTAGGGCCTTTTCTAATATATCAAGTCTTGCCCTCAAGGTTTGATTTTCCCTTGCCAAGTCCCTAACTTTAGTTTCCATATGTCCACCTTGGGCATTCCTAGGCCTACCCTCCTTTCTAGGCACATTCCTTCCCTTTTTGGGATTAGTGTCATGATCCTTAGGTCTAGAGGTCTTGGGCTCATGATGCATGCTTTTCCTATGGTTATGATCTACCTTGTTAACCCTAGTCCTATCATTATATCTAAATCCAAAGTTGTGCACAAGTAAGCAGTTTTCATGGTTTCTAGCATGCATGGATGAATGATTAATTCCATTTTTATCATGCCTAGAGAAACTTAAATTTGAATTAAACTTTGGCTTAAGGTTAGAAGTTACCTTCCTTACCTTTGGAGTTTCTCCTTGATGTGAGCTTCTTCTCTTCTTCCTTTCTTCTTTCTCCCATCTCCTCAAGTACTCCATTTTCTTTAACTCACCTTTTCTAGGGCACTTGGTGTGGTAATGCCCTAGTTCACCACACGTGAAGCATCGAATCCTCCTTCTTTTGTTTTGGGCTTCCTCATTCCTACAACCCTTGCTAGAATTTAACTGAATTGAAACAAGTTTAGATTTTACCTCCTTTTTACCTTTCGGACACTTGTCTTTGTAGTGCCCCTTTTCGTTGCAACCAAAGCATGTGATATGTTCTTTTGATTTGGCTTTGGTGGAGGTTGGAACTTCTTCTTCAACTTTTGATGATGTGGATGCCTCCTCTTGATCCGGTACGGTTGAGGGTCTCTCCTCCCCCTCAATTCTTGAAATCGATACCACCTCTTCTTCTTTTGAGGAGGTTGATGATCTTTCACTCTCTCTCTCACTTGAAGATGTAGATACTTCCTTTTCTTCTTCTTCTTCTTGACTTATTTGATTTTTCTCCTTGGGCTCTTGAACTTGTGTAGGACTTTCATGATATTCTTTCAAATTGCTCCACAGTTCACATGCATTTTGGTATGCCCCTACACAACTCAAAATTTTGTTAGGCACAATATCAATCAATATACCCATTACCTTTTCATTTGCCCTTGCTTGTTCTTGTTGCTCTTGATTCCAATGCCTAGGTCTAAGCCTCTTCCCGTGCTTATCCTTTGGAATCTCGAAGGGTCCACTCCCGTGACTAGGTCTAAGCCTCTTCCCGTGCCTAGGTCTAAGCCTCTTCCCGTGCGATCCGAAGGTTCCACTCCATTCCGAACCATGCCTCCATTCTCGCTTTCCAATATCCAAAATTCTCATGGTCTTGGCCGGCGGAGTGTAGATGTCGTCCCCCAACTTATCTTCCATTTTCTTTTCCCTCTATCGTGTGCTCCCCGGCGGTTAGTCCGATCAAGAGCGGTCCTCGCTCTGATACCAATTGATAGATCGAATGTGTCCGCTAGAGGGGGGTGAATAGCGATTTGTCGAATACTTTGTTCTCTATAAGATTGTTAGCGCGGCGGAAATACAAATAAAATAAAACTAACAATAATAGACAATGCTAACAATCTGATTTTCTGGGTATCCACCCCGGACGGGTGACTAATCCAAGAATCCGTCGGTGGATCAATACTCGGATAACCTCCGGCTAGCTCTCGTCGCTCCTTGTGGGTGGAGAAACCTCGCCACAAACTCAAACAAAGCACTGAGCACAAAGACTACTATATTGCCTTTAACCAAGACAAGATTCGTCAAGAATCTCAGCCACCACGAAGTCCGCTTTAAATAGGACTCGAGCTGAAACCCTCGCCACCAGTTGACTGCCCCCAGGGCAGTCAACTGGTGCCACTGAAATTCGACCATTGCACCCCAATGTTCGAGTTCTCAGCCAACTCACCAGCCACCTACCAGTCGACTGGGGCAGTCGACTGGTCCCCGGCCAGAACCCTTCTGTGAGTTCCATCAGTCGACTGCCCCTAGGCCAGTCGACTGGTCTACTCACCCACCTAAGGTTACCCTTCCTGAGTACATTTCACTCTGCACTCAAACCCTAGGATTTCCCGAGTACAATCACACAGCACTTATATCCTCACGACTCTATTGACTCCTCATCCGCAGCCTCGACTATTGCCTTCGCGCCCTCTTCATCTTCGGATCCCGTCCCTCAGATGCACGCAAGCCTCCAGCTTGCCTCCATGCCATCCTTCACTCATACCTCAAAGTTCGCGCCTATCAGCTCATCGTCCCTGCTCTCCAAGGTCCCTCAGGTGCGCACACAAGCCCACGGCTTGTCTCCATGCCATCCTTCACCGTACCGAGGCAGTCCAGTAAAGTCTATATGTGTAACCTGTACAACCTAACTTAAACCCTTTGCCCAAACATCAAAACACTTGGTCACTCCGGACCACAAATTGCCTCAACACATATCTCGGGCATCCTCAGCACCTCGAGATGGTAGGTTCTTTGGCTACTCCTGGCTAGGCATCCTCGGCACCACGGGCAGGTCTACACTTATCAGGCATCCTCGGCACCATGAGATGGTAAGATCTTCACCTGCTCCCAGTTGGGCATGCTCAGTGCCATGGCCAGGTCTACTCATCTTGGGCATCCTCGGCACCACGAGATAGTAGGATCTTCGGCTTCTTCTGTCCGGGCATCCTCAGCACCACGGTCAGCTCTACGCATCTTGGGCATCCTTGGCACAACGAGATGGTAAGATCTTCGCCTACTCCTGGTCGAGCATCCTCAACACCACGGCTAGGTCTACTCATCTTGGGTATCCTCAGCATCACGAGATGGTAGGATCTTCGACTACTTCTGGTCGGGTATCCTCAGCACCACGACCAGGTCTACACATCTCATGCATCCTCAGCACCACGAGATGGTAAGATCTTCGCCTTCTCCTGGTCGGGCATCCTTAGCACCACGACCAGATCTACTCATCTTGGGCATCCTCGACACCACGAGATGGTAGGATCTTCGACTGCTTCTTGCTAGACATCCTCAGCACCACGGCCAGGTCTACACATCTCGGGCATCCCCGGCACCATGAGATGGTAGGAGCTTCGAGCTCTTGCATTGGGTCTTGGGGAGACACTTCCTTTGTTTCTTTAATTACTCAAACTACAAAGAAGTACAAATAGGCATACAAATACACGTATTGCTCTCATGGCTCACTGAGTACGATACGGCTGGAGGTGATTTCTTTAAGGTTCGCTCCATTGAGGGTCAAGCTTTCCAGGGTCGCTGACAGGCTTGGTTCTTTTCCAGACCTTATCTCCGACTTAGAAAGTCCGGACCATAACTCAACGATTGTACACCTGTTACATACGTTGTCGATATGCAATTAGTCGGGCAGCGACTTTATCCCGCACTTCTGTCACTAGGTCTAGGTCGATAAGTCGCTCCTGATCATTATCTTCCTTGTTGTAGTGTTGTCGCCGGACTGACTCATCACCTATTTCCACAGGAATCACCGCTTCTGCTCTATACACCAAATTGAAGGGGCTCTGGCCGATCCCTTTTTTTGGAGTAGTACTGTGCGACCACAAGATGCTTAGGAGTTCTTAAACCCAACTACCTCCGACATGGTCCAGCTTTATTTTGAGCCCCCGAATGATCTCCCGGTTAACCACTTCTGCCTGGCCGTTGCCTTGGGGATACACGACTAAGGTGAAGGCCTGGTGAATACCTAGTCCTTCACGACACTCTCTATGTTTCTACCCTACAAATTGTCTGCCATTATCCAACACCAACTTATAAGGAATGTCATACCTACAGACTATATCCTTGCACAGGAACTTCATTATAACGACCTCCGTGATGAGTGTAGGCGGCTCAGCTTCAATCTATTTGCAGAAGTAGTCGACCAATACTAAAAGGAACTTCTTCTGCTGAGGTCCGATCGGGAAAGGACCTACAATATTCATTCCCCACTGGTCGAAGGGGCATGAAACAGTGGAGGCTCAAAGTAATTCAGTCGGGCGGTGAGTTATATGTTGATACTTTTGACATGCTTTGTACCCGGCAATAAATTTGACAATATCTGCTTATAGTGTGGGCCAAAAATATCTGGCCAGAATAATCATTCAAGCCATGGACCACCCCCAATATAGCTTCCATAGATGCCTTCGTGAACCTCCCGCATGACGTAGTTGACCTCCCCTGGACCAATACACTTGAGCAACGGTCGGACAAATGCTCTTTTATATAACTGCTCTACGACCAGTGTAAATTTGGCAGCCCTGAGACAGAAAAGCTGAGCTTCCTTATCACTTGCCGACACAGTTCCATTGCGTATGAACTCCACATAGGGCTCCCTCTAGTCAGGTAACACATGTCGACAGTTTCTTCTTCAATCTGGGCCATGATTCCTTCCAAAGCGCTAGGCTCTTCCAGCGTCCATAGTGCAAGGGAGCTCGCCAATTTGGCTAGCTCATCTGCCTTGACATTATCAGCTCGAGATATCTTCTTCAGAACAACTTCAGTGAAAGAAGACCTCAACTGCTCATATATGGTCACATACCTCTGCAGGCGCTCATTTTTAACTTCAAACTTTCCTTTTAGCTGCTGAGCTACGAGCTGAGAATCCGAATGCAATATAACCCGAGCAACTCCCACTTGCTTGGCAGCTTGGAGCCCCGCTAGGACCGCCTCATATTCGGCTTTATTATTGGTGGCTCAGAAGCTGAGTCGGATAGATAATTGTAGTACATCTCCTCTGGGAGAAATTATTAGAACTCCAACCCCACCATGCTTGTTGTTGGAGGAGCCATCAACATAAATTTTCCACACTTCATCAACTTCAGGTCCTGGGACAACCTCAAGCATAAAATCAGCTAGAGCTTGAGCCTTGATAGCAGTACAGGGGTCGTACTCAATTTCATACTTGCTCAACTCTGTCATCCACTTGATCAGTCATCCCGAGGACTCTGGATTTGTAAGGATGCACCTGAGTGGACTATTAGTGAGCACCACAATGGGATGAACATGGTCTCAGTCTTCGGGTCATCAGTACTAAGGCATATGCCAGCTTCTTGAGGGTAGTATATCGAGTTTCTACGTCTTTCAGGAGGTGCCCAAAGAAATAGATGGGATACTGAGTGGTACCTTCTTCCCGAATAAGCGCAGAACCTACTGCTTGCTCAGCTACAGATAGGTAGACAAATAATGTTTCTCCCTCCTGTGGCTTATATAGGATAGGGAGTTCAGAGAGATATGCTTTTAAATCTGTAAAAGTCTTCTCGCATTGATCATCTCATTTAAATTTGACAGCTTTCCTCAGAATTTTGAAGAATGGCAAAGTTCTGTCAGTAGATCTGGAGATGAACCAGGACAGAGTTATAATTCTGCCATTCAGCTGTTATACTTCTTTGAAATTGTGAGGGGATGCCATGTTGAGAATGACTTGCACTTTCTCCAAATTAGCCTCAATTCCTCTTTCTGTCATCATATACCCAAGATACCGATCACTTTTCACCCCGAACAAACATTTTGTGGGGTTTAGTGTCAGTCCATTGGCCCTCAAGGTAGCGAATGTCTCCTTTAAGTCGGCTATCATGTCCTTCCCCTTCTCCGTCTTGACCAGGATATCATCTACATACACTTTAATATTCCTCCCGATCTGGTGGCAGAAGACCTTATCCATCATTCGCTGATAGGTTGCCTCTGCATTGCGCAACCCGAATGGCATGACATTGTAGCAGTAAGTGCATCTGTCGTTATGAAGCTGACCTTTTATTGGTCTTCCCGAGCAAGGGGATCTTGGTGGTATCCTTGATATGCATCCAACATTGAAATAAATTCACAACCAGAGGTCGAATCTACCAGCTGATCAATGTGAGGCAAGGGGTAACAGTCTTTAGGGCAGGCTTTATTTAAATCACGGAATTAATATAGACCCGCCATTTACCTTTGGGCTTAGGGACTAGTACAACATTCACCAGGTAGGTCGGGAATTGGACTTCTCTAATATGTCTGGCCTTCAACAACTTTGCGACCTCCTCTCTGATTATCTTGTCTTTCTCTGGTGCAAAGTGTCTTCGCCTCTGCTTCACCGACCGGGCTCCGGGGGTGATATGCAACTGATACATGGCCAAGGAAGGGGGGACTCCCTTGATTTCTTCAGTAGCCCATGCAAACACATCCCGATTGTCCATCAAGCAGTTGATCAGTTGGCTTCTAAGTTCTGGCACAAGATCAACAGCAATTCTTGTGATTCCTCCAACTTGTTGAGGATGAATTTGGACTTCTTCACTTTCGACCTCACTGCGTTCCTCTTTAACTCCTTCTTTTTCTCGAGGATTGGCCAGGTCGATTTGCAAGGCTTCATATGCCCTCGGGTTCTTGCTGGCTTCTGTTCTAACCTACTCACTGTAGCACCGCTGGGAAGCCAATTGGTCTCCTTTAACTTCAGCCACCCGCTCTCCCACCGGGAATTTGATCTTTTGGTGGTAGATTGAGACCACCGCCTGAAATAGGCTGAGCGCTGGTCGCCCTAGGATAGAGCCGGCTGGCTGTCTTCTGGTATCACCGATTGCTGGCGAAGTGGTGTAGGAAGATGGTTTTAAACTCCAGAAAGGAGTTTATCGATTTTGTGAAAGCCTTTGAAACCATCTCTAGGCGACCCTTGATAAGGTGTTCAAGAACACCCGACACTTCACACCATCTGTATATTGGTGTAACAGAGCCGCGTTCTCGAATTTGCAAATATGGTCCTCCGGATCCATCTTCCCATCATAATCAGCAATTCCTGGACCGCAAAATTGCTTGGGCATGGGATCCGCTACGATATCTAGAGAAAAAGGAGTAGATGGAGACTTCAGGAGAGCTTTGGAGGCCTTGATCTTCCCCGGTCCCTCCTCCCGTCGTAAAATGTTGGAGGCGACTGAATGCACCCTCTCCATTTTTCCCATGGAATCTCGCCTGGGCACTGGGGCTGTCATTGTCGGTTCCGCTGGTGGCGAGACAGATCTTTAATTTTGGTTGTGCGAGGCTGACATTCTTGGGATTTTGGCCTGCACCGGAGCCGCTCATTGCGAGATAGCATTGCTCGATCTGATGTTGCTCCAACGCTCCTCTGACGGCGTTGGCGACTAAATGATCCAACTCTTCCCGCATCAAAATGATGGGTTGTCCCTCTCAATCCACCATCACGGTGTTACTTCTGGTGCTTTGATGTTTCTCACAGACGGCGTAAAACTTGTTCCGGAAGCAAACGACGGGGATGGTGAGTCACCAAAGCGCATCCCACAACGATAATGACGGGGAGAGGATGTCCACACCTGCGAGATTAAGACGAGCGTTAAAGGGGATGCACCAGAAGATTTTTCGGTGGAGCCCTCTCCGATGCTCAAGTCAGAATTCTCTCTTTTTTGGAAGACAACGAGGAATCAAATTGCTATAATTCTGGCAAGCTTACCCCCTTATCGGAGTGCCGAGGCATCTTATATACCTGATGGATTCCTTACACGTGTCCCCACGTCCTCCTCCACATTCCTTAATCATTGGTTACTTAATAGTTATTCTCTTTTGGTAACGGCTATTACGATTATTAAGGCCTTAATTACTGTGCGTTACGAATAATATTTCCTGATGACTTTCCTGTTTTGGAAGGAGGAGCAGGTGCTTGAAGCCTGGCTTTCTTATCCATAAGTTGATCTTTGGGCTACACTCTCCCGAGTCAGTCTCGGAGTCTTATCTCCCGAGCTAACCTTGGGGCCTTCTTCAGTTCTCCTGAGGTAGTCTCGGGAGCCAGACCCCTGGTTTGACCTCGGGGGCTTTCTTCAGTTCTCCCAAGGTAGTCTCGGGAGCCCAAACCCAGGTCTGACCTCAGGGCACTAGTTCAGTGGGCCCTGCCACAGAGCTTTCCCGTGCCACGTATCCACCCCGGGATACTCATCCCTATCAGTACTATTGAAGAACACCTAGAAAACCCCTAAATATGCATTGGATAGCACAATTCGAGTCTTTGCAACATCATAAACTCATAATATTTGAAATTGTTGCAATCGAACTTTTCTAGGTCCATTAGTGAGTTTTCACCCAAACTCACTGATGGACCTAGGATATTTGGATATCTCAATACTTGATATCACTAGATAGGGTTGAGCTAGGATAAGGTAATTGTGGTGTCAAAATTTGATCTTAACTGTTTCGAAAGGAGTCGTCGACGATGACCAGTCACCGAGGATCAGCCCTTGCAGGGGTGACTATGTTGATAAGGAACTTAGGGGATCCTGCAAGAGTAACACAAGCGTTAGGGGGCACGCCGGCAGGGGTCCGACGAAGTCCACTCCGACGCTCAAGTTAGGAGGGTGTCTGAATAATGGTGAGAAAGAAAGAGCAACAAATGTAAAGATGATAGGTTGTAAAAAATCCCCCTTACTGGAGGGGTTGAACTTCCTTTTATATTGGGGTTGATAGACTGGTCGTGGCTCCTTTATTATCGCCACACTTTCGATATTTAAGCCACGCCCCCCGCTTTTGGTGATAAAGGGGGTATCCTTGAAATAGTCTGCGTCCTTATCACTCTGTAGTGGCGGCCCTCGAGGCTCCCGAGGTCGGTGACTGCGAGGAATCTGTCCTCCCGAGGTGAGCTCGGGAGTCTTCGAATACGATATCTCCTGAGGTACTCTCGAGGCCCAACTTCCCGGGGGGGGGGGGGGCTTTCATGCGAGATCCTTGGTCTGACCTTCCCGAGCGCGCTCCCCCGTAAAAGGGGGGGCCCGGGGCCCGAGAAAAGAGGTTGTGCCAAGTCTCTGGCTTCTTCATCCCCTGTGCCGGGCCTGGGTTTTCCAGCCCCATCACAAGTCCCTCCCTTCCAGTCTAACTGAAGGAAGTGTGGTTGACTGATCGGACTGGTACCGGAATGAAGAAGTTGCATTTGCCTATATCTGTGTCGTTATGCCCGCTCTTACCATAAGCAGGGGAGCCTCATTGGATCGTATCTGTCTAAACCAGGGTTATGAGGAACCCCCCTTTCTATGTCTTCTTCTTTTCCCGAAAAGGCTTCACCGCTTCCCGAAGGTTCATAATGGTGTCCCTCTTTCCGGGATTAAAAGCGCATGCTTTTCTGTCTGGAGGGTAGTGGGATGTTCGCGCGAATGCTTCCTTGCCATGTATTACAACGGCTACTCTCCCAAATCCTTCTAGTCGTGGGCTGGTCCAGCTAGTTCTAGCTGATCGGCTATCTTAGCGAGGCGGTTCCTATCTTTCCACGCGTCCTACCCCCATTGTGCTTAGATGGATGCCCGCCGAGATATAAGAGAGGAAGAGCGAGCGCCGGCGTCCATTTCTGGTTCTGCGACTGGGTGTACTTCGTCCTCCTCCCCTGCAAGGCTTCGTCTGCGCGTGAGTAATCCATCTTCCTCTCCTTTCCTATCTAGGGGTCATGGAGGGATAATGGGCAGAATGGTACGAATCCGCCTCTTCGAGAGTGAGGCCCGAGGCCTTGCAAGCGGCCATCGAGACATATGGGGTTCTGGCCGAGATGGCGATTGTCATCCCTAATGTGGACCAAAAACTCATGGAGCCTCCAACCGGCATGCTGACCTTCTTCTTAGGATAGATGGAGATAGGGCTTCGCTTCCCTATCCCCCCTTCTTTGCGAACATAGCTTCCTATTTTAGCATTCTATTGTACCAGATGGCTCCCAATGCCATCGCCCAGATGGGGGGGCATATATCATATTCAAGCATTTCGGTCTCCCCCTGACTCCGCCCCTTTTCCATTCCTTCTTCACTCCAATAGGATCAAGAGGAGTTTTTAGCTTCGCGGCCCATCCGGGTCATAGGTTTTTGGGAGGGTTTCCTTCTTCGCACAAGGGATGGAAGGAGAAGTTCTTCTTCATCAGGCTATCGTCATTGCCCTTCAGCCCCTTGTGTTGGATAGCAGATTTACCAACTCCTCCCTCCTTGGAGAGCTTCCTTCGCAGCCCCGCGTATCATCATGCTAAAGAGGTACTCTCGGGTATGGAGTTCAGTAGCCCGGGGCTGGTTCAAAGCGAAGAGCTTATGCACCGGGCGGGCCTTAGCTCTAAAATAACGCAGATCAGTCCCTCCCTAGGTATGTCTGTATCTGTCTTCCACGCACATTGGATCTGACTGATGCTTTTTCTGTTTGGCTTCTGCAGAGGAAGTCATGTATGCCAAAACGATGAGTCAGCTCATCAAGTGGGAGGAGGCCAACAAGGAAGCACTGAATCCTCCTCCAATTGTTTCTAACATTCCTTCCGCCCCCGCTGAGCCCGTCGAGGGGCCCGCTGTCTCGGCTCATGGCGTTGCTCCAAACAAGGGGGTTGATGTTACTGTTACATCCCCACCAGCCGAAAAGCAAGCACCCCCAACCCAGCCGGCTACACCAGTGACGGATCCCTCCTTCGGGGGCGGCTCTCTTTTAGGCACGAGCAGTCCTGACCGAGGGGACAAAAAATCTACTTCCTCCATTACCCCGATGATTACCCGGTCTCTCGGCTGGCAAAAGCGGCGGCTCCCCAAGGGCTTGGGCCCTGCCTGGAAAAAGCGAGGCACCGTCCGTTCCTATACTCTGCCATCGGTGCCTGAGGAAACGGCTCTGCCTACCGAGGTAGCCTCGCCTACCTCAGCCTCGCCTGTTTCCATTCCCGAGGTGGCCCCTTCCTGCTCTGTCGATCCAGCTGTCCCTCCGACGGGTTAGGAGGCGTCGCGTATTCAATTCCGTATGAAACTAGATTGACTAAGGGAGAGGTTAGATGCAGCGTTGGAGGCCTCCCTGCGGTCCCCCTCCATGGTGCAATTGAAGGAGACTTCAACTGATCGAGCTTTGCCGGAGGGGATTTCATTTCCTAAAGGGATGGACTCCAATTCTTGCGGCTCACCTAATGAGGCTCATGTCGTCCAGCATCCTCCTGTTCGCCCGTGCTCTCCGCTGATCGAAGAGCAGGGGTGACGTACTCTGCCCTCCAACCGAGGTAGTCATGCGGGCCTCAGCCGGGCCGCTAACCAGTCTTCGAAAGACCCGTCTATAGGTGCGAATTACTATAGTATTTGCCTATCTTTCAGTCTGGCCACTAATCCTTTGGTGTAATGGCAGACAGCTGAGGACTGCCTAGTGATTGGCCGGGGCCTGTGTTCTGAGCCCCATGCGGAAGCCCTACTCCAGCGAGCCCTAAAGGCGGAGGCAGCCGCGAGTCTTGAGCATTGGTCCGGGGTGAAGCAGGTCGACCACAACAGGGCTCTCCGTGAGGAAGTAGAGCAGCTGAGGAAGCTTTTGCACGACACCGAGTAGGCCCTCAGGAATTCCCGACACCGGGAATGCCTTACGTCCGAGAAGGCTGTGTCAGTTGCCCAAGATCTCCTTCGGGTGACGCAGGAGAGAGACCAGCTCCAGGCGAGAGAGACGGAGCTACGGAGCCAAATGGAGTCACGGCTCCTGATGGCTACTGATCGTGCCTTTGTCCTGGAGGATGACCTATTCCAAGCCCGGGCCGATGCGCGGGCAACGTTTGAGCAGCTCAAGGAAGCCCTAATTGAGCAAGATGATATGCCTACTGAGCTAAGGTGGCTAAGACAGTCCGTTGAGTTTGCCGAGGCTTCTGCCTCTCGGGAGGCCGAGAGGGGCTTCAGGGCGAGGTTCCTGGGCTCAGAGGAGTTCCGCGCCATTGTAGCCGACCAAGTAATGGAGAGTTTATAGCAGGGCTTTCATGGGGCCCTCGGTGGGCTAAAGAAGGGAAAACTCTTACCTCCCGGTGATGGCCCGAGAATGTAAATACCCTTCGACCTGTGTACAGGTCTCCACCTGAGGCCTCGAGCGGTCTGATACGGACAAGTCTGACTGTATTAATGCTACTTATCCATTTCCTTATTCACTGTGTGTGTGAATTCTGGTATGATGCTCGCACTTTTTGTTTTTGCATGTGGGCTCCACTAATCGACTGCCTTCGAGGCGGATACTAGAAGTCAATATCCCTACACACTGCATTTAGATCGGCGAAGTCTCGTTGCTAGCCTATGTTCGCTAAGGTGCAGGGGTGGTTTTCGAACCGTCTCCTCCGTATTATTCGCAATCTCATTGATTGGACCCATTAAGAGTCGTGAGTTCCTAGGCGCAGTAAGGATGCGTCAGTCGAAAAGACGCTTGGCGTTACAGCCTCTGCCACTCCTTAACTGCTCGGAGAGAATCCCAGCACTATAAATAGGGAGATGGGGGGGGGGGGGAGCCAGCTTTCTCCATCCCTCTAATTTTCACTTACTTCCCTCTGATGTTGCGTGCATCTTCCATGTCCCTTTTGCAAACCCCCGTAATGCTCTTGGCTGAGGGATTAGACAGGGGTGGAGGCCTTTGTGTCACCCCCTTCACCGGGAGCATGGTGGAGATGATACCCGGGGTCTCTCTGAAGATTCTGGGGGAGGTGGATCTCCCGGCTTGTCCATGGAGTTCGGAAAGGACCTTATGTGGCCGTCCAGGGGGCATGGGGGAGATGACGCATCCTGCGGATCTCCAAGCCCCTGGTTGATTGGTGGCGGCATACCCCACGCACCATCGGCTTCTCATTTTCTCTGGAAGATGAGGGTATCTGTGGGGTACGCCATTACCAAGGACGTCGCGGGTTTGAGAATATTTTCATTTGTTTTGCTGTCCACCCCTGGTATTTTTTTTTCTACCTGTACTTGGGTGGTGGCCCGGAGTTGCGCCATCTCGTGCTCCGGAGAGGGATTGCGGTGGCTCACACCCCCTCCCCCTGTTAATGCAATTCTACTTTGTGCCTTTACACATTCAGGGGAGAAGCCTCCTCCTCTTTTTTCTGTCTGTTTACAGTGAAGGTCGAAGGTGTCTTGAGGGGACCGGACTGCACATGTGTTGCTTCAGGCATCAATCATCATTCTGGATCACCCCGGGGGAGTATCTGAGCTACTCATGTGTTACCTGAGGCGTCCATCATCGTTGGCGGGAGTACCTGAGCTACTCGTGTGTTACATCAGGCATCCATCTTCATTCCAGACTACTCGACGGGAATACCCGAGCTATTCATGTGTTACCTCAGGCATCCATCTTCATTCTCGATCGCAAAGATATATATCTTCATGTGTCTCCATATGTAAATATATGAATATTTTTGGATACTTGTCCTGTGTATATGACTGTCTTATAGTGATATTCCAATGTGCTGTGGATTCTCCCGAATGCGTGTTGTTTCCCGCTTTGAAATCAACTAAGTTCACAGTTGGATTTTGGTCACTCAGCTAAGGGTGTACACCCCCGGGCGTCGGCTGGATCGCGGGGCATTAGAGTCTCAGATCACTTGGACGGGTGCGTAGGTCCCGAACCAAGCCTAAGTACCCCGGGTGTCGGCCGGACCACGGGGCATTAGGGTTTTGGATCACTTGGATGGGCGTGTAAGTCCCAAACCAAGCATAAGTACCCCGGGTGTCGGCGGACCGCGGGGCCTTAGAGTTTTGGATCACTTGGACGGGCGCGTAGGTCCCGAACCAAGCCTAAGTACGCCGGGTGTCGGCTGGACCGCGGGGCCTTAGAGTTTTGGATCACTTGGACGGGCGCGTAGGTCCCGAACCAAGCCTAAGTACCCCGGGTGTCGGTTGGATCGCGGGGCATTACAGTGTCGGATAACTTGGACGGGCACGTAGGTCCCGAACCAAGCCTAAGTACCCCGGGTGTCGGCTGGACCGCAGGGCATTAGGGTTTTGGTTCACATGGACGGGCGCATAGGTCCCGAACCAAGCCTAAGTACCCCGGGCATCGGTTGGACCGCTGGGCCTTAGGATTTTGGATCACTTGGATTGGCGCGTAAGTCCCGAACCAAGCCTAAGTACCTTGGGCATCGGCTGGACCGCGGGGCCTTAGGGTTTTGCATCACTTGGACGGGCACGTAGGTCCCGAACCAAACCTAACTACGACATGCATCGGTTGGACCGCGGGGCCTTAGGGTTTAGGATCACTTGGACGGGCGCATAGGTCCCGAACCAAGACTAAGTACCCCGGGCATCGGCTGGACCGCGGGGCCTTAGAGTTTTGGATCACATGGACAGGCGCGTAGGTCCCAAACCTAGCCTAAGTACCCCGGGTATCGGCTGGACCGGGGCCTTAGGGTTTTGGATCACTTGGACGGGCGCGTAGGTCCCGAACCAAGCCTAAGTACCCCGAGCATTGGCTGGACCGCGGGGCCATAGGGTTTTGGATCACTTGGACGAGCGTGTAGGTCCCAAACCAAGCCTATGTACCCCGGGTATCGGCTGGACCGCGGGGCCTTAGGGTTTTGGATCACTTGGACGGGCGCATAGGTCTCGAACCAAGCCTAAGTATCCTGGGTATCGGCTGGACTGCGGGGCATTAGGGTTATGGATTACTTGGACGGGCGCATAGGTCCCGAACCAAGCCTAAGTACCCCGGGTGTAGTCTGGACCCCAGGGCATTAGGGTTTTGGATCACTTGGATGGGCGCGTAGGTCCCGAACCAAGCCTAAGTACCCCAGGTGTCGGCTGGACTGCGGGGCCTTAGGGTTTTGGATCACTTGGATGGGCGCGTAGGTCCCGTACCAAGCCTAAGTACCCCGGGCATCGGCTGGACCATGGGGCCTTAGGGTTTTGGATCACTTGGACAGGCGCGTAGGTCCCGATACAATCCTAAGTAACCTGGGCATCGGCTGGACCGCGGGGCCGTAGGGTTTTGGATCACTTGGATGGGCGCGTAGGTCCCAAACCAAGCCTAAGTACCCCGGACATCGGCTGGACCGCGGGGCCTTAGGGTTTTGGATCACTTAGACAGGCACGTAGGTCCCGAACCAAGCTTATGTACCCCGGGTGATGGCTGACCGCGGCGCCTTAGGGTTTTGGATCACTTGGACGGGCACGTAGGTCTCGAACCATGCCTAAGTACCCCGGGTGTCGGCTGGAACGCAGGGCTGTAGAGTTTTGGATCACTTGGACGGGCGCGTAGGTCCCGAACCAAGCCTAAGTACCCAGGGTGTCGGCTGGATCACGGGGCATTAGAGTGTCGGATCACTTGGACGGGCGCGTAGGTCCTGAACCAAGCCTAAGTACCCCGGGTGTCAGCTGGACCGCAGGGCATTAGGGTTTTGGATCACTTGGACGGGCGCGTTGGTCCCGAACCAAGCCTAAGTACCCAGGCATCAGCTGGACCGCGGGGCCTTAGGGTTTTGGATCACTTGGAAGGGCGCATAGGTCCCGAACCAAGCCTAAGTACCCCGGGTATCGGCTGGACCGAGGGGCCTTAGGGTTTTGGATCACTTGGACGACCGCGTAGGTCCCGAACCAAGCCTAAGTACCCCGGGCAACGGCTAGTCCACGGGGGCTTAGGGTTTTTGATCACTTGGATAGGCGCGTAGGTCCCGAACCAAGCCTAAGTACCCCGGGCATCGGCTGGACTGCGGGGCCTTAGGGTTTTGGATCACTTGGACATAAGCGTAGGTCCCGAACCAGGCCTAAGTACCCCGAGTATCGGCTGGACCGCGGGGCCTTAGGGTTTTGGATCTCTTGGACGTGCGCGTAGGTCCCGAACCAAGCCTAAGTACCCCGGGCATCAGATGGACTGTGGGGCCTTAGGGTTTTGAATCATTTGGACGAGCGCGTAGGTCCCGAACCAAGCCTATGTACCCCGGGTATCGGCTAGACCGCGGGGCCTTAGGGTTTTAGATCACTTGATGGGCGCATAGGTCTCGAACCAAGCCTAAGTACCCTGGGTGTCGGCTGGACCGCGGGGCATTAGGGTTTTGGATTACTTGGACGGGCGCGTATGTCCCGAACCAAGCCTAAGTACCCCGGGTGTCGGCTGGACCGCAGGGCATTAGGGTTTTGGATCACTTGGACGGGAGCGTATGTCCCGAACCAAGCATAAGTACCCCGGGTGTCGGCTGGACCGCGGGGCCTTAGGGTTTTAGATCTCTTGGACGGGCGCGTAGGTCCCGAACCAAGCCTAAGTACCCCGGGTATCGGCTGGACCGCGGGGCCATAGGGTTTTGGATCACTTGGACGGGCGCGTAGGTCCCGAACTAAGTCTAGGTACCCAGGCATCGGCTGGACCGCGAGTCCTTAGGGTTTTGGATCACTTGGACGGGCGCGTAGGTCCTGAACCAGGCCTAAGTACCCCGGGTATCGGCTGGACCGCGGAGCCTTAGGGTTTTGGATCACTTGGACGGGCGCGTTGGTCCCGAACTAAGCCTAAGTATCCCGGGAGTCGGCTGGACCGCGGGGCATTAGGGTTTTTGAAGTACTCAGGAGTACGCTTGTCATTTTGAAATGGAGCATTCCATTTTATTACTTGACTTGTCTGCTAGCACACAAAGAGACATAGACAGTTGCATTAACTTAAATGCAGACCTTACCATGACAAGAAGGACCGGGGACCCTAGCCGAGACGAGATTGCCCGAGTTTCCTTCTTTTTATTCAACAGCTATTCTTCTAGGCCTCGTGGGTTCTTCCTATCTTTGGACCTGACTTCGCCACTGTAGCACCTTCGAGACCAGCTGATCCTCCCGCACTTCCACCACTCGATCGCCCACCGAGAACTTGATCTTCTGGTGGTATACAGAGATCACCGCCTGGAAAGTGCTAAGCGTCGGCCGACCAAGGATGGCATTATAGGAGAAGGGCACGTCCACAATTAAGAAAGGAGTCCTCCGCGTCCTTTCGAGCCTATCGCTGCCCAGCGAGAGTGACAGGGTAATCTGTCCCAATGGTTGTACGTGATATCCCGTGAAGCCAAACAAGGGGTTGAGACGGGTATCAGTTCCTCCTCGTCTATCTGCATCTGCTCCCAAGATGCTCGATACAAAGTATTTACGGAACTCCCTGTGTCCACGAAGATGCGTTTTACCACATAATTGGCGATGCGGGCCACAATCACTATGGCGTCCTCGTGTGGAGCCTCCACTTCTTCAAGGTCGGATGGTCCAAACGAGATAGTTAGGGTCGCCCCCTGGCTTCGGCTTGTCCCGATAGAGTAATTCTCCAACCGCCGGGTGTACGACATCCGGGCTCGGTTAGAATCGCCCCCGGTGGGTCCTCCAGAGATGACCCCTACGTGGCCCGAAGGGGGGCCCCGCATAGGAGCTTTGCCCTTTTGAGAATCTCTCTCCAAGGAAGGGGATCTTCGGGGCGCGGGCCTCCGGCTCCTGCCTCTAGATCGCGATCGGGACCGCGGTCGTATTTAATTTCCCCCTGCAGGCCGTCGTCAAGGGGAAGGGCTTCGTCATGGCGACCTTCGGTTATACTCGGCCTTGTTCCATTTTTCCGTGGTTTGGCATCCGCTTCCTCCGAAATCTTCTTCTTCAGGGCATGACATTCTTCTGTGGAGTGAGTTGAATTGCCATGATAATTGCAGTACTTGGGTAATGTCTCCTGCTGCTCGGTGTCTACTGTCTCCACCAACCGACGCTTGCCAGTCCAGTGATCTCTTCTGAGTGGCAGATCCTTTCCCCTGGCCGGAGTCAGGGGCTCCTTCCTATCCGACCGAGGGTTGCAGGAGGAGGGGCTACGACTGGATCCTTGCGTCGGGCGTACTGTGCCTCCTCCATGTTGACATGCTTGCCTGAGCGTCCTAGCAAGTCATCAAAACTGGCGGGGGGCTTCCTTACCAAGGACTGAAAGAAGTCTCCTTCCGCTAGCCCTTGGGTGCAGGCGCTGATGAGTATCTCCGATGTTGCACTAGGTACATCCTGTGCCACCCGGTTGAACCTCTATATGTACTCCTTGAGCGGTTCCTTGGGCTTTTGTTTAAGAGCAAACATGTTCAGTGTGTTGATGCAGTCTGACCCTGATTGTTGTTTTGGTGTTTGACACCGATTTAAGTTTGATTCAAGTTTGGATGAATTCGGATTAAGTCCAGTTGGATCGGGAGATCGGACGCTGGCATGAAAAAAGTCCTAGCTTGGAGGGCTAGGTGTGAAAAGTCCTAACTTGGAGGGTTAGGTGTGAAAAAGTCCTAGCTTTGAGGGCTAGGTGTGAAAAGTCCTAACTTGGAGGGTTAGGTGTGAAAAAGTCCTAGCTTGGAGGGCTAGGTGTGAAAAGTCCTAACTTGAAGGGTTAGGTGTGAAAAAGTCCTAGCTTGGAGGGCTAGGTGTGAAAAGTCCTAGCTTGGAGGGCTAGGTGTGAAAATTCCTAACTTAGAGGGTTAGGTCTGGAAAAGTCCTAGCTTGGAGGGCTAGGTGTGAAAATTCCTAACTCGGAGGGTTAGGTGATGAAATCCTGGCTTGGAGGGCTAGGTTGGATGAAATCCTGGCTTGGAGGGTCAGGTCCTAGCTTGGAGAGCTAGGTTGGATGAAACCCTGGCTTGGAGGGTCAGGTCCTAGCTTGGAGGACTAGGTTGAAGTCCCGGTGAGTGAAACTGAGAACGGAGTCTTGGTCCGGGGGACTAAGAACGAGTCAGAGAAGGGCTGGAAGCTTGTTCTCGTGACTTAGAGTGGATTTGACCTTGCCTGGATCGGTCTGGTGACCGGCCAGGGAGTTTGGCACGGAGTTCCCTCGTAGATCAGTCAGGTGACCGATCCAGCGATGTCTGATCGGTCTGGTGACCGATCAGGGAACATACGGTGACTTTGGCAAACCTTACTGATCGACTCTTGATCGGTCTGGTGACCGATCAGTATACTGTTCGGATCGTTCTGGTGAACGATCAAATGTCGTGAGTTCCTCACTATGACCGATCAAGGTGGGTCCTGATCAGTCTGAGCATGTCCTGATCGGTCTGGTGACCGATCAACCCACAGCCTGATTGGTCTGGGGACCAATCTGGAGTATGCAGCAGACTGCTGGATAGGTCTAGGGACCGATCTGGAGTGTGCAGCAGACTGCTGGATCGGTCTGGTGACCGATCAGGGTCCTCCCTGATCGGTCTGGGGATCGATCAGGAGCAGAACTTTAATTCAAATATGCTGTCAGAAGCTCTGATCGCGACTGTTTTCTCTACCGATTCTCTGATACACTGCTGATATGTTTTGATATGCATTGCTAAGCTTCTGTTGGAGTGTGCAGACTTTACTGGGATGATTCAAACACTCAAGGAGGGTCAATGGGAGGCTTTCCGTTGAGCAGGTTTGGCTGGTTTTCATTTGCAGGAAACAACGTCTTCTGGCGCTAGCTGCAACGGCTGAGGAGCTCATGACCTGGGGCTCGACTGGAGAGAGTTCAGTGAGTCCAGAGGAGGTCAGGGCTAGCTGGGCTAGTGCAGATGAGCAGATGGTGAGTTCTGCTGCAGAGGAGCGTCTGACTTGTGACCTGACGATCGGCAGAAGGTTAAGTGTTGGCTGGCGATGAAGAGATGAGGGGTTCTCTTGTTGCAGCAACACTTGATCCATCCTTAGCAATCACTCTGAGTAAAAAGAAAAAGCTCTTGCGACATCTTTGATCATCTATTTGAGCAAGCAACTATGAATCGTGAGCACTTGGAAGAAGAAACAAGGAGCTTGCCAAGTCCATCAGCAAGAAGACACGAAGAGGGAGTTCTTGCGTGAGATCTGTGCTGAGTGGAGCTCGGTGAGGAGTTTGCTTGTGTTCTTCTTGTCCTAAGTGCTTTGTAAGTGTGTATTGTCTCTGTGATTTTCATTCCATACACTCTTGAGACTATTTGTGTGGAGAGGTTACTCTACCGAGAAGGAGGATTCATCTATCCGGATTTTTCGGGGCTTGATCTGCCGACGATCAAGGGATCGCCCACCTAACGGGCACGCCAAGGAGTAGGGGCAAGTTATCCCCGAACCTTGTATATCCTCTTGTTAGCGTATTAGGTTTGTCATTTCTGTTTCTGCGCTTGTGTTGTTTGTTTCCGCTGCCTAACTCTTAAAGTGCAGAATATTTTTGAAAGCTCAAGAAAATTGTGTTTGACTATATTCACCCCCCCCCCCTCTCTAGCCATCCAAGTTCCAACAGAGTGCTATCTTCTGGTAGCGCCGGCTACTCGCGAAATGGTGGAGGAATGTCGTTTTGAACTCTGTAAAGGAGTTATGAAACCCTGGGGCAGCCTCTGAAACCACTATTGCGTTGCTCCTGACAAAGTGTTCAAAAACACTCAGCACTTCACTCCATCAGTATATTGGTGCAGAAGCGCCCCATTTTTGAACTTACAGATATGATCTTCGGGATCTATCTTCCCATCATACTCAGGGATCCCTGGCCCCCGAAACTGCTTCGGCATGGGGTCCTCCACGTTCTCCGATGAGAAAGGGGTGGATGGAGTCTTCTGAAAGATCTTGGGTCCCTCCTTCCATCCCGGCCCCTCATCATGCCTCTGAGCACTGGAGGCCACTGAGTGGGCCTTTTCCCCCTCTCCCGGGGATTCTCTCTGAGGGCCTTGAGCTGCGCCGTCATGTCGCCGCACAGGGGTCACGGACCTTCTGGAGTGCAAGGCGAAGACTGTAGGGATCTCCTCCCTCGCAGGACCCGCTGGTTGCGGGACAGCTTGATCGATTTGGTGTTGCTCCAAGGCTTCCTTGACGGCGTTAGCCACCAGGCGGTCGAATTCCTCTCGCGTAAGAGTGAGGAGTTGTTCATCTGGTTCTGCCATCGGCACTCCTTCAGGTGTTTTTTCATTTCCAACAAACGGCGTCAAATATGTTCCGGAAGTAGTCGTCGGCGATGACCAGTCACCGAGGATCAGCCCTTGCAGGGGTGACTATGTTGATGAGGAACTTAGGGGATCCTGCAAGAGTAACACAAGTGTTAGGGGACACGCCGGTAGGGGTCCGGCGGAGTTCACTCCGATGCTCAAGTTAGGAGGGTGTCTGAATAATGGTGAGAAAGAAAGAGCAACAAATGTAAAGATGATAGGTTGTAAAAAATCCCCTTTACCGGAGGGGTTGAACTTCCTTTTATATTGGGGTCGATAGACTAGTCGTGGCTCCTTTATTATCGCCACGCTTTCGATATTTAAGCCGTACCCCCCGCTTTTGGTGATAAAGGGGGTATCCTTTGAAATAGTCTGCGTCCTTATCACTCTGTAGTAGCGGCCCTCGGGGCTCCCGAGGTCGGCGACTGCAAGGACTCTGTCCTCCTCAGGTGAGCTCGGGAGTCTTCGAATGTGATATCTCCTGAGGTACTCTCGGGGCCCAACTTCCTGGGGGGGCTTTCATGCGAGATCCTTGGTCTGACCTTCCTGAGCGCCCTCCCCCGAAAAAGGGGAGGCCCAGGGCCCGAGAAAAGAGGTTGTACCAAGTCTCTGGCTTCTTCATCCCCTGTGCCGGGCCCGGGTTTTCCAGCCCCATCACAAGTCCCTCCCTTAATGTTTGTTCGATGGAAGTGTGGCTGACTGATCGGACTAGTACCAGGATGAAGAAGTTGTGTTCGCCTATTTCTGTGTCGTTATGCCCGCTCTTACCATAAGTAGGGGAGCCTCTTTGGATCGTATTTGTCTAACCCAGGGTTATGAGGAACCCCCATTTCGATGTCTTCTTCTTTTCCCAAAAAGGCTTCACCGCTTCCCGAAGGTTCGTAATGGTGTCTCTCTTTCCGGGATTAAAAGCGCATGCTTTTCTGTCTGGAGGGTAGTGTGATGTTCGCGCGAATGCTTCCTTGCCACGTATTACAATGGCTACTCTCCCAAATCCTTCTAGTCGTGGGCTGATCCAGCTGGTTCTAGCCGATCGACTGTCTTGTCGAGGCGGTTCCTAGCTTTCCACGCGTCCTACTGACAGTCCCGAAATACTAGATTAAATTGTCACGAATTGTGGGACCATCAGAATTTAAATGTGAATGAATAACTGGAAACCCTTTTTGCAATCAAAATATGAAAACGTAGTAAAGGGGCCACAGGTCGTATTTTTCTCGGGGCTAGTTGACATAATTTGATTCAAGCTCGTATTTATGTGTCGTTTGTGAATTTGGGGTTTCGAATGTAAATTGGGTTTGGTTTCAATTAAAAATGAAATCAAAATGAAAAGTTGGGGGACAAAACCATTGGGAAAGGCTCTGCATGAATAAGTGAAGGAAGCAATCAATTTGAAACTGTCTAATGTAGAAATTGATCGAATTCTAAATCAAATGCAGATTTGCAACACAATTTAAACATAGAACAAACAAACCGAAAACGGGAATCTATGTAATAATCCACAGTTCAGAAAAGCTGAGGAGAACCAATGGTTATTTGGCATGCACTCAGAAATGATACCTGTAACCTGCTAGAATAACACTGATACTCAAGCTGATTCGCACAAACTGAGACCTACTGCCGAAATGAAATTGAAGCCCTTGGAGAATGCAACAGGATACAATGGAAATTTAAACAAGAGAGCATAAAACTAACTTGATACAAAATTCAGCAACTTGTACCCGAAACTAGCAGAATTGTCACAAAATTCAGCAACTCTAGACGTGCATCTAAGTTTAGAAACTAAAGCTAAGACAATCTAGATGCAAAAAGGATTCTACAATTCATAACAAGAACATTGCAAAAACTGGGAAGAAGCAATTTGCAGCACTGATTTGAATTCAGAAGTCCATAATAACTAATTCAGCAACAAACTGCAAAACATTTGACAAAACCAAATGCTGAAACAAAAGCTGATGCATGCGACGTAGCTTAAACCAAATGCAGAAACCTATGCCAATTGCTATGAAAATGAAACCACTTCAATATGAAATCAGGAAACAAAACCTATACATCACTTGGCACAAAATTTAGGAATCGAATGGCAAAACTGATGCGCAGCAACTTAAAGGCAGAAATGAAATGCAGGCTTTAAGGGACACGCATACAAAGATTTCAGCAGCCAATTGAATGCAAAAGCTAACATATAGCTGAGAATAATTTCCCCAAGTGAGTGTTCAGACACTATTCAGAAACAATTGTGCACAGAAATACTCAGAGATTGCAGAAATAAAATCAAATTTCTAAACAACTCAAATCAATTGAATCAGTAACTAAATGCGATCTTCAATTGCAGGGAATAAACGAAATACTAATCGAAGTGGAAAGAAACTGTAAAAATCAGAAACTAAAGCTTGGCACGCAGAACAGATTGGCACGCAGCTGATACGCAAGGTGATAAGACGAATGTAAGCAATTGAACATGAAATGAGCTAAAATCTTAAACTATTGTTCACTAAACAAGTTCATTAACTACTTAACTTGAGGATTGAAACCTAATTTAAGCTAAACAATTCAGAAAAACGAAACTAACGAATCTGAAACCAAGAGAAACGAAATTACAGCAGTAATGGAATTACAGCTACTTTAACAGAAATTAGCTAAAGAAATCTACTCCTTAATGCTTCCCTAGCTCGAATCCTCCTTGTTCGTCACACAAGTGTGAGCCTCGAACCCGCAAGCTCAACAAGTCGATGGAAAATGGCATCTGCGATTCAAAATCAGCTCACATCTGCTCAAATCCGAAAACCCATCCAATTCCTTCAACTCAGCTGCGATGATGAATTGGGATAGCTCCGAGCACTTCAGGGAACCCCTCTGAACTACTCAGGGTGATGAAATAATGCGCAGCCGATGTTGACGAAACCAAACGGCAGAGCTCCGGAGACCTCACAAAAGCTCTGTTCTTGGGCAATTGAGAGTTGGAAATTCACCGAGGAGCCTTCCCATTGACCTAAGATTCGATCTAAACAAGAAATGAGGAGTCGCGCCCCTTTGGATTGGAGAAATCTACTGAAGAAAACTAAGAACAGCTGAAGGAAAAGTTTGCGGCGAAGAAGACGCGACGAGGGTAAGCTGCGGTGGAATTTTGATTAAATACATAAGCATTGGACGGCTGTGATTGATTTGAGGAAATCCAACGGCTGATCTTGCTCTGATTCGAGCCAAACTTTTATGATGATGATCTGAGATCAGGATCTGCCTTGTGGTAGCTCGGATCCTCCAGATTCGCAACGAATGGTCCAGATCAACTTAGTCTTTGAATGGACGATCTAGAGCCCTCCGAGCTTGATCCAACGGTTGATTGAGCTCTGATTTGGATGAAACCTTCAGATCTTGATCATAGTGCTTGATCAACCCTAACCCTAGCTCGGATTGCTTCAGATTGTCCCGGATGGCTCAGATCTAGCCGCTCTTGAATCGGACGGCCCGGATTAATCGTAAGCTTGATAATTTGATCTGGTTCACTTCCGACTCAAGTTTGACCCAATATGCCCTAAGTCCTTGAACCTTTGGTGCCTACAAAAATATATCAGAAAATTAGTGGCCAAATAATCAAATTTAATGTAAATTTGCAATTAAGTCCAAAATAAGAGTAAGTTCTAAAACCTAGGGCAATTTCACAATTAAACAATAAAAACATAGGTCAAACATGGATTTTAGCAATTAAATTAATCAATAAAATGGTATCTATCACCTACCCCCATTGTGCTTAGACGGATGCCCGCCGAGATATAAGAGAGGAAGAGCCAGCACCGGCGTCCATTTCTGGTTCTACGACTGGGTGTACTTCGTCCTCCTCCCCCGCAAGGCTTCTTCTGCGCGTGAGTAATCCATCTTCCTCTCCTTTCCTGTCTAGGGGTCATGGAGGGCTATCGGGCGGAGTGGTACGAATCCGCCTCTTCGAGAGTGAGGCCCGAGGCCTTGCAAGTGGCCATCGAGACATATGGGGTTCCGGCCGAGATGGCGATGGTCAACCCTAAAGTGGACCAGAAACCCGTGGAGCCTCCAACCGGCATGCTGACCTTCTTCTTAGGACAGATGGAGCTAGGGCTTCGCTTCCCTATCCCCCTTCTTTGCGAACATAGCTTCCTATTTTAGCATTCCAATGCACCAGATGGCTCCCAATGTCTTCGCCCAGATGGGGGGGCATATATCATTTTCAAGCTTTTCGGTCTCCCCCTGACTCTGCCCCTTTTCCATTCCTTCTTCACTCCGATAGAATCAAGAGGAGTTTTTAGCTTCGCGGCCCGTCCGGGTCATAGGTTTTTGGGAGGGTTTCCTTCTTCGCACAAGGGATGGAAGGAGAAGTTCTTCTTCATCAGGCTATCGTCATTGCCCTTCATCCCCTTGTGTTGGATAGAAGATTTACCAACTCCTCCCTCCTTGGAGAGCTTCCTTCGCAGCCCCTCGTATCATCATGCAAAAGAAGTACACTCGGGCATGCAATTCAGCGGCCCGGGGCTGGTTCAAAGCGAAGAGTTTATGCATCGGGCGGGCCTTAGCCCTAAAATAACGTAGATCAGTCCCTCCCTAGGTATGCATGTCTCTGTCTTCCACGCACATTGGTGCTAACTGATGCTTTTTCTGTTTGGCTTCTGCAGAGGAAGTCATGTATGCCAAAGCGATGAGTCAGCTCATCAAGTTGGAGGAGGCCAACAAGGAAGCCCTGAATCCTCCTCCGATTGTTTCTGACATTCCTTCCGCCCCCGCTGAGCCCGTCGAGGGGCCCGTGATAAGTACCATTTTGTTGATTATTTTAATTGCTAAAATCCATGTTTGACCCATGTTTTACTTGCTTAATTGTGATTTTACCCTAGGTTTTAGAACTTCCTCTTATTTGGACTTAATTACAAATTTACACATATTTGGATTATTTGGCCACTAAATTTTTGATCTATTTTTGTAGGCATGAAAGGTTCATGGACCTAGGGCATACTGGGTCAAACTTGAGTCGGAAGTGGACCCGGATCGAGTTATCAAGCTTTGGATTAATCTGGGCCGTCCGATTCAATAGCGGCTAGATCTGAGCCATCCGAGACCATCTGAAGCAATCTGAGCTAGGGTTAGGGTTGATCAAGCACTCTGATCAAGATCTGAAGGTTTCATACCAATCAGAGCTCAATCAACTGTTGGATCAAGCTCGGAGAGCTCTTGATCGTCCATTCAAAGATTAGGGTGATCTGGACCATCCGTTGCAAATCTGGAGGATCCGAGCTACCACGAGGCAGATCCTGACCCCTGATCATCATCATTAAAGTTTGGCTCAAATCAGAGCAAGATCAGCTGTTGGATTTCCTCCGATCAATCTGGGTCGTCCATTCTTATGTACTTAAGGAAATTTTCCCAGCTCCTCAGCCCTGTCGCGTCTCCGCCACAGTTTCTTCCTTCTTCAGCTCGTTCTTCGTTCTTCAGCTAATTTCTTCAATCCAAGGGGCGCGACCCCTCAATTTCTTTGTTTAGATCAATTGTTAGGCTATTGGGAAGGTTCTCGGTGAATTTCCAGCTCCGAATTGGCCAAAACAGAGCTGTTGTGAGGTTTCCGTAGCTCTGCCATCAATTGCTTCAATCTTGGTTTTGTTCAATCCATCATCCATCCGAGCTATCTGGAGGGGTTCCTTGGAGAGCTTGGTTCATCCCCACACCATCCGCAATTGGACAAGGTCTGATTAGAGAAATCGAATGGATTTCAGTTTGGTTCAGAGTGAGAGCTAGATTTGAATCGCAGAGCTATTTTTTCAATGGTTTGCTGAGCTTATGGGATCGAGGCTCACCCTTGCGTGACGAACAAGGAGTTCTTGACCTAATAGAGTGATTGAGGATAGTTTTCTTGTTTAATTTTCTGTTTTTAGTTGTAATTTTCATTCCTGCAGCTTGTTCCATTACTGAATTCGTATCAGAATTTTTAGTTTCAGTTTCTTAATTGTTTTGGCTTCAGTTAGTGTTCAATTCTGCAAGTTAATTAACTAGGAACCTTGTTTAGTGAACAATCGGGTTAATCTTAATTTACTTCTTGCTTAATAGTTTGCGTATCATTTCTGAAATTTTGCTATCTGTTCGTATCAGTTTTTTTTATTGCCTTCTGCGTATCAGAATTTTAATTGAGTTTCTGAATTGCGTATCAAGCTAGCTTAGTTTTCATCTTCTGAATTTATTTTACGGATTATTTCACTTGCATAGCAATTCATATTGAGTTCCTGAATTCCGCTATCCCCTGTTTTCAGTTTTCGATTTCTGCACTTAAATGGTTTCCTGCGTATTCAGCTGTTAGCTTCTGATTTCATGTCAAATAACAATTCAATATGGAGATGTACCAAGCTAAACTCAATTCTTAGTGAACTCTCACACTTAATGTCATCTCCATTTACGTTCAATTTATCCCAACAAGAATCAGCTTAATTTCTGCATTGCTCTGCTGAAATGGAATCATGCTGCACATCAGACTTTTAACCCTGCGTATCAGCCTTTAGCTCCGACATTTCATATCAGTTAGTCTAGTTCAATTCCAAATCACTTCTGATATTAGTTTGGTATAATTGATCTAAATCGCTTTGTGAGTTTCTGAATGCCTTGTTCCCTATTTTCAGATTGAAATTCTACATTAAGTTTCAATTTGCGTATCAGTCCATCAGCACATTCATTTGTTTCTGAAGCTTGAACTTTAATTGTTTGCTTCACCTCCATTTACTTCATATCAGTATCTTTGTTTGACTTGCATCCAGTTCATGATATCTGAAATTCTGCAGTTATTTTTGTACTCAATTCGATTCTGAATTGTGCAGCTGTAAACACTCACAGATTTTGTATCAAGCTAAACTAAGTAGCTGGCTTTGCATTTGGTTGTTCTGAATTCTATTCTATCCTGCGTGTTAGATTAGCAATTCTGAAAGTTTGCATCAAGTTAAATTCTCCACATCAAGCTCAACTTTTGAATGGGTTCTGCATATCGAATTCTGCACATGAAAAGCAGTGACTTCACATGTTGCTGATTTTCTGAATGTTCTATTAAGATTGAATCTCTGCACTGATTGGTATCAGAAGTAGGATGTACTTGAAATCAGTTTCAATTGCATGTGATGTGTCTCTGAATATTGGTCTCAATTAGGCTCATAAGCTGTATTCCTTGTGTATCAAGATTTGGTGGCATGCATCTTGTATCAAGTGAGTTCGGCATTGACTTTGTGTCAATTTGTCTATAGAATGCTCAGCCCTTGGTTGTTTTGAATTGCAAACACTGCCAGCCTGAGGATCAATCTGATGTCAGCTTGATTTCCCGAATTTTGCAACATTGCGTTGATTGATTTAGTTGCCATTGATTGAGTTATTAATTGCTATCATCTTGTTTGGTTTATTAGTTTGGTTTCCTTTATTCTCATTGTGCTTCCATTCCAAATTTACAACCCAAAACTCAATTACTTATTTGAAACCCAAAAACATAAACGACACATAAATATAAGCTCGAATCACACAACTCTCAACTAGCCCTTGGAAAAATACGACCTGTGGCCCCTTTACTACGCCTTTCTTCTTTGATTGCAAAAAGGGTTTCCAGCACATACTCATACACATTTAAATTTGAGACCCACATCCGTGACAGTCTATTTTGGGTCCATCAAATTTTTGGCGCCGTTGCCGGGGAAGCAACTAGTTGATTTGTTTGATTTTTGCTTGTGTGCTTATAGACATATCATTGGGTTCTATTTTCTTTCGCTTTATCTTTTGTATACGGTTGCTGCTATTTTTCTTGTTTGTTTTGTGACAGGGCTGCAGGTTCAAAATGTTTTCATCTACTTACCAGCAGTCGTGTCAACAATTTCAACAGCAGAACCAACCTTTCAATCAGCCACTACAGCAATTTCAACCACAATTCTAGAATTTTCAGCACCCAAATGATCAATTTCAGTCAACAAATCAGTTTTTTCAGCCTTTCCAAAATTTTCAGCAAAATCAACCAAATTTCAAGCCACAAAATCAGAACGGGCAGCCACAATTCTAGGGTTTTGAGCAACCAATACAGCAATTTCAGCCCAACTTTCAGCAACCTTATCAACAAGATCAATTGCCTTTTCAAGGAATTCAGCAAGGGTGTTTAGATAATCAGAATTTTCAGCAACCACCCTTCCATCAAGTTCAACCAAACCAAGGATTTCAGCATGTTAACCAAAATTTCCAGCAGCCTTTTGTAAGTTTTCAGCAGGGAAATAATCAATTTCAGCCTCAACCTTAGCCATGGCAGCAAGAATTTCAAGCTACACAGAATTTTCAGCCCACTCAAATTCAGTTTTCACCGCCACAATTTCAGCAGGATTTTCAACCAAGTCAAAATTTTCAGCAAGGGTTCCAATCAATTCAGCCCAACCAATATCAAAATCAGAGTGGATCACAAACTTCACAGCAATATTTTCCACAAAACGATCAGAATTTCAGCCTCCATTTCAGAGTTTTCAATTTCAGAACCATAATTTTCAGCAATCTCCACCTAATTGTGAACCAAGTTTTCAGCAGTTTAATCAGCCTATTCGACCATTTAATCAGCCCCCACAGTCTCCATTTCAGAATGCACAGCCTACTCTTGGTCTTCAGCAGCCTTATGTTACATTTCAAGACCAACAAGAGTTCCACACTAACCAAGGAGGCTTTAAGAATCCTGATTGGAGTGAGGAACAACAACAAAGGATGATAGAGATGTTACAACAAATTCTACAACAACAGCAAAGTTTTCAAGAACAACAACAGCAAAATTTTCAACAACAACAACAACAACAACAACAAATTTTTTAACTTCAACAACAACGCCTTGCAAAATTGGTTGATCAATGAAATCAGATAAAAGCCCAAAGATCAGGACAATCAGATGAATCTACAGGTGTAGGGGATTGCACAGAGCCCCAAGAACCACCTACATTGATTGATACATCATAAAATTCAGAGGATAGGATTGAGAGTGTAGGGGATTGCACTGAGCCCGAAGAATCACTCATTCCTACTGGTTTAGAGGCATTGGAGGAGATTGATAGCAGGGCTTGTGATAGTTTTGAATTTAATTCTGAAACTTTACAGGATCATTCTATACTTTTATCTTGTGATGATTTAGTTGTTAATGATCCTAATTTTTCTAATTTGGTTGATACAGGAATGGTTGAGGGAACATGCATGGGAGATGATTCCATAGGTGTAGGGGATTGCACTAAGCCCCAGGGACCACCACAATTTACTGGTACATTAGAAGATTCAGAGGATAAACCAGAAAGTGTAGGGACTTGCATGGTGGAAGCAAGAACTCAAGGATCACCTGTTTTAGTTGAGTGTCCACCAGAACCTGAACTTGAAGTGGAGCAATTACTTGACCAAGAGGAGAACACGGATACATCTACTTCTGTAGAACCTCCAGGTATTTTTCAGCATAATCAGGTAAATACTCCTCCTATTTTTTCTGAAAATCGCATAGAGGTACCTCAAACTGGTTTTATTGTTTGTGATATACTTAGGAATGCATCTTTTGTAGAATTTGATTGTGAAAAATCCCTAGAGGTACCTAGTGTTAAAGTTGTTGAATTTGAAGCATGTGGTGATACATATCATGAAAATGTTGAATGTGAAAAATTTTTAGAAGTGCCTAGTATTGTTGATTATTGTGATGAGTCTCTTGATATATCTTATGCTGAAAATAATTATGAAAAATTCATTGAGGCACCTAAAATTGATTTCATTGGTTGTAATACATTGCTTGATACATCCTTGGTAGAAAATAATTGTGAAATTTCTATTGAAGTGCCAAAAGTTGATTTCTTTATTTGTGATGAGTTCCTGGATGCATTTTTTGTAGAAAATAATTGTGAAAAATTTATTGAGGCACCAAGAATTGATTTAATTGGATATGATGCAGTTTTAGATTTATTTCATGCAGAGACTGATATTATTTTATTTCCTTCGTACCCTGCACGCTTGAGAGAGGTATTACATTGTTTTGCAGGGTCTAAAAGACTTCCGGAGTGGGTGCTCCATCTGAACAGACTCTAGCCTCCTGAAAGAACTTTCACAAGGCATCAGGAAGGAGGAGTTGATTTTACTCTAATTCAAAGCACTCCACCTCTGACATGGGTCTTGTACCTAAATCGCCTACGACCACCGGAGCACATTTTTGTAAAGTTCAAGTGTGGGGGAGTCTGAATTCTCTCAGCCACTCATACTCCTCCACTACCACGATGGAGGCTACTGCTTGATAGACTCCGTCCACCAGAAATAAAGGGGAGATTGTTCTTTCTTGTATTTTCTTTTATTTCATTTTTCATTTTCATGCTTTCTAGAATTAGAATTTTTCTTTGAATTGAGTCCTTACTAATAAATGCATGAGTAGAGTAGAATGCATAGGAGTCATTGTAAATACCTTGTTATTTCTTTTGTCACTTTTTCTTGCATGACTAGGAATAAATGTATCCCTCTAGGTTATCTCCATAGCATGTTAGAGTCTTTTGAAAATAAATTAAATTTGGTTGTTAAAACTTAGGGTTTAAGCTAATGGATGAATTCTTGGATGCTTGAGTACTACTTGCTTTAGATTCTTAATTGAGGAATTGAGATGAATTGTTTTTGCCTAGTGAGAATTAGCCCTATATTTGTGATACACATATGTTATTGTACTCTAGAACTTGCTTAGGTTCTTTCAAAATTATATTTCAATGATTGGATCACATCTATAGAGACTAATCACTTTATTTACCTTTCCATATCAATTTTGGCAAAAATCATGTCTATTCTATTTGTCTTTCCTTATTCCTAATCTTAACCCCAATTTTTCTATGGATTTGGGTGCTTGGGATGTTTTCTTGATGCTACTTTGCCCGAGACGGATAAAGTTTTAAGTGTGGGGGAGTGATTAGTGATTTGGAAGTAATTTTTATCAAGGATGCACTTCATGTCGAAAAAAAAAAAATTTTTTTTGCCCAATTGAGTGGAGCTTGGTACCAAGAACAAGTGGGAATTCAGTTGTGAATTGGAGGAGAAGTGTTTCTCTCATTGCAACCATCATTGAATCCGGTTGAAGGAAGATTTCTGCGGACTTAAAAGAAAAAAAAATGAATGAAAAGAAATCCATATGCCAAGTGGAGTTGCAAGTAATTGAGAAAAGTCAAAGAGGAAACCAATTGAAGCATTTATAATTTTGACTCTAATGTGAAGACCTAAACCGTTTGTACCAAAGTGAATTCAACTAAAAAAAAATCTGCAAAGAAGAAAAAATGGCACACAATAGCAAAATTCAGTGCAAAAGGAAAAAAATTGCTATGGAGCTTGACTCGACCCCTTTGCTAAGGAAAAATTATAGCTGTGTTAATCTGAAATCAATGCAAAATTTGGTGCCAAGTTGAAATTAGTTGAAGAAATGAAGTGTTCTAAACTGAATTTCTGTGAAGCAGTTCTAAGGAAATTTGTGCCATTTCAAAACTGAAGAAAAAAAGAAATCTGTGTCAAGTTCAAGTGCAGAAATTGTTTACCATATCAAAGTTGTGCCCATACAAGCTATAAAGCAGATTCTCTAGAAGCTGAATACAGGCAGAAAAATCTGAAACCTGGCAGCAAATCTGTGCCAAAAACAGAGGAAGAAAAGAGAGCTTCTGAGTGGATTAGCAATTGAAGAGCTGAGCTAAAACTGAAAAGTTATAAGCCGGAAGTTCTGAGCTGAATTGCAAGGATAGCTACTGAAATGATACAAGCTGATTCCATGTAAGCTGCAAAGTGATGAATATCTTGAAGGGTGTTTGAAAATGCAGCCGGAAAAATTTCAGATTGGTAGTGCAGTTTTTGAGCAAAACTTGTGTCAACTTGAGGCTGAATTTGATTTTTCTGGGCTGTGAATCAGGGAACAAAATTCGGAAATGCATCAAAGAGTATTGAGAACACCCAATGCTGACCAAATCTGGAAGAAATTTGGATGCTAGAAGCTGCTGATCAGAAACAGAATTCGAAAGGCTGACCAAAGGCTGAAAGAAGCTGAAGAACTGCACTGCATTGCATTATGAGCATGTAATCTGCCGAGTGTTGAATTTGGAGCTACTGAAATTAAACAAACTGAATGCAAGGGAAGCTGCAAGGTGCTGAAAATTTTGTGAAGAGCTGTTGTGGAATCTGCAAGAAGAAGAAAAGAAAAAAAATCAGATTGGTTGTATTCCATTAAAGCAGTTTCGGCACAAAGTGTGTATCAACTTGAGCTGAATTGGATTTTCTAGGGGTTGTGAATCAAGGAATGAAGCACATGAATGTAGTGAAAGGAAAGGAAATGAGAGAAATGTGCTGATCAATGGGCAGAGGAAGCAGTGATTGAAATGCAGTGAAGGCATTTTCGAAATGCAGTGAAGCTTAAGCAAGAATTTTGAGCTGGAAAATCTGAAGTTTAAGCAGAAATTCTGAGCTGATCAAGAAAAACAAAATCTGAAAACCCTGCTAGAAGATGAACTGCAGCTGTATAGAATTTAAGAGTGGAACAAAAGCATTGAAAGAAGAAAAAGAAAATTCTGAAATATTTGTGCCAAAGAGAGTAGCAATTCCTTTAAAGCTCACGGCAAGGGCTGAGTTGAAGCTGATATCTGATAGGAATTTGAGCACATAAGGATTGAACAAGCAGCTGACCATTTAAAGTAGAGAAAGAAGAAAAACAGTTCGGAAGCAAGGTTGATGTTTTGACCATTTTAAAGAAAAGAGAAGGAGATAAAGTGGCACACAAATGAAGGCTTGGCACTATTAAATCATTGAAGTTTCTCTCATCCGAATCAAAAGCTTTGCCCCACTACAAGTCTGACCTTGCTAGAGGATAAAAGAAGAGAAAAAAAATCAGGAAAAAAGAATGGAGAAAGAAAATTGGCATGCAAGGTGTAAGTTGGCACATTGAGAACAAATGGAGTTTTCTTCATCCAAATCAAAAGTATTATCCAAGTTTTACTCCACACATTTTTGATTTCACTAGAGGACTGTAAAGATGGGGCAAAGTACATTGGAAACATTCTTGAGCACTCAAGTCCCCCACTTTATCAAATTTTCCATTTCCTTGGTTTTTATTCCACTCCTTACCATTTTCTATGTTTTCACTTAGTTTTTGTAGATGTGAATCCTAATCATGAATAATGGTAGAGATTAGATAACAAGCAAGCCTATGGTAGTGCAAGAAGCATGTGTGTTTGAGTGAGCTCCATTTCCATCATCAACTTAGAACTTAAGGAGAGAGCCACCAAAATTTTCCTTGAAAGGCTAGTGAGTTAAATTCATCTCAATGAATCATGATGGATGAAAAGGCTAAGTTGTTGATTTAAGGACAAGATACTAATCCATAGAGCTTAGATTTATGAGAATTGACGACCTTAGGTAATTTCTTTTCATTTGCTTCTAATTATGCTTAAGAAAATCTAAGGGATACATACTTAGTGTTTTCGCGAGACGCTCAAGCTTAAGTGTGGGGGAGTTGATAAGTACCATTTTGTTGATTATTTTAATTGCTAAAATCCATGTTTGACCCATGTTTTACTTGCTTAATTGTGATTTTACCCTAGGTTTTAGAACTTACTCTTATTTTGGACTTAATTGCAAATTTGCACATATTTGGATTATTTGACTACTAAATTTTTGATCTATTTTTGTAGACATGAAAGGTTCATGGACCTAGGGCATACTGGGTCAAACTTGAGTCGGAAGTGGACCCGGATCGAGTTATCAAGCTTTGGATTAATCTGGGTCGTCCGATTCAAAAGCGGCTAGATCTGAGCCATCCGGGACCATCTGAAGAAATCCGAACTAGGGTTAGGGTTGATCAAGCACTCTGATCAAGATCTGAAGATTTCATCCCAATCAGAGCTCAATCAACCGTTGGATCAAGCTCGGAGGGCTCTTGATCGTCCATTCAAAGATTAGGGTGATCTGGACCATCCGTTGCAAATCTAGAGGATCCGAGCTACCACGAGGCAGATCCTAACTCCTGATCATCATCATTAAAGTTTGGCTCAAATCAGAGCAAGATCAGCCGTTGGATCTCCTCTGATCAATCTGGGCCGTCCATTCTTATGTACTTAAGGAAATTTTCCCAGCTCCTCAGCCTTGTCGCATCTCCGCCGCAGTTTCTTCCTTCTTCAGCTCGTTCTTCAACTAATTTCTTCAATCCAAGGGGCACGACCCCTCAATTTCTTTGTTTAGATCAATTGCTAGGCTATTGGGAAGGTTCTCGGTGAATTTCCAGCTCTGAATTGGCCAAAACAGAGCTGTTGTGAGGTTTCTGTAGCTCTGCCATCAATTGCTTCAATCTTGGTTTTGTTCAATCCATCATCCATCCGAGCTATCTGGAGGGGTTCCCTGGAGAGCTTGGTTCATCCCCACACCATCCGCGCAATTGGACAAGGCCTGATTAGAGAAATCGAATGGATTTCAGTTTGGTTCAGAGTGAGAGCTGGATTTGAATTGCAGAGCTGTTTTTTCAATGGTTTGCTGAGCTTACAGGTTCGAGGCTCACCCTTGCGTGACGAACAAGGAGTTCTTGACCTAATAGAGTGATTGAGGATAGTTTTCTTGTTTAATTTTCTGTTTTTAGTTGTAATTTTCATTCCTGCAGCTTGTTCCATTACTGAATTCGTATCAGAATTTTTAGTTTCAGTTTCTTAATTGTTTTGGCTTCAGTTAGTGTTCAATTCTGCAAGTTAATTAACTAGGAACCTTGTTTAGTGAACAATCGGGTTAATCTTAGTTTACTTCCTGCTTAATAATTTGCGTATCATTTCTGAAATTTTGCTATCTGTTCGTATCAGTTTTTTTTATTGCCTTCTGCGTATCAGAATTTTAATTGAGTTTCTGAATTGCGTATCAAGCTAGCTTAGTTTTCATCTTCTGAATTTATTTTACGGATTATTTCACTTGCATAGCAATTCATATTGAGTTCCTGAATTCCGCTATCCCCTGTTTTCAGTTTTCGATTTCTGCACTTAAATGGTTTCCTGCGTATTCAGCTATTAGCTTCTGATTTCATGTCAAATAACAATTCAATATGGAGATGTACCAAGCTAAACTCAATTCTTAGTGAACTCTCACACTTAATGTCAGCTCCATTTACGTTCAATTTATCCCAGCAAGAATCAGCTTAATTTCTGCATTGCTCTGCTGAAATGGAATCATGCTGCACATCAGACTTTTAACCCTGCGTATCAGCCTTTAGCTCCGGCATTTCATATCAGTTAGTCTAGTTCAATTCCAAATCACTTCTGATATTAGTTTGGTATAATTGATCTAAATCGCTTTGTGAGTTTCTGAATGCCTTGTTCCCTGTTTTCAGATTGAAATTCTGCATTAAGTTTCAATTTGCATATCAGTCCATCAGCACATTCATTTGTTTCTGAAGCTTGAACTTTAATTGTTTGCTTCACCTCCATTTACTTCATATCAGTAGCTTTGTTTGACTTGCATCCAGTTCATGATATCTGAAATTCTGCAGTTATTTTTGTACTCAATTCGATTCTGAATTGTGCAGCTGTAAACACTCACAGATTTTGTATCAAGCTAAACTAAGTAGCTGGCTTTGCATTTGGTTGTTCTGAATTATATTCTGTCCTGCGTGTTAGATTAGCAATTCTGAAAGTTTGCATCAAGTTAAATTCTCCACATCAAGCTCAACTTTTGAATGGGTTCTGCATATCGAATTCTGCACATGAAAAGCAGTGACTTCACATGTTGCTGATTTTCTGAATGTTCTATTAAGATTGAATCTCTGCACTGATTGGTATCAGAAGTAGGTTGTACTTGAAATCAGTTTCAATTGCATGTGATGTGTCTCAGAATAGTGGTCTCAATTAGGCTCATAAGCTGTATTCCTTGTGTATCAAGATTTGGTGGCATGCATCTTGTATCAAGTGAGTTCGGCATTGACTTTGTGTCAGTTTGTCTATAGAATGCTCAGCCCTTGGTTGTTTTGAATTGCAAACACTGCCAGCCTGAGGATCAATCTGATGTCAGCTTGATTTCCCGAATTTTGCAACATTGCGTTGATTGATTTAGTTGCCATTGATTGAGTTATTAATTGCTATCATCTTGTTTGGTTTATTAGTTTGGTTTCCTTTATTCTCATTGTGCTTCCATTCCAAATTTACAACCCAAAACCCAATTACTTATTTGAAACCCAAAAACATAAACGACACATAAATACAAGCTCGAATCACACAACTCTCAACTAGCCCTTGGAAAAATACGACCTGTGGCCCCTTTACTACGCCTTTCTTCTTTGATTGCAAAAAGGGTTTCCAGCACATACTCATACATATTTAAATTTGAGACCCACATCCGTGACAGTCTATTTTGGGTCCATCAAATTTTTGTGCCTCGTGGTAGCTCGGATCCTCCAGATTTGCAACGGATGGTCCAAATCACCCTAGTCGATCAACCGAGTTTGAGGGGTTCCCGACTTGTTCATCCACCTTCACCGCCGGAGATTGAATCGACGAGTTTGAGGGGTTCCCGACTTGATCCGATCAACTCCATCCGCTTTCCACTTCATCGCCGCCGACCGACAGCTTTCTCTCGAGTTTGAGGGGTTCCCGACTCGATCAAGCTTCATCCACATCATCACCGCAGAGCTAGGGCCCAAGGGTTCCGAGCCCTAGTCGACCTCACCGTCGGCGATCCAATTTCTTACAGTTTTTCTTTACCGCAGTTTCTTCATTGTTTACATTTACAGCAAATTTTTATTTCTCGCAGTAGTTTCTTCACAGTTGTTCCTTATGCAGTTTCTTCCTTGTTTTTCTTCATCAGAGTAGATTCGGCCGCAGCTCTTCTTCTTCTTCATCAACAGCTTTACTTTCCATATAGCAGTTCTTCAATTCAGTTCTTCACAGATTTTCGGCACTTCAAATTCCGGCAGCTATGTCTTTCAATTTTCAGCAACAGTTCTCCTTCATTTGCATATCAATTCCTTCATCCGATCCAGCAGTAGCCTTAAGTTCTTCACAACAGATTTTCCTTCTCAGCAATTACTTACAGCATTTTCATTGTCCGAATGGTAGTAGCTTCTTTCACAGCAAATTCAGTTGCAGCAGCTCTTCTCATCACATCTGATTGCTCTCAAGTGTTCTTGTGTTAGGATGTTTCTTCTTATGATAAATTTTTGTATTGATGCTTGATCTTCTATATTAGTTTGCATGTACTTTTGTTGTTTTGAATCACGCTTGCAAGTTGTTTGACAAAATGCTTATTCCAATCATTAGGTTTAATTTCTTGAATTTTATTTTGATTAATCCTTTCTTGTCTGATCCCTTCCAATTACTTTAAGTTTTTGTCTTTAATTGAATGCAACTAGATTAGTGTGGGTCTTGCTAATGCTTTACCTTATGTTTCTTTTAATCTTCTGACAAGTGTAGTTTAGTGAAATTAGATTCGTTACCTGCATTGTTTTTCGTTATTTAGTCTTAGCAACTCAAATCAAGACCCAGTTATCATCCAAATCCAAAAGCAATAAGATACGATCCTGAGAATTATCATGCACCGACTACATTCGTTGGGAGACGACTCAAGTTACTCTATGCTACATTAGTTTAGAGGAATTCGATACTTAAATTGTATTTGAAACCGTGACACGACTGAAGCGGTTATCAGCCCGCTGTCTCGGCTCATGGGGTTGCTCCCAACAAGGGGGTTGATGTTACTGTTACATCCCCACCAGCCGAAAAGCAAGTGCCCCCAGCCCAGCCGGCTGCACCAGTGACGGATCCCTCCTTCAGGGGCGGCTCTCTTTCAGGCACGAGTAGTCCTAACCGAGGGGACAACAAATATACTTCCTCCATTACCCCGACGATTACCCGGTCTCTCGGCCGGCAGAAGCGGCGGCTCCCCAAGGGCTTGGGCCCTGCCTGGAAAAAGCGAGGTCCCGTTCGTTCCTCTACTCTGCCATCGGTGCCTGAGGAAACGACTCTGCCTACCTCGGCCTCGCCTACCTCGGCCTCGCCTGTTTCCATTCCTGAGGTGACCCCTTCCTGCTTCGTCGATCCAGCTGTCCCTCCGACGGGTAAGGAGGCGTCGAGTATTCAATTCCGTATGAAACTAGATTGACTAAGGGAGAGGTTGGATGCAGAATTGGAGGCCTCCCTGCGGTCCCCTCCATGGTGCAATTGAAGGAGACTTCAACTGATCGAGCTTTGCCGGAGGGGGATTTCATGTCCTGAAGGGATGGACTCCAATTCCCTCGGCTCGCCTACTGAGGCTCATGTCATCCAGCATCCTCCCATTCGCCCGCGCTCTCTGCTGATCGAAGAGCAAGGCGACGTACTCTGCCATCCAGCCGAGGTAGTCGTGCAGGCCTGAGCCGGGCCGCTAGCCAGTCTTCGGAAGACCCTTCTACAAGTGCGAATTACTATAGTATTTGCCTATCTTTCGGTCCAACCGCTATCCTTTGGTGCGATGACAGGCAGCTGAGGACTGCCTAGTGATTGGCCGGGGCCTGTGTTCTGAGCCCCAAGCGGAAGCCCTACTCCAGCAAGCCCTAAAGGCGGAGGCAACCGTGAGTCTTGAGCATTGGTCTGGGGTGAAGCAGGCCGGCTACAACAGGGCTCTCCGTGAGGAAGTAGAGCAGCTGAGGAAGCTTTTGCACGACACCGAGCAGGCCCTCGGGAATTCCCGACACCGGGAACGCCTAGCATCCGAGAAGGCTGTGAAGGTTACCCAAGATCTCCTTCGGGTGACGCAGGAGAGAGACCAGCTCCAGGCGAGAGAGACGGAGCTACGGAGCCAAATGGAGTCACGGCTCCTGATGGCTACTGATCGTGCCTTTGTCTTGGAGGATGACTGATGGACCCAATTTAGCTAATTAAATTTGTCACGAATGTGGATCCATCAGAATTTAGAACTTTATAAATGTGCTGGAAACCCTTTTTGCAATCAAAGAAGAAAAGCGTAGTAAAGGGGCCACAGGTCGTATTTTTCCAAGGGCTAGTTCAAGTTGTGTGATTCGTGCTCGAGTTTATGTGTCGTTAATGTTTTTGGGTTTCAAATAGAACATGGGTTTTGTTTCAATTCAGAAATAAAGGTTCGAAGAAAAGAAGGGAAATTTAACTAAGTGAGCTTGAACAAAATAGTATTAACTACGGTACTCAACTAATGGAAACTTAACTCAACAACTCAACTTAGCAAAATTTGGAAATCAAACTGAACTCAAATGTAAGTGTAAACTATGAGCTGTGTTGAATGTAAAGAATTGAATGAAGAAGTGCAGAAATGGCCTGATGGCAGAATTGAAATGCCTAAGTTCAAACAAACTTGATTCCAAGAAGAAGAAACTCTTGTGCCGGAAACTGAAACTAAATGCAAGGATTACAAACTGATGTAAAGATGCTAAATTGAACAGCTGATGTGAAGTAACAAAACAAATGCAGGTTTCTAAAGCAAGTAAATGCAAACAATTGACTTGGAAACAAAATTTCAGATTTCGAACAAATATTCAGTGCAGAATTTAAAGCAGATATCAAGATGAAGAATCTGAGAAATCGAACGCAGTAATACGGTACCAAAGTAAGTGCTGAAGTTAACAACTGCAAACTAAACTTTAGACACTAATCAAAACTCAGGAACGCTTAAGAGAAGCTAATGGGTTATGAGCACAATTCCAGGTTTACCAAGCTGAACATGCTGAAATAAATGGATCTGCAAGCTGACATCAAATGCAAAAGTTGATACAAAGGATTATGAAAATAGAACAAGTTACTACAGGAATTCAGAAATGAACTGAACTTGCTGAGACAAAATGCAGAATTCAAAACAAGGGCTGATACGGAACAGTTGGAGCAGAAAACAAAGATTCAGATTGGATAGTAATTCAGAAATGAATTGATGCGGAATAAACTGATCTATTGCAATCATTCGTAGCACAAACTATTTAGCTATCTAAATGCAGATTCGGAAAGCTAACTATTGCAAGAAACGATTCAATAGAATTGACACAAAATTCAGAAACTACAGCTGATGAAAGAACTGAAAATGCAGAGTTTAAAATTGATACGCAGCTACGCAAATTGGTACGAAAGCAAGAAAACATGAAACGAACTGAATTTAAATCTGAGAATTAACTAAAAAAACATTCTATCTCATTAACTGGCATAATTGGAACTAATTAAAGCAGCAACTAAGCTGAGATCGAACTTAAGAAATCTGAAATGCAGAAACAGAAATGAACAGGGTAGAATTCGAAATTACAACCTAAAAACAGAAATTCAACTTGAAAACTAATCCTCGATCCTTCACTTGTATCAAGACCACCTTGTTCGTCACGCAAGAGCAAGTCAAGAACCCCTTCAACTCGCAATCATCGGAAAAATCTGTCGATGTATCGAATCTGCCGCAAATCTGCTCAAGTTTGGAAAAACCACTCGATCTCTTCGATCTCGCTTTGTAGATTGATGATGATTATTTGAATATGATCAGAGGCAAGCCGAGAACCCCTCAACTAGCTCAGATGGATGGGAAGTGGCACCAAACGAAATCAATTCGACCAAATGAACAGATCTGAAGAAACCCTCATTCATCTCTGTTTTTGAGCAAATTGAAGCTGAAATCTTCACAACAGCAGCATTCCGACGATCTGATCTCGATCCAAGAATGATTTGAAGTGGTCACGCCCTCTGCTAAAGAAATCTGGAAGAAAATTGAGGAAGAAACTGAAGAAGCTGAGATCGAAATGTGAAGACGCGACCCCGAGATCTGAACAGGGAGTCTGTTTAAGTAGTTAAGGCAGTGGACGGCTGAGATTCATTCCGCTTCATCCAACGGTGGATCCTCGTCCGATTTGATTCAAATTTTCCAGATCTTGATCAGAGGTCAGGATCATCCTCGTGGTAGCTCGGATCTTCCAGATTTGCAGTGGATGGTTCAGATCACGCTGATCTTTGAATTGATGGTCTAGATCCCTCTGATCGTGATCCAACGGTCAAATGATCTCCGATTGAGCTGAAACCTTCAGATCTTGATCTGATCGCTAGATTAACCTTAAACCCAACTCGGATTGATCAGAAGTTCTCAAATGGTCTAGATCTAACCAACTTTGCATCGGACGGTCCAAATGAGTTGACGCTTGATTCCTTTGATCTGATCCACTTTTAACTCAACCTTGACCCATCATGACCTAGGTCCTTGATCATTTGAAGCCTACAAAAGTAGATCAAAAATTTAGTGACAAAACAACTTGAAAATATCAAAATTTGCAATAAAGTCCAAAAAGAGTATAAATCCTAGAACCTAGGGTAAATCCACAATTACACAAGTAAAATATGGGTCAAACACAGATTTAAACATATAAAATGATCAACAAAATGACACTTATCAACTCTCCCACACTTAAGCTTGAGCGTCTCGCGAAAAGTACTAAATATGTATCCCCTAGGTTATTTCCAAACATAAGTAGAAGCAATTGAAAAGAAATTACCTAGGGTTGTTAATTCTCAAAAATCTAAGCTCTATGGATTAGTATCTTGTCCTTAAATCAACAACTTAACAAATTCAACCTTCATGATTCATTGAGATGAATTTCACTCACTAAACCTCTCAAGGGAAACTTTTGGTGGCTCTCTTCCTAAGTTTTAAGTACATGATGAAATTGGAGCTCACTCATACACACATGCTTCTTGCACTACCATAGGCTTGCTTATTATCTACTCTCTACCATTATTCAAGATTAGAATCAATCATCCATAAAAGTTTATTCAAAAGTAAAAGACATATGAAATGGTAGAAATGAAGTAAAAGACATGAAAATAGTAAATTTGAATGAGTGGAAGACTTGGATGTTCAAGGATATTCTTGATGCATTTTTGTCCTCCTTTCAGTCCATATAATGAAATCCAAAGTGGAATGGAATGAGTCTTTGCAATTGCCCTTCAAAAATTTGATGAAAACTTCATTAATTCCTTGTGCCAATTTTTCCCTTGTGTGCCAATTTGCCTCTTCTCTTTTCTTTTCTGTTTTTTTTCTTTCTTTTCTCTACTGAAATCAGGATGTATTAGAACACAGCTCTGATTCGGATGAGAATCTCCACTGATTTCATGGTGCCAACAACTCATTGTGCCAACTTGCTTCTTTGTTTTTTTTTTCAAACTGCTTTCTTTTTTTCTATTTTTTTTTCTGTCTTTTTTTTCCAGCTGCTAACTCACTGATTTTTTGCAGCTACTCCTTGTTTTTATTCATGGTACGATCAGCTTCCAACTTCTCCCAGGTTTAGAGCACTCAAGTAAAATCGAATTCAGAATTCTTCTTCACTATTTTTTTTTCAAACTGCTTTTCCTTTTCTGAATTTGTTGGCAGCTGCAACTTGTTTATCTGAACAGCTCCACACTTAACTTGTAAACCTTGCAATTCACTGATATTTCATAGCAATTAACCTCAATTAACAATGGAAAATCCACATGCTTCACTTGAGAATTTAAACTCAACAAATTCAATTCCATCCATGGCACACTCACTTTCAAGTTGATACAAACTGTTTTGTTTCTTTTTTTTTCTTCTTCAAATTCTAGCAACCCTTGCACTGATTTCAGAAGTGTATAGCTGCAATTCAGCTCCTAGAAGAGTGGCCGAAACAATTTCATAGCATTTCTTCCATTTTGGCACAAAATTTCTGATTTTTCCTTTGCACAGATTTTTTTTTCACTTGTTTCCACTTGGTTCCTCAATTCTGCATAGATTTTCTGCTACAATTCAAGCTTACCACTTCAATTCAGACTTTAGCAAAGTGTTGCCAATTAAAGCTTCCATAATTCCTACTTCCCAAGTGCTACAAACTCTATTGCTTTCAAACTCTTTTCCATGGCACAGTTTTTTTTTCTCTGTTTTTTTTTTCTATTTTTTTTTTCCTTTTCGTGCCATTTCTCCTTATTGCAGATTTTTAAGATCTACTTCACCTCCAATTCACAACTGAATTCCCACTTAAATTTGATACCAAGTTCCCTCAAATGGGTACCTTTTGGCTTCAACTCAAAAAATGAAATGAATTTTTTTTTTCAAATGTTTCCATCACACTATCCACTCCCCCACACTTAATCTTTTGTCCGTCTCGGACAAAATAACATCAAAGAACATCCCCAAACAAACAAACCCCTGTAAAGGTATGGTTAAGAGTAGAAGATAAGGAAAGAAAATAGAAAGAACATGATTAGTAACAAGAATTGATATGAAAAGGTAAACAAATTTATTAGCCTCTATAGATGTGATCCAATCATTGAAATATGACTTTGAAAGAACCTAAGCAAGTTCTAGAGTACAATCACATGTATGTTTCACAAAAATAAGGCTACCCCTCACTAGGTAAAAATAATTCATCTCAAGTCCTCAATCAAGAATCCATGGCCAAGTAGTACTCAAGCATCCAAGATTTCATCCATGAGCTTAAATCCTAAGTTTTAACAATCAAATTTAATTTGTTTTCAAAAGACTCTAAAATGCTATGAAGACAATCTAAAGGGATACATTTATTCCTATTAGTCAAGGAAAAGTGCCAAAAAAAACCTAAAATGGTATTTACAATGTCTATTATTTATTCTTCTACTCTACTCATGCATTTATTAGCAAAAATTCATTTTAAAAGAAAATTCTACTTCTAGCAAGCATAAAAATGAAAAAGGCAATGAAAGAAAATGCAAGACAAAGTAAACTCCCTTTTATTTCTGGCGGTCGGAGTCTATCAAGAAATAATCTCTATCTTGGTAGGGGAGGAGTAGGAGTAGCTGAAACAATTTCCTTCATTTGCTCAATTTTATTTTGCATTACTCCCCCACACTTATTCTTGGCAGTAAACTGTCCAGGTGGCCGAAGGTGATTTAAGTGCAATAGCCACTTCAGAGGTGGAGTGCTATAAGTTAAAGCAAGATCATCTCCTCCCTCTTTATTCTTTTTGGAAAATCTTCCAGGAGGTCGGAGACTGTTTAGGTGGAGTACCCATTCCAGTAATCTTCTGGACCCTGCAAAACCATGTAAGACCTCCCTCAAGCGTGCAGGGTAAGAAAAAAGTACAATATCATCAATCTTTACATAAAATGTATCTAAAAATGCATCGCATCCAATAAAATCAATTTTGGGTATCTCAGTAAATTTTTCACAAGCATATTCTAAATGAGATATATTAAGAAAAGTGTCACAGTCAATAAAGTCAATCTCAGGTACCTCTAAAAGTTTTTCACACTCAATTTCAGCATAAGAAATAGCAAGAGATTCTTCACAATAAACAACTTCAATTTCAGGTTCTTCTAAAAATTTTTCACAATTAGAATCCATCAAAGGTATATCAAGAAATGTTTTATAGCCAATAAAATCAATCTCAGGTACCTCCATAAGTATTTCACACTCAATTTCAGCATAAGAAATAGCAAGAGATTCTTCACAATAAACAACTTCAATTTCAGGTTCTTCTAAAAATTTTCCACTATCAGCATAATATGTATCAAGAATATCATCATAACAAACTACATCAATTATGGGTTCCTCTAAAATTTGTTCGCAACCCATATCTACAAGAGATGTATCAAGTAATGCATTACAATCAAGGAAATCAATTTTGGGTACCTCTATTGGATTTGTACAAGCAATTTCTACACAAGGTATATCAATAAATTCATCATAACCAATAAAGTCAGCATTAGGTACCTCGCTGCATTTTTCTGAACAAAGAGGAGAAATACTTACCTGAGCGTGCTGGAGAATACCTGGAGGTTCTACAAGAGTAGATGTATCCATGGCCTCCTCCTGATCAAGTTCATGTTCCTCTTCAGCCTCAAGCTCTGGTGGACACTCAACTAGAATAGGTGATCCTTGGGTGCTTGCTTCCACCATGCAAGTCCCTACACTTCCTGGTTCATCCTTTGAATCTTGTGGTGGTCCCTGGGGCTCTGTGCAATCCCCTACACCTATAGATTCATCTACAACGCATGCTTCATCAACCATATCTGCAACACCCATATTAGAAAAGTTAGAATCATCAACAACTAAATCATCACAAAATAAAAGTATAGAATGATCCTGTAAAGTTTCAGAATTGACTTTAAAACTATCACAAGTTCTGCAATCAATCTCCTCCAATGCCTCTAAACCAGTAGGAATGGGTGATTCTTGGAGCTCAGTGCAATCCCCTACACTCTCAATCCTATCCTCTGGATTTCCTGATACATCAACCAGTATAGGTGGTCCCTGGGGCTCAGTGCAATCCCCTACACCTATAGAATCACAATCATACCCCTCAGAATTAAAAGTAGCTTGAGAAGATAATTGTTCTGCTCTTTGGGCTTTTATCTGATTCAATTTATCTACCAATTTGCAAGGCGTTGTTGTTGAAGTTGTTGTTGTTGAAAATTTTACTGTTGTTCTTGTTGAACTTGTTGCAACATCTCCATCATCCTTTGGTGTAGAGCCTCATCCCAATCAGGATCATCAAAGCCTCCTTGGTTAAACTGCTGAAATGGAACATAAGGCTGCTGAAGTCCAGGAGGAGGCTGCGCATTCTGAAATGGAAACTGTTGGGGCTGCTCAAATGGATAAAATGACTGATTTAACTGCTGAAAATTTGGTTCACAAGTTGGTGGAGATGGCTCAAAATTGTAGCTCTGAAAATTTTAGATCTGAGGTTGAAATTGTGGTGGTGAACACTGAAATTGCGTGGGCTGAAAATTTTGGTTGCAAGGGTGAAATTGCTGTGGAAATTGAAATGGTTGCGGGAAATTCAAATTATCTTGGTACCCTTGCTGAATTCCTTGAAAAGGTGCTTGATCTTGTTGATAAGGTGGCTGAAAGTTGGGCTGAAATTGTTGAAATGGTTGCTCAAACTGGGGCTGAAAACTCTGGAATGGCGGCTGCCCGTTCTGAAAATTCTGACTTGACTGAAGATCTTGCTGAAATTGTTGACATTGTGGTTGAAAAAATTGATTTGGTTGCTGATTGAATGGTTGATTGAAAAGTTGGTTCTGCTGAAATTGTGGACACGGCTGCTGATAAGTGGATGAAAACATTTTGAACCTGCAGCCCTGTCACAAAACAAACAAGAAAAATGGCAGTACCCGTATACAAAAGATAAAACAAAATAAAATAGAACCCAATGATATGTCTAAAAGCATACAAGCAAAAATCAAACAAATCAACTAGTTGCTTCCCCGGCAACGGCGCCAAAAATTTGATGGACCCAATTTAGCTAATTAAATTTGTCACGAATGTGGATCCATCAGAATTTAGAAATTTATAAATGTGCTGGAAACCCTTTTTGCAATCAAAGAAGAAAAGCGTAGTAAAGGGGCCACAGGTCGTATTTTTCCAAGGGCTAGTTCAAGTTGTGTGATTCGTGCTCGAGTTTATGTGTCGTTAATGTTTTTGGGTTTCAAATAGAACATGGGTTTTGTTTCAATTCAGAAATAAAGGTTCGAAGAAAAGAAGGGAAATTTAACTAAGTGAGCTTGAACAAAATAGTATTAACTACGGTACTCAACTAATGGAAACTTAACTCAACAACTCAACTTAGCAAAATTTGGAAATCAAACTGAACTCAAATGTAAGTGTAAACTATGAGCTGTGTTGAATGTAAAGAATTGAATGAAGAAGTGCAGAAATGGCCTGATGGCAGAATTGAAATGCCTAAGTTCAAACAAACTTGATTCCAAGAAGAAGAAACTCTTGTGCCGGAAACTGAAACTAAATGCAAGGATTACAAACTGATGTAAAGATGCTAAATTGAACAGCTGATGTGAAGTAACAAAACAAATGCAGGTTTCTAAAGCAAGTAAATGCAAACAATTGACTTGGAAACAAAATTTCAGATTTCGAACAAATATTCAGTGCAGAATTTAAAGCAGATATCAAGATGAAGAATCTGAGAAATCGAACGCAGTAATACGGTACCAAAGTAAGTGCTGAAGTTAACAACTGCAAACTAAACTTTAGACACTAATCAAAACTCAGGAACGCTTAAGAGAAGCTAATGGGTTATGAGCACAATTCCAGGTTTACCAAGCTGAACATGCTGAAATAAATGGATCTGCAAGCTGACATCAAATGCAAAAGTTGATACAAAGGATTATGAAAATAGAACAAGTTACTACAGGAATTCAGAAATGAACTGAACTTGCTGAGACAAAATGCAGAATTCAAAACAAGGGCTGATACGGAACAGTTGGAGCAGAAAACAAAGATTCAGATTGGATAGTAATTCAGAAATGAATTGATGCGGAATAAACTGATCTATTGCAATCATTCGTAGCACAAACTATTTAGCTATCTAAATGCAGATTCGGAAAGCTAACTATTGCAAGAAACGATTCAATAGAATTGACACAAAATTCAGAAACTACAGCTGATGAAAGAACTGAAAATGCAGAGTTTAAAATTGATACGCAGCTACGCAAATTGGTACGAAAGCAAGAAAACATGAAACGAACTGAATTTAAATCTGAGAATTAACTAAAAAAACATTCTATCTCATTAACTGGCATAATTGGAACTAATTAAAGCAGCAACTAAGCTGAGATCGAACTTAAGAAATCTGAAATGCAGAAACAGAAATGAACAGGGTAGAATTCGAAATTACAACCTAAAAACAGAAATTCAACTTGAAAACTAATCCTCGATCCTTCACTTGTATCAAGACCACCTTGTTCGTCACGCAAGAGCAAGTCAAGAACCCCTTCAACTCGCAATCATCGGAAAAATCTATCGATGTATCGAATCTGCCGCAAATCTGCTCAAGTTTGGAAAAACCACTCGATCTCTTCGATCTCGCTTTGTAGATTGATGATGATGATTTGAATATGATCAGAGGCAAGCCGAGAACCCCTCAACTAGCTCAGATGGATGGGAAGTGGCACCAAACGAAATCAATTCGACCAAATGAACAGATCTGAAGAAACCCTCATTCATCTCTGTTTTTGAGCAAATTGAAGCTGAAATCTTCACAACAGCAGCATTCCGACGATCTGATCTCGATCCAAGAATGATTCGAAGTGGTCACGCCCTCTGCTAAAGAAATCTGGAAGAAAATTGAGGAAGAAACTGAAGAAGCTGAGATCGAAATGTGAAGACGCGACCCCGAGATCTGAACAGGGAGTCTGTTTAAGTAGTTAAGGCAGTGGACGGCTGAGATTCATTCCGCTTCATCCAACTGTGGATCCTCGTCCGATTTGATTCAAATTTTCCAGATCTTGATCAGAGGTCAGGATCATCCTCGTGGTAGCTCGGATCTTCCAGATTTGCAGCGGATGGTTCAGATCACGCTGATCTTTGAATTGATGGTCTAGATCCCTCTGATCGTGATCCAACGGTCAAATGATCTCCGATTGAGCTGAAACCTTCAGATCTTGATCTGATCGCTAGATTAACCTTAAACCCAACTCGGATTGATCAGAAGTTCTCAAATGGTCAAGATCTAACCAACTTTGCATCGGACGGTCCAAATGAGTTGACGCTTGATTCCTTTGATCTGATCCACTTTTAACTCAACCTTGACCCATCATGACCTAGGTCCCTGATCATTTAAAGCCTACAAAAGTAGATCAAAAATTTAGTGACAAAACAACTCGAAAATATCAAAATTTACAATAAAGTCCAAAAAGAGTATAAATCCTAGAACCTAGGGTAAATCCACAATTACACAAGTAAAATATGGGTCAAACACAGATTTAAACATATAAAATGATCAACAAAATGACACTTATCAATGACCTAATCCAAGCTCGGGCGGATGCGGGGGCAACGTTTGAGCAGCTCAAGGAAGCCCTAATTGAGCAAGATGATATGTCTACTGAGCTAAGGTGGCTAAGATGGTCCATTGAGTCTGCCGAGGCTTCTGCCTCTCGGGAGGCCGAGAGGGGCTTCAGGGCGAAGTTCCTGGGCTCAGAGGAGTTCCGCGCCATTATAGCTGACCAAGTAATGGAGCGTTTACAGCAGGGCTTCCATGGGGCCCTCGGCGGCTGAAGAAGGGAAAACTCTTACCTCCCGGTGATGGCCCGAGAATGTAAATACCCTTCGACCTGTGTACAGGTCTCCGCCTGAGGCCTCGAGCGGTCTGATACGGACAAGTCCGGCTGTATTAATGATGTATATCCATTTCCCTATTCACTGTGTGTGTGAATTCTGGTATGATGCACTTTTTGTTTTTGCATGTGGGCTCCACCAATCGACTGCCTTTGAGGCGGATACTAGAAGCAATATCCCTGCACACTGCATTTAGATCGGCAAAGTCTCATTGCTAGCCTATGTTCGCTAAGGTGGAGGGGTGGTTTTCGAACCGTCTCCTCCGTATTATTCGCAATCTCATTGATTGGACCCATTAAGAGTCATGAGTTCCTAGGCGCAGTAAGGACACGTCAGTCAAAAAGATGCTTGGCGTTACGGCCTCTACCACGCCTTAACTGCTCGGAGAGAATCCCAGCACTATAAATAGGGAGATGGGGTGGAGCCAGCTTTCTCCATCCCTATGATTTTAACTTACTTCCCTCTGATGTTGCGTGCATCTTCCATGTCCCTTTTGCAAACCCCCGTGATGCTCTTGGCTGAGGGATTAGACAGGGGTGGAGGCCTTTGTGACACCCCATTCGCCGGGGAGCATGGTGAAGATGATGCCCGGGGTCTCTCTGAAGATTCTGGGGGAGATGGATCTCCCGGCTTTGAAAGATCGTATGTGGTACGCTAGAGGGGGGTGAATAGCGTTTCGATTCTTCTTCTCACCTACGTTGTTAGTATGCGCAGCGGAAACAATAATATTAAACAATAACAATGAAGAAATCACTGCTAACAAACCTATTTACTTGGTATCCACCCCGACCGGGTGACTAATCCAAGAATCCGTCGATGGATCACTCCCCGGATAACCTCCGGCTAGCTCTCGTCACTCCTTGTGGGTGGAGAAACCTCACCACAACACCTTTGACAACCTTGAGCCCAAAGACTACTAACTTGCCTTTAACCAAGACAAGTTTCGTCAAGAAACTCAGCCACCACGAAGTCCTCTTTAAATAGGACTCGGGGCTGATTTTTCGCTACCAGTCGACTGCCCCTAGGGCAGTCGACTGGTGCCAGCCAAATTCGACCGTTGACACTCCCAACGTTCGAATTTGCCAGCCACCTACCAGTCGACTGCCCCCAGGGCAGTCGACTGGTCCCTAGCTGAATCCCTTCCTGAGTACATTCACACAGCACTCGACCCTCACGACTCGACTGACTCCTCCTCCGCAGCCTCGACTGTTGCTTTCGCGCCTTCTTCATTTTCGGCTCCCATCCCTCGGATGCACGCAAGCCTCCAGCTTGCCTCCATGCCATCCTTCACGCATGCCTCGAAGTCCGCGCCCATCAGCTCATCGTCCCTGCACTTCAAGGTCCCTCAGATGCGCACACAAGCCTCCAGCTTGCCTCCATGCCATCCTTCACCGTACTGAGGCCGTCCAGTCAAGTCCATATGCGTACCTGTACAACCTGCACACTCAACATATACATATCAAATACACAAGAGTAAATCTAACTTAAACCCTTTGCCCAAACATCAAAACCCATGGTCACACCGGACCATCTTAGGGCCGATTGCTCCAACAGGCTTGTCCGTGGAGTTCAGAAAGGACCTTATGTGGCCCTCCATGGGGCATGGGGGAGATGACGCATCCTGCAGATCTCCAAGCCCCTGGTCGATTGGTGGCGGCATACCCCACGCACCATCGGCTTCTCATTTTCTCGGGAAGACGAGGGTATCTGTGGGGTACGCCGTTACCAGGGACGCCGGGGGTTTGAGAATATTTCCATCTATTTTGCTGTGGGATCACTTGGACGGGCGCGTAGGTCCCGAACCAAGCCTAGGTACCCCGGGTGTCGGCTGGACCGCGGGGCATTAGGGTTTTGGATCACTTGGATGGGCGCGTAAATCCCGAACCAAGCCTAAGTCCCCCGAGTGTCGGCTGCACCGCGGGGCCTTAGAGTTTTGGATCACTTGGACGGGCACGTAGGTCCCGAACCAAGCCTAAGTACTCCGGGTGTCGGCTGGACCGCGAGGCGTTAGAGTTTAGGATCACTTGGACGGGCGCGTAGGTCCCAAACCAAGCCTAAGTACCCTAGGTGTTGGCAGGATCGCGGGGCATTAGAGTGTCGGATAACTTGGACGGGCGCGTAGGTCTCGAACCAAGCCTAAGTACCCCGGGTGTCGGCTAGACCGCAAGGCATTAGGGTTTTAGATCACTTGAATGGGCGCATAGGTCCCGAACCAAGCATAAGTACCATGGGCATCGGCTGGACCGCGGGGCCTTAGGGTTTTGGATTACTTGGATGGGCGCGTAGGTCCCGAACCAAGCCTATGTACCTCGGGTATCGGCTGGACCGCGGGGCCTTAGGGTTTTGGATCACTTGGACGAGCGCGTAGGTCCCAAACCAAGCCTAAGTGCCCCGGGCATCGGCTGGACCACGGGGCCATAGGGTTTTGGATCATTTGGACGGGCGCATAGGTCCCGAACCAATCCTAAGTACCCCGGACATCGGCTGGACCACGGGGCCTTAGGGTTTTGGATCACTTGGACGGGCGCGTACGTCCCGAACCAAGCCTAAGTACCCCGGGTATCGACTGGACCGTGGGGCCTTAGGGTTTTGGATCACTTGGACGTGCACGTAGGTCCCGAACAAAGCCTAAGTACCCCGGGCATCGGCTGGACCGCGGGGCCTTAGGGTTTTGGATCACTTGGACGGGCGCGTAGGTTCCGAACCAAGCCTATGTACCCCGGGTATCGACTGGACCGCGGGACCTTAGGGTTTTGGATCACTTGGACGGGCGCGTAGGTCTCGAACCAAGCCTAAGTACCCTGGGTGTCGGCTGGACCGCGGGGCATTAGGGTTTTGGATTACTTGGATGGGCGAGTAGGTCCTGAACCAAGCCTAAGTACCCCAGGTGTCGGCTGGACCACAGGGCATTAGGGTTTTGGATCACTTGGATGGGCGCGTAGGTCCCGAACCAAGCCTAAGTACCCCGAGTGTCGGCTGGACCGCAGAGCCTTAGGGTTTTGGATCACTTGGACGGGCTCGTAGGTCCCGAACCAAGCCTAAGTACCCTGGGTATCGGTTGGACCGCGGGGCGTTAGGGTTTTGGATCACTAGGACGGGCGCGTAGGTCCCGAACCAAGCCTAAGTACCCCAGGCATCGGCTGGACCGCGGGGCCTTACGGTTTTGGATCACTTGGACGGGCGCGTAGGTCCCGAACCAAGCCTAAGTACCCCAGGTATCGGCTGGACCGCGGGGGCCTTAGGGTTTTGGATCACTTGGACGAATGCGTAGGTCCCGAACCAAGCCTAAGTACCCCGGGTGTCGGCTGGACCGTGGGGCATTAGAGTTTTTGAAGTACTCGGGAGTACGCTTGTCATTTTGAAAAGGAGCATTCCATTTTATTACTTGATTTAGCTGCATGCGCACAAAGAGACATAGACAGTTGCTTTATCTTAAATGCAGACCTTACCATGACAAGAAGGACCAGGGACCCTAGCCGAGCCGAGATTTCCCGAGTTTCCTTCTTTTTATTCAACAACTATTCTTCTAGGCCGGTTCTTCCTAGCTTCGAACCTGACTTCGCCACTGTAGCACCTTCGAGAAACCAGCTAATCCGCTCGCACTTCCACCACTCTATCACCCACCGGGAACTTGATCTTCTAGTGGTATACAGAGACCACCGCCTGGACAGTGCTGAGCATCGTCCGACCCAAGATGGCATTATAGGAGGAGGGCGCGTCCACAATTATGAAAGGAGTCCTCCGAGTCCTTTCGAGCCTATCGCTGCCCAGCGAGAGTGATAGGGTAATCTGTCCCAATGGTTGTATGCGATATCCCGTGAAGCCAAACAAGGGGGTTGAGACGGGTATCAGTTCCTCCTCGTCTATCCGATTTTCTCCCAAGCTGCTCTGTACAAAATATTTACGGAACTCCTCGTGTCCACGAAGATGCGCTTTACCTCATAATTGGCGATGCGGGCCACAATCACTATGACATCCTCGTGTGGAGCCTCCACTTCTTCAAGGTCGGTTGGTCCAAACGAGATAGTTGGGTCCGCCCCCTGGCTTCGACTTGTCCCGATAGAGTAATTCTCCAACCGCCAGGTGTACGACTTCTGGGCTCGGTTAGAATCGCCCCCGGTGGGTCCCTCGGAGATGACCCCTACGTGGCCCGAAGGGGGGGCTCTGCATAGGAGCTTTGCCCTTTTGAGGATCTCTCTTCAAGGAAGGGGATCTTTGGGGCGCGGGCCCCCGGTTCCTGCCTCTGGATCGCGATCGGGACCGCGGTCGGATTTCGTTTCCCCTTGCAGCCCGTCGTCGAGGGGAAGGGCTTTGTCGTGGCGACCTTCAGTTATACCTGGCCTTGTTCCATTTTTTCCGCGGTTTGTCATCCGCTTCCTCTGAAAACTTCTTCCTCAGGGCATGGCATTCTTCTGTGGAGTGAGTCGAACTGCCATGATAATTGCAGTACATGGGCAATGTCTCCGGCTGCTCGGTGTCTACTGTCTCCACTAACCGACGCCTGCCGGTCCAATGATCCCTTCCGAGCGGCAGGTCTTTTCCCCTGGCCGGAGCCAGGGGCTCCTTCCTATCCGACCGGGGGGCTGCGGGAGGAGGGGCTATGACTGGATCCTTGCGCCGGGCGTACTGTGCCTCCTCCACGTTGACATGCTTGCCTGAGCGTCCTAGCAAGTCATCAAAACTGGCGGGGGGCTTCCTTACCAAGGACCGAAAGAAGTCTCCTTCCGCTAGCCCTTGGGTGCAGGCGTTGACGAGTATCTCCGATGTTGCACTAGGTACATCCTGTGCCACCCGGTTGAACCTCTATATGTACTCCTTGAGCGGTTCCTTGGGCTTTTGTTTAAGAGCAAACATGTTGAGTGTTGTCTTCTGGTAGCGCCGACTACTCGCGAAATGGTGGAGGAATGTCGTTTTGAACTCTGCAAAGGAGTTGATGGAACCCTGGGGCAGCCTCTGAAACCACCGTTGCGCTGCTCCTGACAAGGTGTTCAAAAACACCCGGCACTTCACTCCATCAGTATATTGGTGCAGAAGCGTTGCATTTTCGAACTTACAGACATGATCTTCGGGATCTGTCTTCCCATCATACTCAGGGAACCCTAGGCCCCGAAACTTCTTCGGCGTGGGGTCCTCCACGATCTCCGACGAGAAAGGGGTGGATGGAGTCTTCTGGAAGATCTTGGGTCCCTACTTTCTTCCCGGTCCCTCATCATGCCTCTGAGCACTGGAGGCCATTGAGTGGACCTTTTTCCCCTCTCCCGAGCGCCGTCATGTCGCCCCACAGGGGTCACGGACCTTCTGGAGTGCGAGGCAGAGACTGTAGGGATCTCCTCCCTCGCGGGACCCGCTGGTTGCGGGGCGGCTTGATCAATTTAGTGTTGCTCCAAGGCTTCCTTGACGGCGTTATCCACCAGGTGGTCGAATTCCTCTCGCGTGAGAGTGAGGGGTTGTTCCTCCAGTCCTGCCATTGACGTTCCTTCAGGTGTTTTTTCGTTTCCCACAGACGGCGCCAAATTTGTTCCGGAAGGAGTCGTCGGCGATGACCAGTCACCAAGGATCAACCCTTGTAGGGGTGACTATGTTGATGAGGAACTTAGGGGATCCTGCAAGAGTAACACAAGTGTTAGGGGACACGCCGGTAGGGGTCCGGCGAAGTCCACTCTGATGCTCAAGTTAGGAGGGTGTCTGAATAATGGTGAGAAAGAAAGAGCAACAAATATAAAGATGATAGGTTGTAAAAAATCCCCTTTACCGGAGGGGTTGAACTTCCTTTTATATTGGGGTCGATAGACTGGTCGTGGCTCCTTTATTATCGCCACACTTTCGATATTTAAGTCGCGCCCCCCGCTTTTGGTGATAAAGGGGGTATCCTTTGAAATAGTCTGCGTCCTTATCACTCTGTAGTGGAGGCCCTCGGGGCTCCCGAGGTCGGGGACTGCGAGGACTCTGCCCTCCCGAGGTGAGCTCAGGAGTCTTCGGATGCGATATCTCCTGAGGTACTCTCGGGGCCCAACTTCCCCGGGGCGGGGGGGGGCTTTCATGCAAGATCCTTGGTCTGACCTTCCCGAACGCGCTCCCCCGAAAAAGGGGGGCTGGGGCCCGAGAAAAGAGGTTGTGCCAAGTCTCTGGCTTCTTCATCCCCTGTGCCGGGCCCGGGTTTTTCAGCCCCATCAATAACCACTAGCAATGATCTTCTCGTATCGTGCCACTTAGTATGGAATAATACATCATATAGTCGTTGTAGCATATTTAGACTGTCTTGTTTTATCTCTCATATTTATATCTTTATTTTTTTAACATATATTTTCTATTATATTTATTTTTTATATTTTTTATCTATAAACTCTATTTATTTATTTATATTTTATACTTTCTTTATTTTTATTTATATTTATTTGTATATTTTATATGTATATTTTTATATGTTTATCTCTTTATATATTTGCTTTATCATTCCCTCTTTGTATATTTATATTTTTATCTTTTCTCTCTTTTATATTTTCTTTATTCTTCTTCTATATTTTATATTTTCACACCCAAGAGAGCCTAAAATATTTCATTTCAGGCCCAAAGATGATCTGAAATGAATTTATTTTACATCCTCTTTGGTTCTGAAATGAAATCTAATCGATTTTTAATAATATGTTAATGATATCTAATCTATCTTAGTTTACACCTATAAATTTTATTTTAATTTATATTTTATATATATCTAATATATACGATTCTATGAACTATATTTCTTTTTTTATATTTTATATATCTTCCTACCAATTCCATATTTTTTATATTTTATATATCCTTCCTTATTTTATTTATATTTTTCGATATTTTATATTTTATATTATATCCTTATTTTAATTATTTATAATTATTTTGAAAAAAATAATTTCAACTTTGAATATCAGAGAATTTGATATTCTCGAATTTCAGGCCCAACGTGGCCTAATATTAATTCCATGTTAAAAATATTTTTTAAAATATATAATCATCATTTATTATTTATTTATAGGATAATCTTTTAATTATTTCTTAATTTTTTTCACAATTATAGCAAAATATATTAAATGATTCGGGATGAGTATTGTATAAGGCAGGAAGAGATATATAGGGTGAGATAAAATACGAATATCTGCATCTGAACCATAATTTATTATTTTAAAATCAAATTATGGAAAGGTGGTTTGAAAGTTTCGAAAAGTGAACTAAAAAAGGAATTATTGGCGAAAGGGGTACAAGAGGAATGAGCTAATTGTACATGCGTTCTTTGATAAAGAACAAATTATAGGACGCTTGATAGGGATGGGCAATCAGGGGAGACACGTGGCATGAGAAAGCTACGTGGCAGGATCCACTAAACTAGTGACCCGAGGTCAGACTGGGGATCAAGATCCCGAGACTATCTCGGGAGAATGGAGGAAGGCCCCCGAGGTCAGACCGGGGATCGGGCTCCCGAGACTTTCTCGGGAGAACGGAAGAAGGCCCCTGAGGTCGGCACGGGAGATAAGACTCCGAGACTGACTCGGGAGAGTGGAGCCCAAAGAGCAGCGTAGAGATAAGAAAGATAAGCTTCAAGTACCCTCTCCTCCTTCTAAAACAGGAAAGTCAGCAGGTAATTATTGTTTGCAACGCATGGTAATTAAGACCTTAATAGTCATGGTGGCCGTTACCAGAAGAGAACAGCTGTCAAGTAGCCGATGTCTAGGAAACGTGGAGGAGGGGGGATAATGTAAGTACACAAGTTTGGTTTTAATATGGTTAACCAATTTAAATTAGGTCCTTATGTTTTTAGTCCTTGTGTCTAAGTGTATAGGAACATAGGAGCGCAGGAAGTCGAGCGGAAGACGTAGCAGTCGAGAAGGATGGCACGGAAAGAGAGCCGACAAGCTTGGTGCATCCGAGGGATACAGAGCTCTACGGAAGAGTACGCTGATGGAGCGAGAAGGATGTGTGCGGCGTTCGAGGGACAAGAAAACGGGAGGAAGGAAGCTAGAGGGGCGAAAGGCCGGAGTCGGGTTCGGGTGAGCCTAATTCCGGTTAGCCAAAAATCACCCAAGAAGACTAGAAGTCAGGCTGGAGAGTAGTCAGCAGTTGCTGACCATAACAGCCACTGTTGAGCGCCTGTAAGTATACGGGCTCCTGGGCTATCGGGCTCCCGAGCACTAGGCACCCGAGCACTCGGGCGCCCCTGTGCTATCAGGTGCCCGAGAGGCTAATTGATGACTGCCCAATATCAAGTGTCACGAATGAGCCTCAAATTTAGATATTTATAAGTTGAAAACCCTTAGCTCACAAAATTAAAATGAGTAGTGTAGGGGCCTCAAGTCGTATTTTTCCAAGGACTAGTTAAGAGTGTTTAATCCAAGCTTGAATTTGTTTGACGTTTGATGTTTTGGGTTTTCTAGTAAAATGGGGGTTTTTGTGATAAGGAATGAAATAGCATTCGGAACGAAATAGACTGAACTAAGCAGAAATGAATTAGGAAATTGTGGAAACTAAACTTAACCTATTTGACAACTAAGCAATTAAACTCAAACGATGGAATTGAATTGAAACTCAAGAACTAAACTTAAATGCAGGGAGTTAAATGCAGAAAACTAATTTGCAAGAAATTAATTGCAAGATAATAAAAACTAGATCAAAACATTACTTAAGAACTTGGCTTGAAGTGTAATGGAAACAAGCTAGAGCAATTTGAAAAAATACATGTTTAAAACCCATAATTATCCTAAATTGAACATCAAATCAGTTCATCAACAAGACTTCCCTTTGCCGTCAGACAAAGGATGAGCTAGAAACCCTCTGAACTCAAAAACCAACGAAGGAAAACTCCCTTGCTTAGTTTGCTACGAATTGTCCTGTTCTGCTCTTCCTGATCGGTCACGGAACCGATCAGGTCTGCCTCTGATCGGTCACGGGACCGATCAGAGGTGTCTCTGTCCGGTCACAGACACCGATCAGTAACTGAAACTCTTCCACCAAGCTCTCCTTCTTGACGCGCTGACAAGTGATCAAACTCAAAAACCTTCAGAATAGTTAGGAGAACCCCTCCGAACGGTCCTTCAGCTTCGGTCGATGGAGATCGACGATCAAACGGAAGCGATCGGTGGAATGGAACTTTGGGCAAAACCCTCACCTGAGCTCCTTCAGCTACGAGGATTGGTTAGCAAACTAAATATGAAATCTTACCTCGATGATCTAAAATCTTCCAAACAAATGAATTTGATGTGGTCGCGCTATCTGTGAAGAAAACTGATGTGGAAATGATGAACAAAACTCGAAGAACAGAAAGAACTGCGATCTGGCGACGACACTCAAGCGGAAGAGGGAATGTCTGTTTTAATTATTCCAATTTGAAATTGAACGACTGTGATTGTTTCGGCCTCATCCGACGGTCGGATCTTCTCAGATCTGAGCCAAAATTCCCAGATCTCCATCAATGGCCCTGATCTATTTCTCCTTGGCTTAGATCAATCAGATCTGCGGCGGATGGCTCAGATCTTCCCTTCTCTTGAATGGATGGTTGAAACTCTCCTTAAGCTTGATCCGACGGTCAGATGGACTCTGAATTGGTTCAAACTTTCAGATCTTGATCTGTGGTCATGATTAGCCCTATCTTGAGCTCAGATCGATCAGAAGTTCACAGATGGCTCAGATCTACTTGTTCTTTGATCGGATGACCTATATTGATCTAATGCTTGATCGTCTTGATCCTAGTCCAATTCTGGCTCAACTTGATCCAATCCGATCTAGGTCCATGATCTTTCAAAGCCTACAAAAATAAATTCACATTTTAGTGCCAAAATACCTCAAATATAAAAAGAATTGAATTCAAAAGCTAAATTAGACATATATCATGGAACCTAATGTAAATACAAGATTAAGCATATAAAAGTGGATCAAAACATGGATTTGAGAGCCTAAAATGATTAACAAAATGGTAGTTATCACTAATCTTAGTCTTTTTGTGAACGTTGCTTTCTGGATAAGCATCATGCCACGTGTTAGGCGCCTAAGAGCTCTCGTCCGCCCTATAAGTGCCACATCAACAAACGGATAACTCTGACTGGAGATATAAATAGACTCCTGGAGCTCAGTTTCATTCATCTCATTCATTCCAAGCATTAGCAAACTAGTTTGGTGTAATATTTTTTTCTTTTTCTAAGCTTTCCATGTGTAAGAGGTTTCTCCGCTCGAAGGAGTATTATTCAGGAGAATCGAGTCATATTCAGCCTTAGATTAGCAACCTCCCCGGTTGCAAACCAAGTAAAATCCGATTACTTATTTATTTACTATTTGCTTCATTTGTTTATGTTATTTGTAATCTAACTAACATCTTTGTTAAGTCGAAATAAAAGATTATGTTTTCTTTTTCAGGGGCAATTCACCCTCGTCTTGTCAACCATTGATCACCCTCAATTGGTATCAGAGCAAGGATGCTCCAGAAGGACTAACCGTCGTCTGAAGCAACTATAAAATGGTCGGACCAGTCATCTACCCGCCAAAGTTCGAGGGGGAGTTCACGAGTTGGAAGCACAAAATATAGGTTTTTTTTCAAAACTGATTTCGATTTGATTTTAATGATGAAAAATGGTTTTGTAGCACCAAAGGATGCCGACAACAAACCCAAAGACAAAAGCCAGTGGACTAAGAAGGAACAGATTGACTTTGTGGTAAACAGAAAAGCAGAATACTATTTGCTGACCATACTCCCTACACAAGAAGTTAACCTAATCGGAAACTACCGATCGGCGAAGGAACTTTGGGAAAAGTTCCTTGAACTCCATGAAGGTAACTCTGAAGCCAAATTAGCAAAATGAGATCTTCTTCGAAATCAGCTCAGCAACCTTCGACTGGAAGAAGGAGAGTCAGTAGCACAACTTCACGCTAAACTTAAGGAACTGATGACAGAACTCAAGAATCTTGGAGAATCGGTAAGCAATCGGGATGCGTAAAGGTACGCATTGAACGCCTTCCCGAGAACCCTTAACTGGATTTCAAATATCGACGTCTACTACATCTCTAAGGACCTTGAGGTAAGTACCTTAGAGAAACTTTTTCCACCGTAGAACTTCACGAATCCAGATGTGCAGGAGGAAAAAGGAACCGGACAATATCGCCCAAGGCACAAGAAAGATCCAACATGAAGAGGATTCTTCAAAAAATAATGAGAACGTAACATATATAGTAAGGAAGTTGTCCAAATATTTTAAAACTAAAAAATTTAATAAGGTGTAGGATAAGAAGTAAAGGAAGATTTGCTGTTACAACTGCAACGAAGAATGACATGTGAAGGAAAATTGCCCCAAAGAGAAGAACAAAGGAAAAAGGGCACAAAAGACAAAAGCACACAATCTAAAGGTGACATGGGACGAGTCTTCATCGGAAGACTCAGATCTCGAGGAACACGTTGGACTTGCTTTGATGACTTCATACTAAGATGATGAGAGCATCGATGAAGGGGGAGCCACTTTAGAGGACAACAGCGATAAAGGGGGAACTTTGGACTTCAAAAGTGATATGGTAAGTGAGGTATATTTTCTACCTCCTGATCAACTTTACTCAGGAATAAAAGCCATGTTGAAATATATTTATAAAATAAAAAATATAAATATAAAACTGAAAAAATAATTATCATTTTCTTACCCACTAGAAATGTATGACAAGTTCAAATTTGAAAATGAAAATTTGAAGATTCAAATTGAAAATTTGAAAAACAACTATTCATGTTCAAGAAATTCAATATTTAAATATAAAAAAACTTAATTGTTATTACAGATTTCATAGGGGCTAAATTGAAAAAATTTCTAAATCAGATGTTCCATCTAAGTTTTTAATAAACCTTGTTGGTAAAAATTTATATTGGATTTCTAAATATATTTTAAACTGTTGATTTTCTTTTGAATAAATTAATTTTGACAATCAATGCTTTATCTTGTTAATTTTTAGATAACTACCTGTAGGAAAATTTTGCAAAGTTTTAAGCAGTGTTCTATATTTTACATTTTTTTAAAAAAATATATAATCAAATTTATTATGATTAGAAAATTTTTCTAAAGATAATTCCTTAAAAATTCTAAATTTTGGGAACTATTTATTCTGTCAAACATGTTTTTCCTTAACATTTTAAGTTTTTAATGTGATTAAAGGGGAAAAAGTAGTGTTAAGTTAAGGGGTAGACTCTAATTTCATTTTTTAGAGCTTTCATTGTTATAGATTTATTCATGTTTTTTTAATATTTGTTTATCCTAACTTAACTCGGGTTGATACACATCAAAAAGGGGAAGATTGTAAGTATCCCAGGTCGATTTTGATGTGGTCAACCTATTTAAGTTAGGTTCTGGTGTTTTTAATCCCTGTGTCTAAGTGTACAGGAACTTAAGAGCATAAGAAGTTGAGCGGAAGACGCAACGGTCGAGAAAGATGACACAAAAAGGGAGCCAACGGGTTCGGTGCATCCTAGGGACGCGGAGCTTTGTGGAAAAGTACATCGGTGGAGCGAGAAGAACGCACACGACGTTCGAGGGACGAGAAGCCGGGAGGAAGGACGCTCAAGGGGCGAAAGACCGGAGTCGGGTTCGAGTGAGCCTAACTCCGATAAGTCAGAAATCACCCAAGAAAGACCAGAAGTCATGTTGGAGAGTGGCCAGCAGTTGTTAACCAAAACAATCGCTGTCAGGCACCCGTGAGCATACGTGCTCCTGAGCTGTCGGGCGCCCGAGCACTCGGGTGCCCCTGTGCTATCAGGCGGCCGAGAGGCTAATCTTAGCCATTTTGCGAATGTTGCTTTCTGGATAAGCGTCAGGCCACGTGTCATGTGCCCAAGAGCTCTCGAACGCCCTATAAGTGTCACGTCAGCAAACGGATAACTCTGATCGGCCATCAATAGACCTCTGGAACTCAGTTTTATTCATTCCAAGCATTAGCAAACTAGTTTGGTGTAATATTTCTTTCTTTTTTTAAGCTTTCCATGTGTAAGAGTCTTCTCCGCCCGAAGGAGTATTATTCAAGAGAATCGAGCCATATTCAGCTTTGGATTAGCAACCTCCCCGGTTGCAAACTAAGTAAAATCCGATTGCTTCTTTATTTACTGTTTGCTTCATTTGTTTATGTTATTTGTAATTTAACTAACATCTTTGTTAAGTCGAAACAAAAGATTGAGTTTTCTTTTTCAGGGGCAATTCACCCCCTTCTTGCCGACCTTCGATCACTTTTACATACGTGCAGAGAAAGCGTCAGGTATATAAGATGATTCGACATCCAGGTAAAAGGAGGGTAAGCTTTCAGAACTCGAATACTCGGATTCCTCGCTTTTCCTTGCTAAATCTAACTTGAGTGTCGGAGAGGATTCCACCGGAACTTCTTCCGGTGTATCCCCTTTATGTTCATGTTAATTTTGCAGACATCAACATCATCTTCCCTTCGTCGTCATCGTGGACTATACTGTACTGATTCGTTATCTCCGTCGTTCATTTTTAGAAAAATATTTTTTAATAAATATGGATTCTCAAATACATCTTTGATAAAATGTCGAAATTAATTTGAAACGGAAATGAAAAAAAAAATTGAATTTAACCCTACGAGAACGAGGTCAGAGAAAGCGGAAATAGTGACGATAAACCCGCCTACACCTGGCCCACCCGTCTCTTTGTCATCTGGACCATCTCAAAGCTCATAACGGTACAAGAGAACGATTTTTCGGATTAGTACGCTACGTATTGTGACGGGCGTGATTCGGTTGTTGCAGTAACGTCTTCGTCACGCAAAGCAGCGACTCCATAATAATCCAGCAAGGCAACGTGTCGCCGTCCCCATAGCCACGGTAGGCCCCATCCGGTTTCCCCGCCCCATGTGCTCCCTTACAACTCTCGCTCTCTGCTCTCCCCATCTCTCTGTCTCTCTCTCCCTCTCTCTGTCTCCGCGTAATCTCCAATGACATGCTGCGCGTCTAATCTCCACTGAAACCCTAGTGCTTTCCTGACCATGGACGATTCCCCGCCGCACCGCCGCTCGGCGACACTCCTCGAGGTGGTTGCCTGCGCCCTCCTCATCCTCCTCGCCCTCGCATCCGGCACCGCAGGCGGAGATACGGACCCCGGCGATCTGGCCGCAATGCAGGTCCTCGCATCCTCTCTGGGCGCCGACCGCGTTCTCTCTTGGTCGCCTTCCTCCGATCCCTGCTCCTCTTGGACCGGCATCACCTGCTCCGGCGGACACATCACTGCGATCCAGGTGGGTAATAGGAGCCTCGCCGGCTCACTCCCACCCGACGTACGCAACCTCACTGGTCTTGTCCGCCTCGAGCTCCAGCACAACCGGCTCTCTGGGAAGCTTCCTTCGCTTGCGGGACTCTCCTCTTTGCAGTTCCTCCTCCTCCACAACAACCTCTTCTCCTCCATCCCTGATGATTTCTTCTCTGGGCTGTCTTCCCTCCAGGCCGCTTTCCTTGACGAGAACCCCTTCGCGCCTTGGAGTCTACCCCCGTCTCTTCGCGATGCTGTTGCTCTCGTGAACTTCTCCGCCTACTACGCTAACGTCACTGGCTCCCTCCCTAACTTCCTCGCTACCTCCTTCCCTGGCCTTGATCACCTTGGCCTCGCCTACAACCTGCTTTCAGGTCCCATCCCTGCAGATTTCGCTGGCGCACCTTTGCGTTCGCTATGGCTCAACAACCAGCAGGGTTCGAGCCGCCTCTCGGACGGGATCACCTTCATAGAGAACATGACTTCCCTTGAGGAGCTCTGGCTTCAATCCAACGACTTCTCGGGGCCTCTTCCGGACTTTTCCAGGCTCACTAATCTGGGCGTTCTTGAGCTCCGAGATAACCAGTTTACCGGAACTGTGCCCAGCTCTCTGACTGATCTCAAGTCGCTGACTAAGGTCACGCTTACCAATAACTTGCTGCAGGGCCCTTTACCAGTCTTCTCTAATTCTGTAACCCTGGACCTCAACCCAGAAAGCGAGAGCTTTTGTCTCACGAAGCCAGGGAGGTGCGATGATCGTGTCAATCTCTTGCTTTCTGTCGCCAAAGGTTTTGACTACCCTGTTCGTTTTGCAAACAACTGGAAGAATAACGACCCATGTGGGTGGGAGGGGATCAGGTGCGACGCCAATGGGAACATCACTGTGATCAATTTCCAAAAGATGGGCCTCAATGGTAGCATCTCACCGAATTTTGGTTTTTTCACCTCATTGCAGAAGCTGCTATTGTCAAATAACAACCTCACTGGGACAATCCCCTCCACACTCACCAATTTGACAGGGCTTAATGAATTGGATGTGTCAAATAACTCTCTTTGGGGGAAAGTGCCTAGATTTAGCCAGAATGTACTGCTGAGGACGGATGGGAATGCCCATTTGGGGCAGGATCCTGTTGCTCCTGCAGGCGCACAGTCTGGTACTACTGACAATGGAAGCAATCCTAACACGGGAGGGTCTTCTGATGGGAATAGCAGCAGCGGTGGGAAGTCATCATCTAGGCCTGTAGGTGTTATTGTGGGTTCAGTGATTGCCATGGCGGTTGTTGTTGTCATCCTTGCGGGACTGTTGGGCTTTGGCTATTACAGAAGGAAGCAGCAGAGTTTTGGTAGAGTTCAGAGTCCAAACACAACTGTGATACACCCACGGTATTCAGGCTCTGATGACTTGGTGAAGATCTCAGTTGTAGGTTCAACTGCCAATGGGGGCACAATTGCAAGCGAGTCTTATAGCTGTACAAGTAGTAGTCCTGGTGATGTTCATGTAGTTGATGCAGGAAATATGGTGATCTCCATTCAGGTTCTTAGGAATGTCACCAACAATTTTAGCGAAGAGAATATATTAGGTCGTGGCGGTTTTGGTACAGTTTATAAAGGTGAACTCCATGATGGTACCAAGATTGCAGTCAAAAGGATGGAGGCAGGCATCATGGGGACAAAAGGCTTGAATGAATTTAAATCTGAGATTGCAGTCCTCACCAAAGTTAGGCACCGAAATTTGGTTTCCCTTCTTGGTTACTGCTTGGATGGGAATGAGAGGCTCTTAGTCTATGAATACATGCCGCAGGGAACATTGAGTCGGCATCTTTTGGACTGGAAAGAAGAAGGACTGAAGCCTTTGGAATGGAAGAAAAGGCTAAGCATTGCACTGGATGTGGCAAGAGGCGTTGAGTATTTACACAATTTGGCACATCAGAGTTTCATTCATAGGGATCTTAAACCTTCAAACATCCTCCTTGGGGATGACATGAAAGCTAAAGTTGCAGATTTTGGCCTTGTACGCCTTGCTCCAGATGGAAAAGGTTGTTCCGTTGAAACAAGGCTAGCTGGTACCTTTGGTTATCTCGCTCCAGAATATGCTGGTAAGCCTCTTATTCAGGTGTGGAATATTACATGATAGGAACCTGCATGCTCAGAATTTTCCTTGCCCAGTCCGTAATATGATTAATACTTCAATCCCTATCTCACTGACAATTAGTACTAACATGCAACTAGAATGTGTTACAGCCTTTGATCTCCATCTTTATTCTTGATTATTGCTGATATCAATGGTTACTGCTATGCTGCAACTAAAGGTTCTATAGCCTTTAAATTCTGTCTTTGTTCTATAATATAGCTGACATTTGCAGTCTAGTATGCGCTAGGGCTGCAAACGAGTCGAGCCGAGCCGAGCCAAAGGTCGGCTCGAGCTCGAGCTCGAGAAAACCAAAGGAGCTCGGCTCGAGCTCTAGCTCGATCGAGCTAGTAAAATCGAGCTCGAGCTCGGCTCGAGTCGAGCTCGAGCCGAGCTCGAGCCAAATTCGAGCCGAAAAATCTAATAAAAATGGGGTAAGGTCATGATTCGAACTTGCAACCTCTGCTACATGACCGAAACCTTCTAACCACAAATACCTCATCAAGTTCTTATTTATTTATGGAAAACAATGTCATCAAGCCTGGGATAGATCCCAGGCTTGGCTCGATATGGCTCGACGAGCCATCGAGCAAGCTTTGAATTGGCTCGGGCTCGGCTCGAATTGTAAACGAGCCAGCTCGAGCTCGGCTCGAGCTCGGTCAACTCCGAGCTCGAGTCGAGTTTTGACCGAGCGGCTCGCGAGCGGCTCACGAGCGGCTCGACTCATTTACACCCCTAGTATGCGCCTGAATACTGCAAGTCACTAACCTATCCATTTATCCAATTTTTTGAAAGTATGGTTAAGGAATTGCATGCTTATCTGAGTTGAATAACTGCTCTATGAGATACTTGCTGAAACATCGAATAATTAAATTTTATATATACAAATAAATATTGCAATTTATTAAGTCACCTAGAATTTTCGTGTTTTCTGCCCTTATTGTGTTTTTATGATGAATACACCATTTTTATAGTATTATGTTGGGTAACTTAGATGATAATTGTATATTACCTTATTTCATTTGATGTTTAGCAGAACTTACCACAGAAGGTTTCCAATGTAATCTCAAAAAAAAAAAAAAATCAACAATGAGATTCAATATCATATGCTAGAATTGACATTCCATGAGTACACTTCTTTTATATGTAACTACTAATCATCTGAGCAAAATATCACTGGGAAAAAGAAAGAAATTTTAAGAGTTGGATGCAGTGGGAATTAGGTGATCTATGCATGTTACAGTGGAGGTTGTAGCAATAGGCAGTTTCTGCAAATATACTTCTGAGATAGGGAAATAATAATTCAAGCTCCGGTCACACATATTTAAAAGGGGAGATTTGCATTTGTTGTTCCTAAATACGATGATATCCATTTGAACCTGTATTGAAAAACATAAAAGACACGGCTCTCTTACCTGGCTTGCAGAAAGAACTGGATGATCTAAATATTCTGATGATGGGACTATCTGTGAAAATAAGAATCAATCTAACATTTTCATTTTGGTCAATAATTTTCCAGTAATCTCATTCTGTTCTTGATTCAGCATCCTGATTGAAGTATGATGTTATGAACTGATGTATTATTTGTGATGCTGATTGTTCGTTTACATTTCAGTGACTGGTCGTGTCACCACTAAGGCTGATGTGTTTAGCTTTGGAGTAATATTGATGGAGATGATCACTGGACGGAAGGCTCTCGATGAGACCCAGCCAGAGGAGAGTGTTCATCTGGTCACATGGTTCCGAAGGATGCAACTCAACAAGGACACATTTCGGAAGGCCATTGACCCAACGATGGATCTCGACGAGGAGACCTTTGCGAGCATTAACACTGTTGCAGAGCTTGCTGGTCATTGCTGTGCAAGGGAACCTTACCAAAGGCCTGACATGGGGCATGCAGTCAATGTGCTTTCATCACTTGCGGAGCTTTGGAAGCCATCTGATCCTGATTCTGAGGACAGTTATGGTATCGACCTTGACATGTCTCTTCCTCAAGCGCTCAAAAAATGGCAGGCTTTTGACGACAGCAGCCGGTTCGATGGAGCCACATCATCTTTGGTGGTGAGCTTGGATAACACTCAGACCAGCATACCAACAAGACCCCCAGGTTTTGCAGATTCCTTTACCTCAGCTGATGGAAGATAAATTTAATGGAAGGAAAAAGAACGAGAACTATTCAGTTCTCAGCTTTGTTTATTCTTGTGTATTGTTCATCTTCTGTGTTTCCGTGTTGCTAAATGTATGACGATGGCCATCTGTACTTGATTCTCGCAAAACCTTCTCGGACCACTTAATGCAGCTTTGTCTGCCGTTAGTTTTATTAGCCAACAGCTAGAGTTGTCGACTTGCAAAATTGTTTTTTTCTGTCATTTATCTATCTTGTTTTACATTTATTTGGGTGTTTGAATTCAACTTCACTTCATGGTATGTAGGCAATCATTAAGGTAATTTGCAGGTTCTTATTATCTACCCTGCTTGATAGCTCCAAATTAATTAACTGGAAACCGTCCGACACCACTAAAAAAAAGTACATGGAGTGCTTCATTGCCTGTAGCTATGAAGCTGATTCAAAGGTTGAATCACTGTATGTTGATGATGTGCATTATTACATCTTTATTTTCAGAATTATATGGTAGCACATGTAATGTCCTCCCTCTGTTTCTAAATCGTCTTTTTTTAATTCTACACTAACTTGTTGCGCCTTGGTTGTCTCCAGTTTGTATGGATAAGAGTTGGAATTTATGGGATCATTTTGTAGGTCAACATGAACATGGCTGAACATTATGCTGAATTATTTCGCTGGAATCAAGAACTCACATGAGGCAAGAGATTGCTGACCAGAGGTAACAATAATCAATTAGGTTTCACCCCAGTCATTTAGATTACAATTCTGTTAATTTATGGAGCAAATACATATTTATGCTTTCAAAATAATGGAATTGCATATTCATTAATTTAAAACTCGATGAGGCATATATGACATTTTGTTTAAGCTTTTTTTTTTGTCTCCTTATGCATGTTACATTTTTTTTCATTTTATTTATTTTTCACATTTAAATATCCAATTATATATTAATTGATTTCTTTTACCATACATATATTATATTAATTATATATTTAAAATAAACAATAGTTGAAAAATCATAAATGATTAAATTGCAAGGCATTTTATGTATATTATATTAAATCAACAGGGCAATCGAAGGTATAATATATTGATATACATATTCAAGTACGCGTCAATTAGCGTATGATAGCTCCACAAGCCATGTGAAGCGATAATGACAGGGTGGCTGGATGGGTTCCTACATTGCGGCCAATCTCCAGAAAGCAATGGTAGGTGTCATCATGTTCAATCTTTAAAGTTTCTTTGGTCCATCTCTGAGTTGTGAGGCATTTTCTTTCCTTGATCTTAATTTCTTTAGTTCAATTTGCCATATGATTGTACTCTTTCTACTCGGTCAAAACCTAAAGGATCAAACCGACCTACTTGAAAAAAAAATGGACTAGCTTAACTGGATGGGTTGGTTTGTCGAACTGAACTGACTGTTCATCGAGATAAAGACACCTTCAACCAAAAGCACGTAGGAACAGTCTTCCTTCTCAAAGTCAATGAAACAACTTTTCTTGGCATGAGCCATGAGCTGTCCTGCTGCTGTCTGTGTTGTTTCCTTCTGTACTAGATTCTAATTGCCTAACTCAGACAAGATGTAGAACATGAATGATTTGTCATCCCCGGGGTTATGGTATAGCGAAAGAGCAATTAATTATCATCTTAGACATCCACTATTTGATCCCTTGTTACGACGTATTTTATAAGAATTTTTTTTTTCAAATTGAGCGCGAATCCTGGAGCGTTGGGCTTCTAGATCTCCCGCCGCAAGCGCTTCCTGATTTATCTTAATGGCTGGTGGGAAATTACCATGAGGACGAGCCGGTCACCTGAGCTTCGACAGAACTTGTTTGATTTGCAATTAATTTTTTGAAAAGAAAATAACTGTTCATCTAGAACGGCTTGTTTTGAGCTGCATCATTAACAAAAGCATACAAATTCAAGCACAATGTGTCAGAGTTAGAAGTAGGGTAGGAATTGACGATGTGCATGTTCTACTCATCCTGTGTTTAACATCTTTGTACTTAATTAATCTTTTTCTATATTTGTGAGATAGACTCTAAGGAACCGTTAAAGTAGTAGATCTGTCTTTACAAGGAGTGTAGGAAATTTATGAATCTTTTTATTTTTTCTGAAACTTGCAACTGCCTTGATGTTCATCAGAATCTGAATGTAAATTTGAATTATTCCTGTCTCCCTAGGAGAGCACATAAGATCTGAGTTGTCTAGTGAACTTGAACACAATATCTGTAATGGGTCAGCAGAAGTCGAGCATCAATATTCACACATGCCTCAAAGTTAATGAATAAATCATTTTCACCTCTTTTACTTTGAAGTTAATCTTGCACAATTCCAGAACATGCTTTTTCTTAAACATTTGCCATGCTACTAAACTTCTTAGATCTTAATTAATCAAGTTTTCAAGCCTCTTCATTGTTCTAATACAATGTATGCAAAATCTAGACGTAGCTGTTATTTTCTTGTACAAATCAAATACTAACTTCCAAGAGTTAGTAGATCATCATGTTTATTTTTGAGTTTTGCAATAATCAAATGGTAGGCATAATTTTAATTTTTCCCTTCACCATTTCTAAAACTTAAAACGACTAGCATACGGTAGCGGATCTAAGAAGGCTGGCTATCAGGATGGGCTTTACTTTTCTAATTTATCCTAACGGTCGATCGCCCTAGGTGACTTTCTTTGGTTAATCTTTTGTTTTTTAATTTTAAAATGAATAACATACATGATGGTGATTGCTGGTAGCATGTCCAGATCGAACAGGGGTCGATCCCTAGGATGTCATTGGCCGTGATAGTCCCTAGGATGTCATTGCCCATGATAGTCCCTTCCACTTGTATACCTATTGAATCTCTCTTCATATGACCTAAAATCGTCGTAGGGGGCCGCTAATGTTGTGGTTCCATATTTTTTAAAATGAGTAGCATACATAACTTTTCCTACATTACTAATCTACATTTACCCGTAAAAAGATGGCAAAAGGCGATTTGCTCGTCTTCAGTGCTCCAGCCAATCTATCCCAGGGCTAACACGGAAGAAATAAATCATAGAGCTACTAGTTAGAATGTTGTGGCTAGCGCGTAAGGAGGACGGACATATTAGTTTTATCAAGTTTTGACTCTTAGACTTCAGATGACAACATCTACATCCCAACCATTAGTCCATCCCGTGACGATTACATTTGCCCATAAAAGGAGAATGAACATGTGCAAAGTTAAGTTGAACAAGCACTCTGACTAAGAATTATAGATGTTGACTCCCTACTTTACAAAGCAGAGGAAGCAGCTGCGGCTCGTGTTGGCTCACTTTAAACTGTTTAGTAGACTCAAACGTTTACTTTGGTAAAAACTCACCAGTTTTATTGGGGATACACCAATTAGATGCTTCCAATTCTGTACCTGGGTTTCCATTTAGGTTTGAGAAGACTAGGTAATGACTTCTGGAATAGCATCATCAACTAAGTCTCAAAACAACCTCATCCAGGAAAGCAAAAGTTATTGTTGATAGGGAGGGGCAGACTGACACTCGTAAATAGTGTTCTAATTCAACTTGTAATTTATCCTGGCCCATTCCGAAAATCAACAGTTAGAAAATCGTTTCTCTAGTTTAACCATGGCAACTTAAATGCAGGGCAACATTAGGTGGCTGGCACACGTGTTCAAGACCAACAACACTCAGAGGCTTGGGTGTTCTGGATCTAAAAGATAGCAACCTTGCAATGCTGTGTGTTCTTGGTTGTGGAACCCAGTAACTGATGATATTTACGAAGTGGATCTAGATTGGCCTGAATTTGTAGAACAAACTATCATTCAAGATGAACACATAACCCCGGTTACATCAAACCACAAATGGTCCTCCCTTTGGAACGATATGATGAAGTCGTGAAGGTACTGAACTTCTTGATAGGCCTAAAAAATTGGACAACAGAAATGTCTCAAAAACAAACTTTTGGCTGGACTGGTGATCAGGTGACACAATCCTAAGCAACCACTTTCCGGAGCTTGCTAAGATAAGCAGAAATCCCAAAACTTTGTCAAATAGTGGGGCAATCCTCCAATAGGGACTGATGCAACTGATATAGTTTTGTGGAGGGTGACTATTTCTACAAGACACAGGGTGCTCATTGTTGGGGCAATGAGCCTGATATGATCTGGAAGATCATGAATTTTGATGTGTGTGGATAATATGGTAAGTTAAGATTATTGTTGTACTAATATGTGTACATGAGTGTGCAGGTATACAGGTACACATGGACTTGGTTGACGTCTTCAGGTGAAGGATGACATGGAGGTAAACTGGAGGCTTGCGTGCGCATCTGAGAGACCGTGGATAGCAGGGACGATGAGCCGAGGGACGTGAACTTCGAGGCGTACGTGAAAGGTGGCATGGAGGCAAACTGGAGGTTTGCGTGCGCATCCGAGGGACGAGGGCCGAAGATGAAGAGAGCGTGAAGGCAACAGTCGAGGCTGCTGGTGAAGAGTCAACCGGGTTGTGAGGGTCTGAGTATGAGTGTTTGTACTCAGGGGCTAAGCCGGGAGGGTTCGAGTGCGGAGTGAAATGTACTCGGAGTGTAACCCTAGGCTTAGGACTCGGACCAGTCGACTGCCCTGGGGGCAGTCGACTGGTGTCGGCTGGAACAGGCTGGCAGATTCGAACGTTGTACGACAACGGTCGAATCTGACTGAGACCAGTCCGCCTGTTTCAAATTCGAGCCCTATTTAAAGGGGCTCGTTTCATGCTTTGTTTTCTGGACGAAACTCGCTTGGGTAAAATGAGTTAGTAGTCTTTTGTGCCTAGATAGTATCCAAGAGATTGTGGCGAAGTTTCTCTACCCACAAGGAGTGACGAGGGCTAACCGGAGGTCATCCGGGGATTGATCCACGGACGGATTCTTTGATTAGTCACCCGTCCGGGGTGGATACCAAGTAAATCTTTCGTGTTAGCATTGGTTAGTGTTTGTTTTATTGTTTTTATTGTATATTCCGCTGTGCGGCGAGGTTTCTCTACCCACAAGGAGTGACGAGGGCTAACCGGAGGTCATCCGGGGATTGATCCACCGACGGATTCTTGGATTAGTCATCCGTCCGGGGTGGATACCATGTAAATCTTCCGTGTTAGCATTGGTTAGTGTTTGTTTTATTGTTTTATTGTATATTCCACTATGCAACTAACCGTGTAAAAAGAAAGGGGTTCGAAAATCGTTATTCACCTCTCCTCTAGCGGACACGATCGATCCTACACTCATAAGTGATTACTAGCACATTTGGTCCTCTGTTGATCCAACAGAGGGATGATTATTATAAGTTGCTCCTTCTGCGGACTTGATGCGGATATTAATATGCCACTGGTTCACAAAATATGCTTTCACTAATATAGGTTGGTTTTGCCTTGCAGATGCACTCACTCACCATCCAATGGAGGAAACAGTAAGTTTCTTTTTTGGAACCGACGAGGGAAGGATCTTTAGCAAGGGAGTAACCAGGCATGGTTTTGCATGGTATGGAGGCAATGTAATTACATTGATTTTAGTGTGGAAATCCCTCAAAGCCCATCACTCTACCTACAACTTATGGAGGAGAAGAGCAAAGGGGAGGAAAAGGATCAAAGTGCGTGCTATATTTCTGGAACTTAAAGAAAAATTGACTTCACTAATAGAATCATTTCAAACTGAAGAGGTATTTCCTGCAGTAGTTACTGAAGGGATGGAAGGTGTCCGTGAGTAATTTCTTCTTTTCTGCTTGTTGCAACTACTGATAATAACCCATCTCGGTCCTTTTGCTCTAATTCTATGGACATTACAAGTCATAAACTCAAACTTTTCTTATGCTTATTAATATTAGCTCTTGGTAGGTAAATGAATACTTAAGTCTGCTTCTTCTGGCGACGTTAGACTCAAAAGCACATGGATGACTTTGAGATAAGCAAGAACAATGCTTCATTGCCAGTCATGGAATCATTTCTGTACATGAGCTGTGCAATATTTCCGATTTGTCAAAGTTTGATACTTAAAATCAACTGTGAGTTAATGAGTTGCTTGATTTTGTTATTAGGGCATAGACTACGAGGTATATAGAATGCATATCATCTATTTTTTAAACAAGCATATTTAGTTAGTACAACACTAACAATATTATGATTTAACTGCTAAACTGGTTTTAGCCTTCTATTCACTAACAGATAAATGAGTTGACTACGTCATGTGATCTAAATTTATCATCTGAGTAACAATTCAACTATGCTGGTGGGGGCTAATTTACAATTCTTAAAGTAGCTAAAATTGTTGCTATTAATTGAATGTAACTTATAGTTAAATTTTGACCAAAGTATACAAATAAATAGAAGAAACTGAAAATTACTAACTTCAGAATATTATTAATTAAATGAAAAATAAAACGTAACATAATATTGAAAATGACAAAAATACAAACAGCGGTATACTGTAAAATTTTAGATTTGTAAAATAACAAAATTCACTAACATCTAAAAACCAAATTTTATAGATGAAAATTTAAAAAGAATCATAAAATAAGACCTTTTAAAGGTAAATTATGATTCCTTTCGAAAGGTCAATTAACTAAACCTCAAAAAAAAAAAATTATTTTTCAATCAGCTTTATAAAATAACAAAAATGCTGTATATGCAAATTTTAAAATTTTACACATTATTATACATTAAAATGTTGAAAAATTCTATACGTTAAAAAAAGCCTTCAAAAAGAATAGTCCTCTCTAAATGTTTGCTTAAAAAAATTGTAAATTTATTTTCATATTAAATTTAAAATATGATTAACAAATAATTCTATGTGGTATCCTCGCATATAAAAGCCGTGCAATAAAAATTAACAATAAATATTAAAACTGCTAAATGTGTAATGCCATTGTTTTTCAACCGGTACAAAAAGTAATTAACATTTAACGGCGATTTCATCTTTCTAGTGTTCTCTCTAGTGTTCTCGTTAATCTATTTCAAAATTAATATATAGAAATTATATTACAGAAACTACTAGCTCCAATAATAATTAACCCATAAAAGAGAGCAGATATTTGTTTTATTAAGATTTGATCCTAGATCTCATAATGATAATATCATATACGTTAACTATCAATCCATCCCGTAAAAATTAATAATTTACATTTAATAAACAAAAACTAAGAGGTCGGTATTATAACCACATTTCTCAAAAATAAGTTAGTTGTTCTTGAAAAATAATCCAATTTCTAAAATAATGTGCCACAATTATATTAATAATTATGTAGCTGTATTAAGTTACAATAAACTCAAGAAATCATACGAGTTAGAACTTTCGGACTGTTGGAGAAATTGTGAGGCTAGTGCTAAAAAAAAAAAAAATCACCGCTATCAATCTGGACAAAAGTTATGATTTTTTTTTAAATTGCGATTTTTCTCAAATGTCACAATCTTTTCTAAAGGTAGCAATTGCTCCTTTAAATACTTTAAATTATTTAAAATATCAAACAATTTTTTTTGTCATTTTCAATAATTAAAAAATATTTTATTCATAGATTACAAAATACATCTTGATAATTTGTGCATCAATAATGATTTCTTTCGATTGAACACTATCTTAGTGATGATTTCATATAAGTTTGTAAATTATTTTGGTAGCTAAGTTTTGAATCAAAGGTTCATGTAACAAACCACATGAACCATCACACATAGATTCACTTTTTTCTAATTGTTATTAATAGCATACACTTTGTGTAATGCTACAGTCCTTTTATGAATGTGTCAAAATTTAAGTTCAAAACTTTGAAGGATAATTTAATCCTTCATTTATATAGGCAAATTCTCAAATGCCTCTGGCATTTGTGGCATTTTCTGAGACTTATTAATAATCACCAAGTTCATCCTAATTTTACTAGTAGGAATTTAAACACTTATCTTTGATATAGTGTTTCAACCTTTGTCCAATGTACTTTCCATTACATTGAATCCAAGACTACGCAATGTGATAGTGTTGCGTGGTAGTGTTGGATTGAGGTTTCTATTGTTGAAGGTTTATATCATGGACTTCAACCCCATCACAATGGAGGGTTTTCCACTATATCTCTACTTAATTCTTTTGTTAGAGGATCAACTAAGTTTCCTTTGGATTTAACATAATTCATGGTTATGACTCCACTTTTTATCAAGTATTTAATCATACTATGTCTCATTCCAATATGTCTTGACTTGCCATTATATACCTCACTATAAGCCTTGACAATTGTACTTGTACTATCACATTTATAGTTATATAAGAGATAGACTTTGGCCACATTGGTATCTCATACAATATGTTTCTTAGTCATTTAACTTCCTTGCTAGCTGTAGCTAAAGTTACAAACTCAGCTGCCATGGTAGAGTTGGTTATGCATGTTTGTTTCTTGGATGCCCAGGAAACAACTCCACCATCTAGAGTAAAGATCCAACCACTTGTTGAAGAGTGATCATCTTTATTCGTTATCCAACTAGCATCTGAATATCTTTCAAGTACTAAAGGATCTCTCTTATAGCTTATACTATAATTTATTATGTTCTTGAGATATCTCAGAATTCTTATAATACCTAACCAATATTTTTTGATAGGGATACTTGTATACTTACTTAACACCCCTACTGCATAAACAATATCTGGGCGTGTACAAGTCATGACATACATCAAACTTCCTATCACCTGTGAATATTTCAACTATGATACTACCGAACCCTCATTCTTGACATGGTCAATTTTAGGGTCTAAGGGAATTAAAGCCTATTTACAATCATAGTGATTGAACCTTTTGAGAAACTTCTCAATATAATGAGATTGCGAGAGTAGGATTGATCATGACTAGGATGACATCAACTTCGCCCATATCTTTCATATCAAACTACCTTGATAGCAACCTTTTGGTTTCTAAGACTTGTTCTAAGTCTGAACCAAAGATCAACATGTCATCAACATATAAACATATTATGACACCATTGCTATTTGAATACTTGCTATATATACATTTATCTAATTCATTGATTTTGAATCCACTAGCAAGTATTATTTGATCAAATTTTTGATGTCATTGCTTTAGAGCTTGTTTAAGTCCATATAATGACTTCACAAGTTTATACATTTTGTGCTTTTATCCAACTGCCACCCTTTGGATTGTTTCATATACATCTCTTCATCTAACTCATAATTCAAAAATGTAGTTTTAACATCCATTTGGTAGATTACCCATTTTTGGATTGATGCAATTTCAAGTAGTACCCTTATAGTAGCTATCCTTACAACTGGTGAGTATGTATCAAAATAATCAAGACCATGTTTTTGGGTTTAGCCTTTAGCTACCAATCTTTGAAAGTGTTTGAGGTTAGGCTTCCTTTTGTGTCAAAGTTCATAAGGGGTTATTGATCTTCTTTTATTTGATACTCTATTGAGTAAACAAGTTGTAAGTGCACGTTCATCCCAAAATCCTTGCCTAAGACTTGCATTAGTCATCATGGAATTAACCATTTCCATTAACATCCTATATTTTCTTTCAGCTACACTATTTTATTGTAGTATGTATATAAGGTGTAGTCAACTCATGTTTGATACAAGTTGACTTAAAGAAATCCTTATCATAATATGCTCCACCTCTATCAATCCTTAGACTTTTTATAGAGATACCACTTGCAAGTTTAACTTCTTGTTTATAAGGCTTAAATATTTGCAAGGCTTGATCTTTAAAGTGCAACAAATAAACATAATAAAATCTTGTGCAATCATCTATAAATGTTACAAAATATTTGTTTCCTCCTAAAGTTGGAATTGCATGCAAATCACATAAATCACTATGCACTAATTCTAACTTATTGATTTTTTCCTTTCAATTTTTGGAAAAGATATTCTAGTTATTTTATTAAGCATACAAGTGTAGCATTTTCCATCATCATTTTATGCACATTTAGATAAAAAATCTAATTTAATCATGTCATAGATTCTTTTGTAATGAACATGACCTAATCTAGAATGTCATAAAACAGTTAAAGACTCAGTTAAGTAAACAAAGGATACATTCTTATTAATAGACAAAATATTTAGCTTAAACATGTCATTATAAAGATAACCCTTCCCTACAAACATCTCACCCTTGGAAAGCACAAACTTATCAGCGTCAAAAACTAGTTTGAACCCAAACTTGTTCAAAAGACTACTTGATACAAGATTTCTCCTAACTTTGGGAACAAACAACACATTAGTTAAACTTAACAACTTTTCCTGAAGTAAATTTTAGATCCATCTCTCCTATGCCCTTGATGGGTACCATTGAGGAGTTCCCCAAATAGACAATAGAGTTTGGATCTTCAATTTCCTTTAAGGATTTGAAGAAACCCTTATTCTTTCATATGTGTTAGGTGGCTCCCGAGTTAACCCATCAGATGAATTTTTCATCAACCATGTTGATTTTAGTGATCATGGCTACAAGTGTCTTCTCATCATTGCCTTTGTTGTGGAAGTTTGGAGCATTTCTATTATTCTTGAGAAGACGACACTCATACTTGTAGTGTCCCTCCTTCTTGCAATCATAACACTTGTCTTTCTTTTTCTGATTTTTTCCATTGTCCTTATTATAGAAAGCCTTCTTCTTAAATTTGCTATTTTGGCTTTCTTCTATGGCATTCACCTTGATGGTTGGCTCTTTGCCTTTTCATCCTTCTTTGATTGAGGGGTTTCTTGCTTTCTCAATTCTTCTTCAATACGAAGAGAGTTAGCTAGACTTTCAAATGAGATCTTTTCATTTTTATGCTTGAGATCTCTCTTGAAGTCTTTCCAGGAGGGGAAGTTTATCAATCAAAGCATTAACAATTATTGTCTCATCCATAACCAAATTATGTTGAGAAATATTGTTTAATATTATTTCCAATTCAGTGAATTATTGCATGATGGGCTTATTGTCTATCATCTTATAATTGAAGAATGTTAAGACAAGAAATTTCTTACTTGTGGAGTCTTTTATCTTATACCTTGCCTTAAGTTTTTCCCTTAACCCTTGGCGGTTCCTACTATATGATAGATGTCAAACAGGTTGTCCCCCATGGCGTTGAGGATGTGACCTCTATAGATTTAGTCATCCGTCTCCTACTTTTATTTTGCACAGAGCTCATCTAATGTCTCCTCCTCCTCTCCTTCATGAGTTGGCTTTGGGGTGTTGAGCACATAAACCACCTTTAGGGCCATCAAGAGGAAATGAACTCTCTTTTTCCAACGGATGAAGTTGTCGCCATCAAACCTATCAAGCTTAACTATATATACTAGGTGTTAGGTCTTTCACAGCACTAGCCATTTTGGGTGGTAGCATGTAAAACCTTAAGATTGTTAGAAAAATTACGAGGCTAGTGCTCAAAAACAAGACCAATATTGAACTCCAAATCGTATTTCAAACACTGTCCTTAAGGTTTTATTTAGTCTATAAATTGTGCAACACAAAAACCAAATATCCTAAAAGATTATATGAAGCTAATTACCTTTACTTTGTACTGTGTAAGATAATTCATAAAACAAGGAAAAGAAGAGAGAGTGTATTTGTTTTCCATCCAACTTAGTCCTTTTATAGACAATCATTATATTGAAATTGCCAAAAGTCATGAAATTTTCCAAATGTCACAACTTTTCTCAAATGTAATAACTATTCCTTTGAGTCATTTCAATTATTTTAAATATCCAACGGATATAAAATATCCCATAAATTCATCTAAATTTATCATTAGTCCTAAAAAAATTGTTATATGTAAGGCTAAAACTATTTTACTAGCTAAAATTATGAATGGACTTCTAGCATATATCTATTGAGATTCAAAATTTAAAGAAAAAAGGATTATATAACAATTTTGATAAAAATATTTTTATTCACTTTGAAAACCTATATAAATTAAATTCAATAATTTTTTGTTGTGCTTTTAGAAAATGACATATAACAATTTTAGCTAAAATTGTAAATATTTAATTTTAATTTATTTATCCATTTAAAAGTGTGGATGGATTTTTAAAGTTTCATTACTTTTATAGAATATTCATGTAATATTTTGGACGAAAACTATTATTGAATGTTTGAATATTTGATTAATATTTATCTATTCAAATTAAAAATAAAAATGATAGTATAGCAATTTTGATTCGGACTATTTTTAAATTATTTCATCATTTAAAATATGAATATATTTTAATACTCTCCTAAAATATATTTACTCAAAATTTATATAAGAAATGACGCCAAATGAATGTTATAATTTTAACTAAAACCATAGTTTTGCTCACAATTTATATCACTTATTCTCTATTAAAGTTTTATATTTTATAATAATTTTATAATTTATATAATCTATTTTATAATTTATATTTTATAATAATTTAAAAAAATAATTCATATAATATTTTATGTAAAAATATTTGATAGAGATGACCTATCCCGATTTTATTAATTTTACAATTAAATAATTTTGTATCTAAACCAATACTAGCAAACCACAGGACTAGTTTTGTTCTGGTTGGAACTAGTTAAGTGCATTGTTATAAATGACAACTGCTTACCCACTTTTTACGCGAATGATTGTTCGATCTTATATATTATTGTTTATGACAAATTTACTAAACCGCGTAACGTTCGATATTATCCAAAATCACATACTCGACTTTTATAATTCTTAAATCACGTATCATATTCCTGAAATACCCTTCCTCTTTCTTGATAGGTCTATCTATCAGTTTTGTCTAAAACTAATTAATGGATCTAGAGAACTCTGTATCACTTCACATTGAAATTGATATGGTGGATATGGGGGCCCATATGTGACGCGACCTGGTCACAGGTTTTGGTCAAAAGTCAAATAGAGGTGGAGGTGAAATGGGTCACCTGACTCCTCCTAATCGGTTATCCGACTCCCTCGACTCGGTTCATTCATTCGATTCCTTCAGCCCTAAACTCCTTCAGTTCAATCACCCGACTTTCCTGACTCAGTTCACCCGATTCCTTTAGTCCCAAACTCCTTCAGCTCAGTCACCTCAACTCCTTTAGTTTGGTCATCCGACTCCTCCTACTCATCCGACAGGCACCTTCGACACGGTTCACCTGACTCCTTCAGCATTGTCACCCTTGGATGGGACCCACATCCTACGTGGCTTATGGCTTCTTGTACCATTTTCCTTGAAGAACATGAGCAACATAATCAGTTTTCCCGAAAGACATGGGCAACGTAGCTGTTTCTCCCGGGAGATGTGGACAAATGCGTGGGTAATGTAAGGGATCAGTTGCAACCCTATATAAGGTCGCTCACTCTCACGGGGCAGATATGCGCAGACAGTCATTTAAACCCTTCTATTACTTCACAGCTCTTATTTTTTCCCCAACCCTTGTACGAACTTAAGCATTGGAGTTGTCATCCCGTGTCATGCCCCGAGACCCAGGAGTCGCTGTTCCAATATAAAATTGGACAACACCTCCCCTGTCCGGCGGACAATTTACATATACAAACAACACACGCAGATAATAATTTGGCCTCATGCCTCAAAAACAAGATATAACATAACCATAACACATAATAAATCATATCTGACTGCGGATCGGTCCGACTTACAACCAAAAACAACAAACACATAGTTCATCAGAGGACTCAAAAATACAATACCAAGACAAATGAAACGCGATACAAGTTCCACGACATAAAACCAATACAAACCAAATAATATGATGTAAAGGAACATAACTACGCGGAAGCACCCATCACCGGAATCGTAGGGACCTGGGACTGGCAACTGGGGCTCCCCTGGAGACAGATCAACCTGGAAACAAAAATATGAGCAACGGTGGTGAGTCCAAATAAACTCAGTGGATACCAGAAACATATATGCACAGCAAACTATAAATAACAATAAGAATCACGCTGATACAGTCTCAAGTATGGGGGATAAAACATAACTGAAACCTAAGAGTGAATACATACCAGAGTCCGTCTATCCTGCAGATAGGTGTAATCAATCCCCTATATAACCTCAAGAATAAAACACAATCCAAATATGTATGTCACCTGTAAGTGTATATCAAACATATACAGCACTCAAACACAATAAGCACCAACAAAGGTGCAATACATCCTATACACCCGATGCAATGATCTGTTCTGTACGCACCTCAGCCACCACCAGACCGGCAGTCGGGTGGACAAGAAACAGACAAATCAACCACTCAATGTTGCATAGAGAAGCCAACCACTTGTGGCGTACAACATAGAAAGCCCAACACTCGTGGCTATACAAATATGATGCCCAACACCTGTGGCAATGTAAGTATGTAGCCCAGCACCTGTGGCTATGTAAATATGACGCCTAGCATCTGTGGCGGATGTAATATGTAGTCCAGCACCTGTGGCTATGAAAATATGATGCCCAGCACATGTGGCAATGCAATATGTAGTCCAACACCTGTGGCTATGCAAATATGATGCCCAGCACTCGTGGCAATGCAAGTATGACGCCTAGCACTCGTGACAATGCAAGTATGTAGCCCAGCACTCATGACTATGCAAATATGATGCCCAACACTCGTGGCAATGCAAGTATGACGCTTAGCACTCGTAGCGATGCAAGTATGTAGCCCAGCACTCGTGGCAATGCAAGTATGATGCCCAGCACTCGTGGCGATGCAAGTATGATGCCCAGCACTCGTGGCGATGCAAGTATGACGCTTAGCACTCGTAGCGATGCAAGTATGTAGCCCAGCACTCGTGGCAATGCAAGTATGACGCCCAGCACTCATGGCGATGCAATATGTAGCCCAACACCTGTGGCTATGTAAATATGACGCCCAGCACTCGTGGCGATGCAAATATGCAACCTCAAGCATGACTGGGGATGGACTCAGACCTCAGGGGAGCCGATGGTCTCCATCATGATCATAGCATCATGCTAATAGCTCAATCAAACTTGAAACATGTCTGTGCAACGGGCTCAGACCCTAGGGGAGCCGATGATCGCCAGTATGCAATCATACAGAGCCTACACTCAGTATACAACCTAGAGGGTAAAGTATGCTAACGACACCCTCCTCACTAATCAGATCCTCAACCATAGGCCGGTAGGAAAGGTATAGGTCTAACACATTAATCCAGATCTAACCATTCTACCCTAGGTATCCATCCAAGGTATATTTAGGAATCAATCCATGTACAGATACAAAGTGACCTACTACTGTATTTGTGCACATAAGCATGCAAGACAGATAACGAGACTGTATGAAACTAAATAGGAATCATCTAAGAAGAGTAAGCAATAGATATCGGATCATGATATACAAAGGCAGGTATAGCGTAGAAATCTACTGCTATCTATAACAAACTATGCATAATAGTAAGACAGTATCTAAAAGAAAAGTCAGGGGTACCCGCCTCAAAGTAGGAGTAACCCGTATCAAATAAGGACCTCCCGTCCAGAAGTCTAAAAGCAATCAATGTCCTGTACCAAAAGATATAGTTTAGCTATCATACCAACTGTTACTGACCCAACTAAGTATTCAGTCGTATTATGATTAACCCAACTATCTCAATTAGGTTTAATTCCACAATGCTAAACCCAAATCTAACCACACCATAACATAAAGTCAAACTCCTTCCAAAACAGAGCAACAACAGCAACTCACATTTGAAGGGATTCATCACCAATCTATCCAAAAACATATTTGATGGCTAAACTACAAGGAAATGACAAGAGATAGAAAGCCCAACAATCTATTGATCTAAATCAGTTTTCCCAACCCTTTACAAATTCATTCGATTCACCACGTAAGGTTTCTTTCCACACAGAAGTAAGCTACAACTCTTACCTATCTTCCAATCAAGTTCACAGCATAGTATTATAACCCAGATGGACACATGCTACTGCCAAATTTCACACAAACAAGCTCACAACAGCTAGATCAACTCAATAGCCTCATCAAGGCATTTAGATAGATCCCAACTTCAATTTGAAACAAAAGGAACTGGTCCACACAGATCAAACTGACAACATCAAAACACAGATACAGAACAGATCAAAACAAAAGAATAGGAAGGGAGCCACTAAAACTTCCAAATCAGAATCACAATGGATCCATACTCCACACACTAATCCAAATTGGAGCAAATCAGATTTAAGACAGAAGGAAGTCCATCTGATACCAACGTTCCCATCAAAACCAAATCCATCAACTAAAACTCTCGGCAGGAATCCTAAGATAGAGCTCCAAACATAACTAAGGAATCAAATACCTGAGCAGGGAGCTCACCTTAGGAAGTTCACGGTAGAACCCTTCCTCAGCGAATCTAATCACGACATAGCACAGGAGATCAGTGGATGGAATCACAGAACTATCCCACACAGCTCACGACCAACTTCAAACACTGATCAAAGACGCTGCACAATCGGCTTGTATCCGAAACCCCGATCCATATACTCCATACCCGATCAAATTGGCTAGAGAAAACTCTTACCTAGTTCCGCCGGACCCAGCAAGCTCAACCTCAGCTTTGGCGCAGAGTCGTGGTATTGAAATTAGAAGTTCCAATTACAATTGCAAACACAGCCACTGACCGCAAGGAAACAAGGGCTAACCCTTGGAGTCGACTGCGAACAGAGAAGAAGAAGCTGAGACCGAGACTCACGTGCACCAAGTTGGGGTTGGGCAGAGGAGAAGAGTGTCACCGGGTCTGCCTTAGGCTAAGGTTGCGGCTAGGGTTCGTCAACTCCGGTGGCCGGGTGGAAGAGGCGCGATCGATGAAGGAGCGGAGAAGAGGCATGAGGCGATCAGGCGTGGAGTGGAATGCGGCGGAGGAGCACTGAGCCCTAACCGACATTTTATGTTGGCCTTTTTGCGGTTTAGCCCAACTAGTTCGCCTTTTTGCCATTCCACCCCTAATTTTATAAGATTCCACTTCAAAACCCTGGTTTTGGGATTTTAAGACCCTTTAGCCCTCAAAATATTTAGTTGTATTCCATTTACCTCTCCGAAATTTTGTCTAAGAGCCCGAAAACCCTAGGATGTTTTTTGAAAAATTTTCTGGAGTAGAATAAAAGTGTCGGATTTAACATCCCGATCCCAATTTTGACACCCCTTTGAATCTCTGATCGAGTGTTGTAGATTTCTCAGACACTTTCTTCATCGCTGAAGCATCCATGGCCTTACTCTCCGCAATTGCCTTCATTGACTTGCTTGACTGTGATCTCTGATAGGAACAAAAACCAATGTACTCATAAAATCTTCTTAATGTATTTATGCCCTCAGATCTAAATTTGATAGTGTAATTTAAGAACAGTGAATTTTTAAACTTATAAAGACTTGATAAAATTTATCATAAATTCATTATAAGGCCTAGAATAATGATGTTCACTAATCAACACTATCAATGGATTTCTAGAACTCTCTTGATTAAAAAAATATCAAATTTTTGAATTTTCGAATGGTGTAGACACATAGTTTAGTCTGAAAGTGTTGATGAATCTAAAAATTATGAATTACTTCAAATCAAAATTAATGTACTTCTGAAAACTTCTCTAATATACATATACCCTTTGATATGGGGAGTAATAGGTAATTTCCACATATATCGAGATAGTCAATTGTTCTACCTAGGTGGAAATCATAGTCAAAGGGGGTCAATTATATCATTTCCACTTGGGTTGCCTAAGGTGAGAAGATTCATTATCTGACTCGTCACCCTCAGGCTGATTTAGCATCCAATCAACTTCATCGACTAGTAGCTCCACCGGCTATATCCACTCAGCTTCATTGACTGGTATCTACTCAACTCCACCGATTGGTATTCACTTAGCTCCACCAACTAACATTTGCCAGACTCCAAGAGCTCAGCTCCCCCCGACTCCTTAGGCTCAACTCTCTTTATTTGGCAGGCCACCACCAGTCACTAATCTCCACCGACTCCTTCAGCTTTGTTTACCCAACACTCTGCCCTACTCATCTCAGTCAAAACATTTCCTCCAACTCAATTGCTCAGCTTATTTGAATCATTCCCACTGATTCGATCACTCAAATCAATCGACTCAACTCCTCTCATCGCACTGCAAATGACACCCACTTGGCCTTATTGATCCAACACTCTTCTACTTAGTTGGCTAGACCTTGTGTCCCAAGTACTCTTATCTCTTGAGAATTGGCCCAACATGTGGGATGACATGTGGGTTGTTAGAACACGTGAAGTAATATAAACACCGAACATGAGAGCCATGACCATAGATATAGCGATAAGATATGATGGTAATACTACGATGATAGATTGATAGGACATTTTCTTTACCGTGATATGACAACCAATTAATGAAGGGCCAAGCACTCAGCACTCTTATAAAAGAAGCATATATGACCTTACTTGAGCGTCCGAGTGGCTGAGCCAGAGTAACCCCTGAACTCCATTCTAATCCTCCTCTTCTCTCTCTTCCTTTGAGGCTTTGTGGACTTCCCTGATGGTCAACATTTTTTCTACACTCAGAGACTTCACCAACATAGAAGATAGCTTACCAATGGCTCCTTTATCGACGGTCTTAGATAGGAATAAATTTGACGCCATTTGTGGGAACACAAAATCCTGAACTATGATGTTAAGATGGATGTCACTAGAAAATATACCGTCATCACTATGTCACAAGAAGACTTCAATCAGCTTGTCATGGTCAAGGTGCAAGAGGAATTGCAGAAACAATAAACGTCAAACCCTTCACACTTGAAGATACTCGCGGCATCAGCTGAGGTACCTCAAGCACCCGATAGGAGGTTGAGGCTACTACAATGGACTGAGTTCCCTCGGGCCCTGATTTAGACTCTCACAAAAGCATCCGTGAGCCATGAAAGTTTGAGTCCTCAACAAGAAAAATGCCTCCCCGATACCCTCTATAGGGCAAAGGATCGATTGAGATTAAAGTGAAAGATTCCCAAGGTACCCCTTTTCATAGAAAAATTCTTGAAGATGAACTATCGCATCATTTCCGACTGCCACAATTTACTGAATACATGAAAGCAACCGATCCCGAAGATGCCACCTATGTATGTTAAAAAATGTAGCCATGATGCATCAGTACACTGATGGCATCAAGTGTTGAGTATTCTTGACAAAACTATCCGAATTGGTTCAAAGATTGTTCATCTGACTCCTCGGCTCCTCCATTTGGTCTTTTGAAGATTTCAAGAGCAACTTCTTGCATCACTTCGCTAGTAACATGAGGTGCCACGAAACAACATTCAACTTGTTCACCCTCAAGTAGAAGTAGAAGAAGAATTTTTTTTAAAAGAGTACATTAAATGATTTAACTGAGTCACATTAGATGTCCCCTCTGCAACATCAAAGGTGAAAGTGAGTGCCTTTTCTCAGGGGTTGGTGGAGAGGGATTTCTTTCGGTCTCTAATGAAGAAAGATTTCGACAGCTTGTTGGGCTGAGCTGACAAATATGTCAATGAGGAGAAAGCACAATTCGCTTGAAGAAAAGAAGTTCATGCTCCAACTCCCACCATCACCCAATCGGAGCATAAAGCTCCCCCACCACCTTTACAAAATAAAGAGTCATGACTGAGTCACCAGCAAATGTAGGCTTGGGAGGGGAGTCAGCAGTGTAGGATGTCAAAACTATTGGAGTTGCATGGTTACAAACATAGTCTCACATTGAAAATACATGAGAAAGATCATGAGCTTATAAGAGAAAGATATTTCCATTAGTATGAGGCCTTTTGGGTAAAGCCCAAGAGCCAAATCATGAGGGTTTAGTCCCTAAGTGAACAATATCATACCGTTGTGGAAATATCTAAATTTCATTTGGTCCTAACAATTGGTATCAAAGCTCAGCTGCCAAAAGGTCTAACCACCACTATGCATAAGAGCTATGGTATAATTGAATCATGAGAGTTAAGCCTTGGACAAAAGAAGTATAGGCTCCCATGTCTTGATCAAGAGGATCAGACACCAGTCAAAGAAGTCCTAGTTGTGGCTAGACAATGAAGTCCTAATAGGTTGGGTGGACCGAGGGGCAGAATGCCCTGATGGGCCGAGGATCGGACATCAAATGGAAAAACTTTCTGTTTGAGGGGGTCTGTGGTCCTTTGTTTGAGGGGGGATTGTTGGAGTTGCAAGGTTGCAAATATAGTCCCACATTGAAAACACATGGGAAAGGTCATGAACTTATAAGAGAAAGATATCTCCATTGGTATGAGACTTTTTGGGTAGAGTCTAAGAGCAAAACCATGCGAGTTTAGGTCCAAAGTGGACAATATCATATTATTGTGGAGATATCTAAATTCCTTTTGATCCTAACAAAAATCTCCCCAATGTCGACCATCGAACCCCACCAATGGCTCTCTAGTTTTTGTGTATATCATCAATCCAAGGGTCATTCCACTCAAGAATGTTATCAATATGCCAAAGAGATTTTCAGAGTCGTTGATCAACGATCGCTGAATTGGAACTCTCCTCCCTGAGTCACTCATACGACGAGTGGTCGTTGGACCCCCAGCACTTCTCGGCGTTCTCGTTCCCCAACCGCTCACGAGAAGATGCACCCTAACAGTCAGAATGTCGAGCTCGTTCTCCCTCTTCCAAGGCTCAAGAGTCATCTGAATCTCACTAAGAGTCCCATTGAAAAGAAAACAAAGATAATGATGCTCAAGGGGATGCCCATATGATTTTGGGAGGCTCCACAATGGAGATTCAATTCGACAAAGAAAAGCACATGATCAACAATTTGAAAGTTGGAGAGTTTGCATAAGAAGAGGACAAGAAGAAAGCTCACAAATAGACTTTGGTCCTCAGGACTTAGAGGGAATAGAAGCCCGTCATGAAGATGACCTGGTCATTCGGGTCACTATTGCTAATTATAATGTAACCCGAGTCTTCATCAACACTGACAAATCTGTCAACATCATATTCAAAATAACATTCGATCAATTGTAGATAGATATCAAGAGGAACTTCATCTCATGACTACCTCCCTATTTGGATTCACCAAACATGAAGTGTAGCCGCTTGGTCAAATTAGATTAGCCATATCTATGGGGCAAGAACCGCTGTGGCGAACTCGATGTACTCCCTTCATCATAGTGGATGCACCCTCGGTATATAATGTCATTTTGGGGAGACCCGCTCTGAATGCCTTTTGAGTAGTAGTTTCCACCTTTCACCAAAAAATTAAGTTCCCTATGGAAGATCAAGATAGGGAAATCAAGGGAGATCAAGTGGCTGCTAGAAAATGCTATGTGGACATAGTGAGGATAGACAAATGGAATAATTGAAGAACTCAAGGAGATGAAGTACAAGTGGTACAGGATGTGCCCCTATCTCAACCGACTGAAGAGTGGGAAGAAGTACAAATTCATCCTGAGAGACAGGATGATGTTGCCCGAGTCACCGTAGATCTCCACTCGGGACTCAAGCAGGAGTTGATTGTATGCCTTTCACACAGTCATTATGCCTTTGCTTGGTTGGCTCGAGAGGTCACTGGAATCTCATTGATAGTGATGGAACACCATATCAACATTCTTCCAGATGTTTGGCTAGCCCGACAAAAGAAAAGAAACTTTGAATCCAACCAAAACAAAATAATTCAAGCTGAAGTCACCTATTACTAAACGAATGACATATTCGGGAAGCCCAATTCCCATCTTGGTTGGCCAATGTAGTGTTAGTATCCAAACAATAAAACAAATGGCAAGTCTGTGTTGATTTTTTAGGATCTCAACAAAGCATGCCCGAAGGACTACTATCCTCTTGCTCGTATCAATTGATTGGTAGATTCAACTATCGGGCGTGAATTCATTTGTATGTTGGCCGCCTACCAAGGCTATCATCAAATCCCTTTAGTTGTGGAAGATAAAAAAAATATCATTTTCATCACTATAGATGAGACCTTTGTAACAATGTTATGTAGTTTGGACTAAAAAATGCAGGGGTGACTTATCAATGGCTAATGGATTGGGTTTTCAAGCATAAATTTGAATAAATATTAAAGTATATGTGGATGATGACCTGATCAAAATTGCCAAAGCTAAGAACCTGATTGATGACATCGAAGAAGCTTACAGTGCACTAAGGCGCTATGGGCTTAAGATGAATCCCGAATAGTGCTTGTTTGGTGTCAAGAGTGATGGGTATGGCTTGGCGGGTTTCCTAAGTGATTATTTGATCGTCCTTGAGAGACCACTCCATGTCTACGAATTAAAAATTAATCCGAATGGAGACCCGTCTCCCAGACGACCATCTCGTCATCGTATCAATCGATTCGAACTACAACTTGGCCGATCTCAAAGATCGAGCCTTGTAATTCGCCTAACCGATCGACCGCAGAAAAGATGACAAGTAGATCGCCGATTCTTGTGTTTATTATTGGGGTCCAATGATTAATTACCAACCATTAATTAAGCAATTAATTAAACAAGATAATTAATCAAAACATCACATGAAATGACAAGAAAAACAAGGAGCCAAGGAAGAAATTTATATCTTCCTTTACCTCGTAGCCTTCTATCCTATGCCCCTTCCCTCTTGAACGTCGTGTGGGAGACGAGCTACCAAGAACCGAAATCACCAAATCCACTAACTCCTTCTTCCTTGTATGCATAAACCCTAACTCCAAGTGTTGGAGTTGCGCCGGCCACCAAAACTCCCTCCTTTCTTTGCGCTGACCACCGAAGGAAGACCACCACCCTCACGCCAGCTCAAAGGAGGAAGAGAGGAAGAAGGAGAAGATGAAGAAGAGTAGAGAAAATTCCTCTTCTTCACTACCAAACTCACCGCCGACCCTTTCCAACTTCTCACCGCCGGCGCCTCCTCCAACCTCCTTGCCACCGACACCCACTTCTACCCCTTCTCAAGGTTGATCTGGCCACAAACGGAAGAGGATAAATCTCTCCTATCCTTTGCGCCACCAACCGAGAGAAGAAGAAGGGAGAAGGAAGAAGACAAGGCTCTTCTTCCTCTTGAAGCCGCCGATTGCCCTAGGAGAGAGAAGGAGAGGGAGAGAAGAGAGAGAGCCTAGGATTAGTTGTGATGGATTAACCTTGGTTTCCCATGGGGTATATATAGGGCTAAGGTAGGGACCATGAGGAGGAGTTGGGTCTTGGCCCGCTAATGGATCCAAATCCGATCCATTCCACTAAAGGATCTCCATTGAACTTCCTCACCAACCTCCATATTTTCATATGGGCTTCACGTATTATAAGTACATCCATCTCCCCGTGTTTAAGATATCATATGTCCGTCGATTAATTTAAATTACTGACAATTTTAATTAATCAACTTCTAACTCCTTGACTAGTACCACTCAACCTTATCATCATGTTAGATCAAATCCACATACAGGGTTTAGCATGATGAACCTTATGAGCTCATCAAGGGGGCATTATCATCCCGACTCATCAGGACACGGATTTTGTCAATAATCAACGATACACCATGTAATTAATATTATTTCCCAACTTACCGGCCCTATCCATTTAGCAGAATAAATCTCGCCCATTGGTAAATCAAAGAAATAAAATATTAACTACACATGCCCGTTATTATATCGAGATTTAGATATTGTATCCATAATAATCCGAGGTCCAATCCAATTATGAAGTTAGTATAAATGGGATGACTTCTACTTTGGTCCTGCTTAATGCACACAAATCACACTAGTTTAATTCTATGGTCAAGACAAACCACACCTAAGTACACTACAACCATTCTGATAGTTTGTCCAACTCCATCTTGGTTGTGAGCCTCTACTTGTACTATGCAAGAGACTGTTAACATGATCTTTTGTGTGTCACCACACACCATGTTATCTACAATGCAGAGTATGAGACTATTATGCATATACTAATTTAAACATGCAACTGTATTGTTGTGATTCTCTTTCAAAATGTAGATGATCATATATAAAAAAGACAAGTATTTTAGTATACATCTAACAAAGAGCGGGTCGTTCTTCAGTTATATAGTGACCCAATGAGGGATTGAAGTCAATTTGGAGAAGATTCAAGAACTTTAAGACATGGCCCTATTGGTGCAATTTGATAGATCGAATAGGCGTGTTAGAGGGGGGGGTGAATAACATTTTTGTTCACTTCTCTACAAGGTTGTTAGTTGCACAGCGGAAATACAAATAAAAATCAACTACTAATAAAGAACAATGCTAACAAACCAGGTTTACTTGGTATCCACCCCGGACGGGTGACTAATCCAAGAATCCGTCGGTGAATCAATCCTCAAATAACCTTCGGCTAGCCCTCGTCGCTCCTTGTGGGTGGAGAAACCGCACCACAATCACTTAGACAAGATCTGGGCACAAAAGACTACTAACAAGCCTTAACCAAGGTTGTTTCGTCAAGAATCTCAGCCACCACGAAGTCCTCTTTAAATAGGACTTTGGCTGAAACCTTCGCCACCAGTCGACTGCTCCCAGGGCAGCCGACTGGTGCCACTGGAATTCGACCGTTGCACTCTAACGTTCGAATTCTCAGCCAACTCACCAGCCACCTACCAGTCGACTGCTCCCAGAGCAGTCGACTGGTCCCCAACTGAACTCTTCCCGAGTACAATCACACAACACTCGTACCCTCACGACTCGACTGACTCCTCCTCCGCAGTCACGACTGTTGCCTTCGCGCCCTCTTCATCTTCGGCTCCCGTCCCTCGGATGCACGCAAGCCTCCAGCTTGCATCTATGCCATCCTTCACACATGCCTCGAAGTCCGCGCCCATCATCTCATCGTTCCTGATCTCCAAGGTCCCTCGGATGCACACGCAAGCCTCCAGCTTACCTCTATGCCACCCTTCACCGTACTGAGGCCGTCCAGTCAAGTCCATATGTGTAACCTATACATCCTGCACACTCAATATACACATATGAGAACACAAGGGTAAACCTAACTTAAACCCTTTGCCCAAACATCAAAACACTTGGTCACTCCAGATCACAGATTACCTCAACAATCTCCCCCTTTTTGATGTTTGGCAATACGTTTAAGTTAGGGAAACAAGATAGTAGTCAATAGCAAAAACCATGCTAAACAAATGCATATGCAATGCAAAAATGGATCCTATCCCAAGGCATCCCACAACTAACCCTCCAAGTTAGGAATTTCCACACCTAACCCTCCATGTTAGGAATTTTCACCACCTAACCCTCCAAGTTAGGACTTTCTCACACCTAACACTCCAAGCTAGGACTTTTACACACCTAACTCTTCAAGTTAGGACTTCCTCACACCTAGTGTAGCGACCCGCCTTCTCTACCTTAGACGGACCGTTACTTTGTCTACTTCTTGACTCTAATGCAACGACTAAAAATGCGGAACTTTCTTAAACTTTATTTTTATTGTATTTAAATCTATCTAAGAATGAGATCCTAACTTTAATAGTCATGCATTTAAATTCATCACATAAGGTTCTATAATATTACTAAAGCATTATGGAATATGAACGCAACTTTTCTAAGCATATTTAAAGCAATACAAACTTAATTCAAAAGGAGGCTAACAACATCTTGGCACATGCATCAAATAGATAGAATGTAAACCTTACTTTTCTACCGAATTTACAAGCATCTTAAGCACAATTAGGACTTAGTCCAAAAGGGAATACTAAACTCAAGAATAAGTCTAAAATTCAATGTATCAACATGCTAAACTACTCATGCCCTTGCTCATCTAGTGCATTCACAAAAGTATGCATACTAATTGAAATGACATGGAATCTTCATTCTACAAAATTGAGCATGTAAAACTATCTGAAGCATAAATGTCTAATAAACTCCATAACACAATAACTTGGAATTTGGAAACCTTAAACATTGCATTTCAAATAAGCTAAACTGTCTCGTCCCAAGGATCTCTCCAAGGTCAGCCACCACACACACGTCACTCAGCACCGCCTCGTCGCCTTCCTTCAGAATTGCTTGTCTTGACCTTTACCTGCAGTAAGAGGAAATGCAACTAATAAGCATAAAGCTTAGCAAGTAGTATCTAGCTCACAAAATCTCGAAATGTGCAGGCATGCTTTTTAAACAATATGAAATCACATGAGATACTTTTATGCTTAAAAGAAACCCCAAAACATGTATAACTCAAAACATGCATACTCAAGCATTAATAAGTCTTAACTCACTTTCTCTTGGCTTAACATGAAACTTTAGCAATTCTTTAACTTTAAATCTTTCTTTAACTTTTAGAAAACTTCCTTAAACTTTAGAAAAACTTTGCTAAAGCATATACTTGAAAATAATATTCACTTGGATCCACTTAAGACGTAAGTACCATCTTATGCGCGTTCCCTAAAAGGTTGGGGTAGCGAGCCACCAATCCTAATAGAGCAGACCTTGGTCTACCAGGGCCAAGACCTTGGAATTGGACACCTGGATTTCTTTAACGACGCCCTTGGACGCCGGGTACTGGCCTTAGAAAATAAAATACTTACTTTTTCTTATCTTGAATGCCTTGGCATTTTAACGAGCACCTTGTGTGCCCAAATCCCTAAGTCTTGACTTTTGGGGATTTCTTAAGGCCTTGGCCTTTTCTTTTCTTATCTTTATCTTCTCTTTTCTTTTCTCATAACTTTTCTTAGCCCCTAACCTCATATAGGGTGCTTAATCAAACTTATACAAGCATGGATTAAACTAGAGTTACATGCAAAATCATAAACTAAAGGAAAAATTTACATTTTAACTTTCTAACGGGAAAAACTTGCGGAAAACCGTCTCTTACTGCAGGTGAGCAGTACTTACCTTGATTTCTTGGACTTACAGCCGAAATTAGACGACTAGGGCTCGGTGAAACTTGAGATCTCTACGAACCGTCCGTGCCTACGTGTTCTTCTCGTCGAGACGAACGAAACGCTCCGCACTCCTTGCTTTTCCTTAGCCGGCGCCCCTTAGGAGAGAAGAGGAGGAAAGAAAACCTAGGTTCCCTTTTGTTTTCGCCGCCCCTCCCTCGCCCCCTTCTCGCACGCAGCCGAAAATTCTCCTCCAAGGGTTTCACGCGACTTAAGCGGGGTTTAAATACCTCTTCATGAAAAAACATAACTACTCTATAAAATTATTTCTCTCCACCTTTTGTTGTGCTTGATACCCTAGCCCAGCCGGTCACTTGCGCACCCTTAAGGGCTTGCTCCTCCTGTGGTCGCGGGTTCGAACCCCCCTGCTGCCCTTTAAAGTTTTTCCTTTTTTAAAAATACTAAACGGACTCGGAAAATTCCATAAAAATATTCTAAAAATTCCTAAAAATATCTAGAATATTTCTAAAACATTTTTAAATAGTTCTAAGGACTTTAAGAACTTCAATATGGAAATTTTGGGGCGTTACACCTAGCCTTCTAAGCTAGGACTTTTACACACCTAACTCTCCAAGTTATGACTTTTCACCAAAACGGGCTTTTTAAAGCTTTTCCAAAGCTCCTCTACACTGGACTTACAAAGGCTTTTTAAGAACCTCTCCAAGGTTCCTCTTATGCCAAGAATGGAGCAACCATGCTCCCCCTTAATCTTAGCTCCCCCTAAACCTAGGGTTTCTAGCAAAGGTAAGTTTGGTTTTCCCAACGTAAACCCAAACTTCTCCCCCTTTGCCTAACATCAAAAAGACCCCGATAATATCCCAATTATCAGTTCTTTCGATTCCCAATGATCCTAAACATAGTGTACTAGACCCTCATACACTCGTTTTCCATCATTTGAACCTAAGGCTACTGCTGGATACCCACACCAGCCCTGACCAATGATAACTAACATTTTATTTGCTCATTTATTTAGCAATTTTTTTATCCTATCGTATATTTAAATCATGTTTATACCATATTTTACGATTAGGATTTACTTTTAGAGTTCATTGTAATTTCCTATAAATTTTGGTATTATTTCATGATTTTTATAGGGAATTAAAGATGGACATTGGATCAAGGATTGGACCATGATCAAAGAAATTGGATTATGCTCGTTGAAAGAGAAAGTTGGCTGAACTCAAGCCTTGGCTGAACCCGAGGTTGGCCTGAACCAAGTGCTGGGCTGATCACACAAGTGGGTTGAACCGAATTGAGGGAGCTGAGCTGAATTGGACCGAACTAGAAGTCAAAACTAGGGCTAAACCAAAAAGGCTGAGTTGGGCCGAATGGAAGGGAACCCATGCGCACACATCTGCCCGAACTCATCCACACACACGTGACATCTCACGGAGAATCAATCGACCTCTCGTCCCCGACTCCATCCCATCGCATCTCGCACACACGCGGACATCTTCCTCTCCACCCCGACTCCCACTTCTTCTCTTCCCCTTCGGTCGGCGGCATCTTCTTCTCCTTCACCGCTGCCGGCCAGACCTTCCCCATTTCCTCACCTTGACCGGACGCTAGGGCAGAAGAGAAAGCTCGCAAGCCTCATTCAAGAACCCTAGGAGCGTCCACCACTCATCTCTTCTCCACCGCAAACCCTAGGGGCGGCTACCTTCTGATCCATCGACCATCATCCATTCCTATCAGCGAACCCTAGCGCACCATCCACGGGACTCACCCTCTACCTCTGCGCAGCCGCCGGCCTTCATCTGGACCCCATCTCTCTTCTTCACCTCTTCTTCTACTTCAATCACAGCCGGTCAGCAATTCCTCTTCCACAGAATCCGGCAGTAGCTTCATCAGATCAATTCTGACAGCAGCTCCTTCGTCTAGTTGACTGGTTTCTTGTTTGATTGGTTTGTTATGTGTTGAATGTTTGTGTCAATTGAGGAATGCTTGTATGGAATTGATCTCCCATATTAGTTTGCACGTACCTCTGTCATTTTGATTTATGCTTGTTACTTGTTCGATGAAATGCACCAACCAATTGTTTTACTTTAGTTTTGTAATTTCTCAGCTTAGATTCTTGCTACGTGTTATTAATTGAATGTTTCAAGCTTCTCTTATGCTTACTTATGCAATTAGGTTAGATTAGGTTAAGTTTCATTAATGCTCTATTTCCTTAATTTCTTCCCTTATGTTGCCTTTCATTTCCTTGTCAAGTATAGTTAGGTTAGATTAGTTTCTTTACTCACATTGTCTTTCATTAATTAGGATTAGATTTCATACTTGCTTTGCTGTTTCATTTTGTAGTCTTAGTTTTCAAATCCAAACCCCCAGTTTAATATCCAAAAATCCAAAAGTAATAATTTGGAATCCTAGGATTATTAACCTATCATTACATTCCTTGAGAGAGACGACTCGAGTTACTCCATACTACATTAGTTTAGAGGAGTTCGATATTTTAATTGTATTTGAAACCGTAACACGACAAAAACGGTTATCAAATTTGGCGCCGTTGCCGGGGAGTGTAGTGGTGTTTGATAATTTTAGGATTTGATTCTATTCTTATTTGCTTTATCCTTTTGTGTACGGGTGCTGCCATTTTGTTTGTTTTGTGACAGGACTGCAGGTTCAAAATGTCTTCAAATGAACAGTTAGAGATCAAATTTTTGATGGAGTTAAAAGATATGTTTAAGCACGCTTATTCATCTACTTACCAGCAGCCGGGTCAACAATTTCAGCAGCAGTCATATTCAGATTTTCAACAACCAGATTATCAATTTCAGCAAGGGCAGCCACAATTTCAGCCTTTTCAAGAATTTCAGCAGCCCTATTCAGATTTTTAGCAAGATTTTCAACCATTTCAGCAGCCATAATAGCAGTTTCAGCAGAGCTTCCAAGATTTCCAACAACCATTCAATTATGATCAGCAAGGATGGCCACATTCATAGCAAGTTTATCAGCCACCATTCCAGAATTTTCAGCAAGACATTCCATCTTCACAGCCCCAGAATTTTCAACCTTTCAACCAACACTTTCAGCAAGCAGATCAGCAATTCCAGAGTCACATTCTTCAGCAACCTCCACCAAGTTGTCAAACTGATTTTCAACAACCAGATAGGTATAACTCATTTTCTAATTCCTACGATTCTAATTGGGGGGATCAGTCATATTTCAGGTATGACGATACACAAAGTCAATTTACTGAGCAATATCCAGCATATCAGAACCTACAGACATTCCAGGATGATCTTATGCCTTCATGGTCACATCCGGTTCAGCAACAAGAACCGGAGCTTCCACCCACTTTGGAGCCCTTTCTCGCTCGATTTCTTCAAGAAAATGAGAGGAGGTTGCAACAGCTTAGCGATCAGCTTTGCGCTCAGATTCAGCAACAAATTGAGAGGGATTTTCAGCAATGTAGCGCTCCATTTCAGCAGCATCAAGAAGACTATGGACAATTTCAGAGTAGGACTGATGCTTTCAGTCAGAACATAGAGCAACCAATTGGACAGATATCCTCCACCATTAGTCAGATGCAGACTGCAGGGACCAAGATCGATGCTCAGAGAGGATATTCTAGTTCGGATGACCAGGAGGAGGTGTTAGCTATAGGGGAGGCTGAAGATTTGAAGACTGTTTCTGACTCATTTTTTGTTGCAGATGATTCTATAGGTGTAGGGGATTGCACTAAGCCCCAGGGACCACCTATATTGATTGAGATGCCTTCAGAGGATAGGTTTGAGAGTGTAGGGGATTGCACTGAGCCCCAGGGACCACCCATACCTACTGGGCAGTCATTATCTATAGAGGCAGTGTAGGAGATTGATGGAAAAGCTTATGACAACCTTAAACTCATTTCTGAAGCTCCACAGGACCTTTCTCATCTTTTATTTTGTGATGATATTGTTATTGATGGTCCTAATTTTTCTAATATGGTTGTTGCAGATATGGTTGATAAAGCATGTGTTGTAGATGAATCCACAGGTGTAGGGGATTGCACTGAGCCCCAGGGATCACCTACATTGAGTGACATATCAGAAGATTCAGAGGATAAGTATGGAAATGTAGGGACTTGTATGGTGGAAGTAAGAACCCAAGAATCACCTTTTTTCGTTGTATGCCCACCAGCACCTGAACCTGAGATGAAGCCTCTACCTGATCAGGAGAAAGTCATAGCTACATCCATTCTTGTAGAACCTTCAGATATTTTTCAGCAAGACGAGGTAAGTATTTTTCCAAATTGTTTAGAAAAATTTATAGAAGTGCCTAGGGTTGATTTTATTGGATGTGATGCACTCCTTGAAACATTCTATTTAGAGACTGATTGTATTTCATCTTTTTCTTACCCTGCACGCGTACGAGAGGTATTTCATGGTTTTGCAGGGTGTCGTCGACTCCTGGAGTGGGTGCTACAACTAAATAGACTCCAACCTCCTAGAAGAACTTCTAAAAAGCATCAAGAGGGAGGAGTTACTCTTACTTTGACTTGTAGCACTTCACCTCTTAAGTGGATTTTGTTCCTTAATCGTCTCCGGCCACCGGAACACACTTATGCGAAGTTGAAGTGTGGGGGAGCAGTACACTATGATGTAGATCACGTGAGGAATGCTCTCTCAACTACCCAAACCCCGCCACTACCGGGATGGATGTTACTCCTTAACCGACTCCAACCGCCAGGAATAAAGGGGAGTTTGTTCCTTTTCTTTCATTTTCTTATTTTTCTTTATGTTCATACTTGCATGTTTGTTTGCTTTCATACTTTGCATTCATACTTTGCTTCCTCATTCTGCATTTTGTTTGGTTTTGAATAAATCTTGTTTGATTTCGAGTTGTATCTCCCTACATGTTCCTTTATTATGCTTTGAGAATCATAAAAGATGGTTAAGTCTGACTATTGAGTTTTGGTTTCCTTGGTATGCTTGGGGACATTAATTGTATTTAGTCATTTGTTGTGGTGATGGACTCTATCTTGATAGATTAAGCATGACATTTTATTGTTCACCTAGTGAGGTTATTGTCATGCCTATCCTTAATCCTCTTATATGTGATAGCATTTGTGATACTTGACACTCTAGAACTTGCTTTGATTCTTTTTGAAATTACATTAGCATAAGCTTACATGAATATGATGGAGGCAAACTTTCTTGTTGATCTCTTGGTTTTCCCTCTACTTTGCTATTGTTACTACTGAGCATTTCACCTATTGCTTTCATGTTTCATTGTCTTTCTTTTGTCAGATCTTTTCATTGTTTTTGTATTCTCACTGTCATATCTTTATTTGCTTATTCTTTCCTTGAGCATGAGAGCATGGGGTGATTGCATGATTAGTACATTTTTATTTGTCTATTATCAGCCTCTATTATTGTGAGTTTTAGATGTTATCATGCTTTGTCACATTATTTGAGGCAGGTTTTAAGTGTGGGGGGAAGACAAGTATGTATGGACGAATGCTTGTTGAAAAAAAATCTCTCTATGTACTTAAAAAAAAGAAGAAAAAAAAATAAAGATGAGAAATGAAAAAAAAGTGAAAAAAAAGAAAAGAAAAGAAAAGAATGAAAAATTAAAAAAAAAGAAAAAAAATTCTCAAGCATTTGAGATTTTGTTAGTGATGAACAAGAAAGAATATTTTCATAGTTGTAAGTGATTGTTGTGTATTCATTGAGAATATGTAAGGAGAATTTTGAGTGTTGGATGTATGGTTGAGTTGTTGTTATTTTGGCATATTATTTGATTCTACACGTCATGTTGATTACCCCAATGCTCTCATATTCTCTGTGATCTCATTTGTTATCTACCCTTCTTGTCCTTTTGTCAGCACTTGGTTTCATCATTAGTCATTGAAAAGTCCTCTTGATTTGTGTACTTATGCTATAGTAGTGGAGAAGTAGAAAATAAGCAAGTATATGGTAGTGCAATGTCATGCATGCTTTGAGAGAACTCCACTTTCATATTTGTTATTTTTGTGAGCATCAGTGCATATATCTATTCTGTGAGGTTTTTGTCATGCTTAATTTATTTAAGTTGATGAAATTGTCATGCTTTTTGACTTATGTGAGATTTGGAACCATAAATACATGGATTCTTGAGACTTGATGATCCTAAGTAACCTTCTTTTATTATTTTCAAAGTATCGATAGGGGATGTAATGTTTGGGAGATATTTTGATTTCTTTTAGTTTTGTTTGCTTGCTCGAGACGTGCAAGAATTAAGTGTGGGGGTGTGATAACTAACATTTTATTGCATTTTATTTGCTCATTTATTTAGCATTTTTTTATCCTATCATATGTTTAAATCATGTTTATACCATATTTTACGATTAGGATTTATTTTTAGAGTTCATTGTAATTTCCTATAAATTTTGGTATTATTTCATTATTTTTATAGGGAATTAAAGATGGACATTGGATCAAGGATTGTACCATGATCAAAGAAATTGGATTATGCTCGTTGAAAGAGAAAGTTGGCTGAACTCAAGCCTTGGCTGAACCCGAGGTTGGCCTGAACCAAGTGCTGGGCTGATCACACAAGTGGGTTGAACCGAATTGAGGGAGCTGAGCTGAATTGGACCGAACCAGAAGTCAAAACCAGGGCTGAACCAAAAAGGCTGAGCTGGGCTGAATGGAAGGGAACCCACGCGCACACATCTGCCCGAACTCATCCACACACACGCGACATCTCACGGAGAATCAATCGGCGTCTCGTCCCCGACTCCATCCCATCGCATCTCGCACACACGCGGACATCTTCCTCTCCACCCCGACTCCCACTTCTTCTCTTCCCCTTCGGTCGGCGGCATCTTCTTCTCCTTCATCGCTGCCGGCCGGACCTTCCCCATTTCCTCACCTTGACCGGACGCTAGGGCAGAAGAGAAAGCTCGCAAGCCTCATTCAAGAACCCTAGGAGCGTCCACCACTCATCTCTTCTCCACCGCAAACCCTAGGGGCGGCTACCTTCTGATCCATCGACCATCATCCATTCCTATCAGCGAACCCTAGCGCACCATCCACGAGACTCACCCTCTACCTCTGCGCAGCCGCCGGCCTTCATCCGGACCCCATCTCTCTTCTTCACCTCTTCTTCTACTTCAATCACAGCCGGTCAGCAATTCCTCTTCCACAGAATCCGGTAGTAGCTTCATCAGATCAATTCCGGCAGTAGCTTCATCAGATCAATTCCGGCAGCAGCTCCTTCATCCAGTTGACTGGTTTCTTGTTTGATTGGTTTGTTATGTGTTGAATGTTTGTGTCAATTGAGGAATGCTTGTATGGAATTGATCTCCCATATTAGTTTGCACGTACCTCTGTCATTTTGATTTATGCTTGTTACTTGTTCGATGAAATGCACCAACCAATTGTTTTACTTTAGTTTTGTAATTTCTCAGCTTAGATTCTTGCTACGTGTTATTAATTAAATGTTTCAAGCTTCTCTTATGCTTACTTATGCAATTAGGTTAGATTAGGTTAAGTTTCATTAATGCTCTATTTTCTTAATTTCTTCCCTTATGTTGCCTTTCATTTCCTTGTCAAGTGTAGTTAGGTTAGATTAGATTTCTTTACTCGCATTGTCTTTCATTAATTAGGATTAGATTTCATACTTGCTTTGTTGTTTCATTTCGTAGTCTTAGTTTTCAAATCCAAACCCCCAGTTTAATATCCAAAAATCCAAAAGTAATAATTTGGAATCCTAGGATTATTAATCTATCATTACATTCCTTGAGAGAGACGACTCGAGTTACTCTATACTATATTAGTTTAGAGGATTTCGATATTTTAATTGTATTTGAAACCGTAACATGACAAAAACGGTTATCAACCAGTCGACTGCCCCTGTTGGCAGTTGACTGATACTCTGAAATTCAGTTTTTCAAGCCACATTCAGCAATGCGCTAGAAATTTCACATATCTCCAAAAATATCCAAATTTCTTAGAGAGCTTTGAGGTACCTATATCTACTTGGGAAAAATACATCTCATCATATATCTATTACCATTCCCAAGTTGGACACAAAATCCAAAAATTTCTTATGAAAGTTAAGGCAAACAAATAGGCAACCTCCCCCTTAACATATGTCTTCTCCCAATTTTCAATTTTCCTAGGTGAAGTTCTACCTAACTTAACACTATAGACTCAAATTAGGTTCTACCCAACCTAACAACCAAGTTCTTCTCCCTTGGCCACCATTAAAGTATTGCTCCCAAGCAACCTTATCCCTAGTGCCAAAAAGAACTTAACAAAAACTTGAAGAATCTAAAAAGTTTGCAAGCACACTTGCTAGGATATATCCTATCCTAGAAAAATATGATTCCATGAAAATATTAAGTGTGCTTGACTTTTGGTACAATGTAATTTCCTTAAAGATTTAGCATTTGTATCAACTTTTAAATGTATCTCTAATTCCATGTGTTTGTCAAAGCTAACCATCATAATTCGACACATGGAATTGTCATCAATTTTCCCTTTAGACCTCTAAATCTTAGATACCTAGGGAAATTTATCAATCTTCCTTGATTTCATCAAAAGGTTCAATATCATTCAAAGAACTTTAAGCACTTATTAATCCTTATAACATCAACCCATGACATAGAATCTCATAAGGCAATATGACCCTTTCCTATGTTTTCAATTTTGTAATTTCTTATCACCTAATAGGCTCCTTTTTGGCATACTCTCATTGACCAGTCGACTGCCCATATGGCAGTCGACTGCCAAAATGTACAGAGAGTTTTGGGGCTGAGACCAGTCGACTGCCCCTGGGGCAGTCGACTAGTACCTGATTTTCAGGTTTTTCAGTCCAATTTCAGAAATGCCTAGATAATTCCACAAATCTCCAAAAATTATGAAATTTCGTGGAGAGATTTGTGGGGCCATGGTCTACTTGAGGAAAATATGTTTTCAAATAAATGTACTCCATATCCCAAGATTGGCACGAAATTCCATTCTTTCTAAAGTGTATCATTTAAACTCAACCCAAAATTTCTAATTTCGGCTTTTCCTTAATGTATCTTCCTGTACTTTATCACAATTCATTTCTATCATGGAATTATGTGATATTTGCCTATTAAAACCTAATTTTGTCAATTATAACCTCATTTTCATCTTTTTCTCCTTAAATTCCCTTTTAATGTGCCAAAACTAGGGTTAAGACTTACCCAAGTGTTCCAATCACTTTTGACACATTTCACCTAATTTCCTAGGAGAAAACTCTTGAGATCCATTTACCATGGACCCTAAAGGCTCCTAGAGCTCCCCCTTAAGCTCTGAGCCTTAGCAACCGCCCTAGGTGACTCAGCCCACACTAAGCCACACCGGTGAACCTCCGGTGATTTTTGGACTACAAATCTAAACTTCTTAATCTTGGATACCTTATCCTTGGTTAAGCCACTTTCTTTCCCTTTGGATGGCACCCCCTTGTCATCCTTAGGCTTACCCTCCTTGCCATGATTATATGCTTTCCCAGCATATTTCTGTCCATTTATCTTGGAGGTCTTAGACCGGTATCCCAAACCCGATCTATCATAGTTGGGTTTTAAACTACCCAACACCATGTCTAAGCCCTTAGATCTAACCGTGAATCTTTCTAGGGCCTTTTCAAATGTATCAAGCCTTGCCCTCAAGGCTTGATTTTGCCTTGCCAAGTCTCTAACTTTAGTTTCCATATGTCAACCTTGGACATTCCTAGACCTACCCTCCTTTCTAGGCACATTCCTTCCCTTCTTGGGATTAGTGCCTTGATCCTTGGGTCCTAAGGTTCTATTGTTGTATCTAAATCCAAAATTATGCACCATTAAGCATTTTTCATGAGTTCTAGTATGCATGAATGGATACTTAACATTATTTTTAATATGCAAGGAGGAACTTGAAATTGAATTGCATTTTAACCTAGGGTTAGGAATTACCTCCCTTACCCTTGTAGTTCATCCTTGTTGTAAACTTTGCTTCCTCCTTTCTTCTTTTTCCCATCTCCTCAAGTGTCCCATTTTCTTGAGCTATTTCTTCCTTGGACACTTGGTGTGGTAGTGCCCTAGCTCACCACACGTGAAGCATCGAATTTTCTTCTTCTTTTCTTAAGCTCCTCCATTCCTACAACTGATGTTAGATTTAAGAGAACATGAAATGAGTGTAGATTTTACCTCCTTTTTACCTTTTGGGCACTTGTCCTTGTAGTGCCCCTTTTCATTACACCCAAAGCATGTGATATGGTCCTTGGCTCTTGCTTTGGTGGAGGTTGGAACTTCTTCTTCAACCTTTGATGATGTGGATGCCTCCTCTTGATCCGGTATAGATGAAGGTCTCTCCTCCCCGTCAATCCTTGAAATCGATACCTCCTCTTCTTCTCTTGAGGAGGTTGATGATCTTTCACTTAATTCTTCCTCCTCTTGGGCTATCGAGTTCACTTCCTCGGGTTCTTCCACTACTTGACCTCGTTTAGGGTTTTTATGAAATTCTTCTACTTTGATCCACAATTCGTGTGCATTTTTGTAAGCTCCTACACCATTCAAAACATTAATAGGCAAAGTATTAAGCAATATGTCAATTACCTTTTTATTCGCCTTGGATTGATTTTCTTGTTCTTGATTCCAATATCTAGGTCTAAGCCTCTTCCCGTGCTTATCCTTTTGAATCTCAAAGGGCTCTTCAAGCGCCATCTGAAGGGCCCACTCCATTCCGAACCATGTCTCCATCCGTGACTTCCAATACCTGAAATCTTCATGGCCGTAGGCCGGCGGAGTGTAGATGTCGTCCCCAAATTTGTCTTCCATGTTCTTCTTCCTCTAGCGTGTGCTCCCTCGGCGGTTAGTCCGATCAAGAGCGGTCCTTCACTCTGATACCAACTGATAGATCGAATAGGCGTGCTAGAGGGGGGTGTATAGCACTTTTTGTTCACTTCTCTACAAGGTTGTTAGTTGCGCCGTAGAAATACAATAAAAATCAACTACTAATAAAGAACAATGCTAACAAACCAGGTTTACTTAGTATCCACCCCGGATGGGTGACTAATCCAAGAATCCGTCGGTGGATCAATCCCCGGATAACCTCCTCCTAGCCCTCGTCGCTCCTTGTGGGTGGAGAAACCTCACCACAATCACTTAGACAAGATCTGGGCACAAAAGACTACTAACAAGCCTTAACCAAGGTTGTTTCGTCAAGAATCTCAGCCACCACGAAGTCTTCTTTAAATAGGACTTTGGCTGAAACCCTCGCCACCAGTCGACTGCTCCTAGGGCGGTCGACTGGTGCCACTGGAATTCGACCGTTGCACCCCAACGTTCGAATTCTCAGCCAACTCACCAGCCACCTACCAGTCGACTGCTCCCATAGCAGTCGATTGGTCCCCAGTTGAACCCTTCCCGAGTACAATCACACAGCACTCGTACCCTCACGACTCAACTCACTCCTCCTCCGCAGCCTCGACTGTTGCCTTCGCGCCTTCTTCATCTTCGGCTCCCATCCCTCAGTTGCACGCAAGCCTTCAACTAGCCTCCATGTCATCCTTCACACATGCCTCGAAGTCCACACCCATCAGCTCATCTTCCCTGCTCTCCAAGGTCCCTCGGATGCGCACGCAAGCCTCCAGCTTGCCTCCATGCCACCCTTCACCGTACTGAGGCCGTCCAGTAAAGTCCATATGTGTAACCTGTATATCCTGCACACTCAACATACATATATGAGAACACAAGGGTAAACCTAACTTAAACCCTTTGCCCAAACATCAAAATACTTGGTCACTCCGGACCACAGATTGCCTCAACACAATTGACTTCGAATCAACGTTGACCATGTTGACTAAGTTCGGAATGACTCGGACTTGGGTTTAGATGTTTCATCAATATATGAGAGACAAGTCAAATAGGTCTAGGTTAACTGGATACCTGACGATATCAGAAGTCTAACGGGAAGTTGACAGGCGAAAAATCTAAGTAGGTCATAGAAGAACAGATACTGGGCATGAATGAGAAGTCTAAGTGGGTCATTGAGGACCAGATACTTAGCATAAGGGAAAAGTCTAAGTGGGTTAAGGATGACCGAATACTTGGCGACCGAAAGTCCAAGAGGAAGGTTGGCAAGAGAAAAGTCTAAGTAGGTCAAGGAGGACCAGATACTTAGCGACTAAAAGTCCAATAGGAAGGTTGGGAAGAGAAAAGTCCAATTGGATTGAGGAGGACCCGACAATTGAAGATGAAACATCCAACAAGAAGGTTAATAAGAGAAAAGTCCAAATGGGTCAAGGAGGACCAGATACTTAGTGATCAAAAGTCTAACGGGAATGTTGTGTTGGTGCAGTTTGCACTAACGGTCAAACATAAGTTTTGATGTATGACAAATGGGTCAAAGTTAAGGTTGTTATTATTTAACCTTGTTACTAAGTGTATATGATTGAAAGTCTTATGACCTGACATCAAGCTAAAGTCTAGAGTAGTTGATTCTTGGCAGGAAGTCCAGTTGGGTCCGCGGGGCCTAACAACTGGCTTAAGCCTAGGTTGATGGAGACTTGGCATGAAGTCTAGCTGGGTCCGTGGGATCTGACAGTTGGCTAAAGACCTGGTGGGTTAAGAAGCTAAGTAGATTTATAGTGGTAAGTAAGGTAAGTCACCGGAGGAGCAAAATTCGGTGAAGATGAGTCCCCGTTGGAATTTTAGATGCTCCTACTTAAAACTATTTTGGAGCTCTAAGTTGAGGCTTTAACTAGATCCTAGTCTTGGGAATATAGAATCTAATTAATACTAAATACCTTTATCCTATTTTGTATTTGTGCTAACTTTGTTTTGCAGGATACATTGTGTTTTTGGACTAACATATGTTGCAGGGTTGAAACTGCAAAAATGAGTCTCAGATGAACAATGTTCAAGGCACCTCCAATCTGATTAGAGGTGCCTTAGATCAGACCAAGGGTGCCTTGGATGGACTAAGGGTGCCTTAGCGTAGAAGACAGTGAGAATAGAGTTCGGCCACTAGAGGCGCCCTGAATGGGATCCAAGGCACCTTAGGTCCAATGGAAGGTGTCGCATGTTGGATTGAGGGTGGCCTAAGTTAGATAAGCTACAAAGACTAAGTGAGGATCAAATTTTTAGATTGGAGGTGCCCTAGTTGGGAACTAGCCACTCTCAATGTCCTATAATAGGACACTTCGAGCTGCTTTCCAGACACAACAATTATTTCAAGCTACTCCTTCTACTCTGTCATCTTGCTGCTGCTTTGCTACTACTCGACCACAATCGACTACTACCGGAGGGCCGACCCCAACACATGAATGCGACCAGAATCCTACTACCATGTTGGATATCATAAATTAATTATTTTATTTTACATTTTATTCATACGAAGTGTAGGGTTGTTATACTTCCTATCCATTTGTACTCGACTACTCGACCGGGGATTTTCGGTAGAGCGAGTAGTGGATTACTTGTCGGTATAGTCAAACGAACTAGAGCCTTGGAGTAGGAGTCACCGAAGGCTTTGAACCAAGTAAAACTCTTAGCGTTCGAATTGTGTTTCACTTATGTTCTTTGCTTTATTTTCCACTACGCACTTAAGTTTATAAAAACAACAAAAGGACAAGTTTTTTAAAATACACGTGATTCAGCTCGCCCCCCTTCTCTCACGTGCAACGATCCTACAAGTGGTATCAAAGCCTCGTTCCCTCTGAATCAGAAACCACTGTAAGAGCAAGGGGATTTCTTTTTCATTTTTTTCTTTCAAATTTTGGTACAAAGTATAAAATTGATGCAATCACCTCTTTTTAGATAGAATTTTTTATTGTTCAATTTTTTTTCAAAGTTGGAGCAATACCACTCGAGTCACACTTTTAATTTCTTCTTCTCCCACACTGCTAATCTAAGACCTAGTCTTGGGATTTTTTTGTTTGTATTTCTCTATGTGCAAGATGTATTAATGGCCCAAGGAGAAGGGTATAACACAATTTACCCACCGATATTCAATGGGAATGACTTTCCCTACTAGAAGAAAAGAATGGAGGTCTATCTCAAGACCAACATGGACCAGTGGTTTGCTGTCTAGTCTGGATATTGACCACTAACTGAGGAAGGAATCTCTCTTCTTCTAAAGCCAGACAAATGGAACTGGGAGATGAAGAAGAAGGCACAAGTAGCTTGGGTCCAAAATACTTCAGTGCGGACTGACCAAGAAAGAACTGAATCAGATTGGATCAACTAAAAGCGCAAAAAAGTTTTGGGACAAACTAATCGAGCTACATGAAGGAACAAATGACGCCAAGGTAACGAAATGATATCTACGTTAAATAAGTTATTTAATATAAACAATGTAGGATGGAGAAACAACAAGTCAGCTCCTTACCTGAATCAAGGACATAATGAATGAGTTGTATCTAATTGGTCACCAACCAGAGAACCAGGACATGATATGGTATGCTCTCAATGCATTCCCTCAAAATTTACTGTGGCCATCCATTACAGTCGCCTATAAAATTTCAAGGAACCTTTCTAAACTTAAATTAGATGAACTCTTTTATGAATTAGAACTACATGAACAAACTAATGCCAAACTGGTCGAGAAAGGTATAACTTTGTCTGTAGGTTCTTCAAAGGAGTCTAAGTCAAGGAGAAGAACTAAGGTTGAGTTAGAAAGTGAATCAGATTTAGAATCTAATGATCAAGAGCAACTAGTGAACCTAGTGAGGAAGATATTCACCAGAAAGAAGAAGAGGTTCGCCAAGAAAGACCTACAAAAGGTGATCATGAAGCCCACATCCGATGACCCCAAAAGCAACATCACTTGTTTTGGATGTAATAAAAATGGGCACTTCAAGTACGAATGTCCAAATCGAAAGGAAGACCAACCCAAGAAAACAACGAAGAAGAAGGCCCTCTAAACAACCTAGGATGATTCATCCTTAGAAGTTTCAGACACTGAGAACACTAAGAAAGCCAACTATCTCCCATTGATGGAAACCGGATAGGTGTTAGAAACCGATCAAGATGAAGAGTCTGAGTACGATTCGAGCAAGGAGTCCTACTCATTTCCGAAGGCTTGAACGATGTACAAAATTTACTTAACGCAAATTTCTTTAAGATTATCGCATATTTAGATAAGAAGCTTTCTGCATTTGAAACTATGATCAACTCGCTCCATAAGAAAAATCAATGTAACACCCCAAATTTGTCAATGTAAAAGCATGACAATGTATGAAAATGGTTATAATGAAATAATATAAATTTCATGCAATCGCATGTTATGAAATGTCATGAATACATGAAATATTATATTCATGAAATATTATTATTATGAAATATTAGCATGAAATATTATATTCATGAATATGTAATATTAAAAATATTATGAAATAATATTTTTGGAATATTATGAAATATTCTGAATTCATAAAATATTATTCATATTATGAAATTTCATGATGGGCTTGGTTTAATGGGCTTTGACATGGGTTAGTGCAAATTGTGAAAAAAAGAAGAGCTAGAAAGGAGGAAGCAAGGATTGAACCTTGAACCTCCTAGTTGCACTCACCATGTCATAACCAATGAACCAAGCAATATTTCATGTAGAAGGAATAAGGAACATGCTTGTTAAGTGGGTAAGAGTGAAGAGACATGTCTTTTCATGAGAAAAGTATAAATAAGGGAAGTTGGAGTAACTTCCTTTTTCTTTCTTCTTCTTCCTTTTCTCTTCTCCACCGAAACCACCTTCTTCCCCTTCACTTCTTCCATTTTCGAAAATAGCATCCAAGGTTCTAACCCTAGGGCAATTGCAAGGAGGAAAGCCAAGTATCTTGCCTTCTACCAAGACCAAGGAGTCTTAGAGGAAAAAAAAATTGAAGAAAAGGCTTCCACATACCCTTCGAGTGTAGGGTACCCTACGATTTTAAGGAGGTTAAAATCCAGCGCTAGGATGTAAGTATCCTCTCGCCTGCAGTATAATGGTTTGTGCATGTTTCCATTGTGTTCTTATTTTGAAAAAAATGGGAGTTCTCCCTTATAAGACTTTCGGCCACCACCCTTTCATGGGTCTTGGTTACTTCTTATTGCATGCGGAGATTCCTAGAAATTTAGGGTATATGTATATGTGGTTTATCCCAAATATTGTGAACAAAAATCTAGGGTTATGCCTTTGTATAGGTTTCGGCCAACACCCAAGGGAAGGACCTTGGTTACCCTTTGATGCATGTGAAGATCCCTTGGAACTTAGGGTATATTTATATGATGTGTCCTTTCATTTTTGTGATAACAAAAGCTAGGGTTTAGGGCTTGTATGGGTTTCGGCCAAGGTATTGAAAAAGGGGCTAGTGAGAGTTGAGTTATCCTAGAAAACATTCATGCTTAGGGTATGGAATAATATTGTATACAAGGTGTTTGTATAATTGTGTGTGAAGTTTGGATGACAAAAAAATCTAGCCTAGCCTACTCTACAAGGTTTCGGCCAACCCTAGGGGAATTAGGGTTCGAGGTTGAATGATTTTCCTTATGATATATCCATGCTTAATGATATAAGTGAAGTGTTTGTAAGAATGCTTGAATGAATGCTTGGTGGGAAAACCAAATTCCTTACTGGTAACTTTCGGCCAACCCTAGTCCTAGAGTTGGGAAGTACTTGATGAAATCACGAAGCATGCTACTAATTATATGATATGAGTATAATGTATGTGACCTATCTTGTTAGGTATAAAAGCATGCCTTATAGCCCATGGGGCACCCTGATGATATGAACATGATGTGTTTGATGATATGCTTAAAAAGAGATACTCTATTGAAACTGGGATCAAGAGCACCCGAATGCGTGGTGTGTCCCTAGGGGATCAAGAGCACCCGAATGTGTGGTGTGTCCCTTAAAGATGTGACTAAGAGTACCTTTAGGCATATAAAGATATATATGAGTAATTGCATGATAAATTACTTTACTTTGATGAAAGTTGTGTACCCGACTCGGAAGGGGGTCGTTAAACAAATCCAATGTACATGTTAACTGAAGGTCATGGCATTGGTAGGACGGAAGGGTCCTGCTCTAATTAGATTGGTGGCTCGCTACCCCAATCTATTAGGGAACGCGCATGAGGTGGTACTACAACTGGGCCCTAGACGATGATATGTATTTTTAAGTACTTACCTTTATGGAACTTTTTGAAAAGCATATTTTCCCATTATGTGATGATCTTGTTCTGTAAGTACTTAGAGATATTTGATGTGATGCTTATGATGCTTTGATGAGATGCTTATGATGCTTATAATCTTGTTCTATCTTGATTACTGAGTACATGATATGATGTATCGATATGGTTTTGCGAGTAGGCCCGGATTCTTACTAAGCATGTTTTGCTTACTAGTTCATGTTGTTTCTTATGCTGCAGATGGCGGTAAGAAATACTCGAACTAAGGAAGAGGCAGAGGGAAGGCTAGAGGATGTGTGTGGTGATGGCTCGGGAAAGGATGAAAGATTCTATCTACCTTAGTTTGTCTAGAATCTAACTGCTTCCGATAAAAGATTGAAATTGTATTACTATACTCTGAATATATGATGATTGTGACTACTCTACTGTGATTAAGTTAGGGATATGGAACCTATGTCATGCTAGATAATACTATCATTAATGTTTAAATTTTGTAGTATGCATGCTAAGTAAAATGCTAGATATTTACTAGTTTCTGTTTCTTATGAATGCCTCTTTTGCATGTATCTAAGACTAGATAACTCTTGCTATATTCTTACTTGAGATTCCATGCTATAGTGTGTTAAATGATCTTCCTATTAAGTTGTAAATGATCTTACTTGAGATTCCATGCTATAGTGTGTTAAATGATCTTCCTATTAAGTTGTAAATGCATGTAGATATAAAAGAAACGAAAAGAAAACCTTGCTTGGTAAATTAGTCTTCAATAAGCATGCTTACTACACTTCTTGTTTGGTTATGGTTTGTTTGGATATACATGCTTAACATGATATATGAGATGAATGTATGGACCCGTAAGCCCGCCTTTAGGGTAGATATAAGGTCGGGCGTTACAAGTTGGTATCAGAGCAGATTTCCCCTCCATCACACACACATCAAGCTTCCTCCTGCCGCTTCCAAGTAAGAAATCCTAACTCGCTTAGATTATTTCATGTACAGTGCTACTATATGAGATGAGTTATGCTTGCATGATATGAAGATGAGTAATACTTGCATAGCAAGTAAAGGTAGAATTATGACTGATGTAGTCATTTACTGTCTATATGATAGATATGGCTAGAAGGCGTAGTACTAGGGGTAACGAGACAGCACCCCCACCTGACCTGATGCAGGTGATCACTGAGCTGCAGCGCCAGGTCACTGAGCAGCAGCAGATGATAAACACTCTGATGACCCAGCAGACTAATACTGCCACCCCTGCGGGAAGTCAGGATGCCATAACCACTGAACCTCCGGCTGCACAGGCACCCTCGGACACTATGGCCAGAGCAGTCCGACAAGAGGCCTATTTGATACAGTGGCAACGACTGAAGCCGGATAAGTTCTCCGGCATCTGCGAGCCGTGGGACGCCCAGTCCTGGCTCAAAACAGTGGAAAGCACCGTGGAACTTCTTGACTGGCCGGAACATGAGAAGGTCAAGTGTGTCTCGTTCTGCCTCTCCGGCGATGCTCGGATGTGGTGGGAACGGGTAAAGGCCAGAAGATCGGTGGATCAAATGAAATGGAAGGATTTCGAGGTTGAATTTCTAGAGGAGTTCTTCCATATGAGGGTGACCAACAGACATTTCGATGAGTTCACCGAATTTCGACAGGGGAATCTCTCTGTCAATGAGGCCGTCCAGAAATTTAACCGACTGGCACGATTGTGTCCTGAGCTGGTTAGTACTGAAAGGGAAAGGGTCAGATTAATGCTAAGAATGCTTAGGCCTGACATTGCTCTGAGTGTAGCTGGTGGCGTTCATAGGCCACAGACTGCAGAAGAGCTAGTCAGTGGTGCCTTGAATGCTGAGCACTATCTGAAGAATATCAGCCAGCAGAAGCAGGCCCCAGTCAGTACACAGAATCAGAGTCAGTCAGGAAATCAAAAGACTCAGAACACCAACCCCCACTGGAAGAAGAACCACAACGGGAAAAGAAGGCCATGGAACAAGTCTAATGGTGATCCGAAAGGCAAGAAGCCTAAGCACCCTCCTTGTGCCACCTGTGGGAAGATGCACCTTGGGACATGCTACTGGGATGCCAAGAGATGTTATACTTGCGGGAAGGAAGGACACTTTGCCAGAGAGTGTCCTACTGCCGCTAAGGCACCTCAGCAGCAGTATATTCAGCACAAAGGTGCTCCTCCCCAGCTTCACCATATGCAGGCTGCGATTGATGGTACTCCTATTTATCAGGGGCGGTTAGAAGCCCCGCCTGCTACAACGGACGCCCGGGTTTTCTCGCTTACAAAGGAAGACGTGGCGACTGCCTCTACCGTTGTCACAGGTCAGATAATTATTTACAGTCATCCTGCTACTGCATTGTTTGACACTGGAGCAACGCATTCCTTTATTTCCATGCTATATGCCATGAGATATGATATGCCACAGCAAGAACTAGATTGCAAGTTTATGACTACACTGCCCTCGGGGGAGGTGATGGCCTCTACCCAAATGCTGCGGGCCGCACCGATCAGCATCGCAGATAGGGAACTCTACTGCGATCTGATAGTGCTTGATATGGCTGATTATGATCTGATATTGGGCATGGATTTCTTGAATAAATACGGCGCTTCTATCGAGTGCCGTAAACGAAGGGTTATCTTCCGACCCGAGACGGGGATTCTCTTTGAATTTATCGGCGAGCCGAAGAAGAAGACTGGCAAATTCTTATCGGCTCTGAAGGCAAGGAAAATGTTAGAGAATGGATGTTCTGGATTTCTAGCTCATGTGGTTGATACTCGTCCTAGAGAGGACCCGAAGCTAAAAGACGTCGAAGTCGTATGCAACTATCCAGAGGTATTTCCTGATGACTTACCTGGGTTAGCACCTGAAAGAGATGTTGAATTTGCCATTGATTTGATTCCTGGTACTAACCCCATCTCGAAGGCACCATACCGAATGGCGCCGACTGAATTGAAAGAATTGCAAGGACAGCTGCAAGAGCTACTCGACAAGGGACTTATTCGTCCTAGTCATTCCCCCTGGGGAGCTCCCGTACTGTTCGTCAAAAAGAAGGACGGGTCGATGCGTATGTGTATCGACTATCGGGCATTAAACAATGTGACCATAAAGAACAGGTACCCTCTACCTAGGATAGATGATCTGTTCGATCAGTTAAAGGGAGCTACGGTTTTCTCTAAGATCGATCTGAGGTCTGGTTATCACCAAGTCCGGGTGAAAAATGAGGATATACCCAAAACTGCTTTCCGGACGAGATACGGACATTATGAGTTCGTAGTGATGCCGTTTGGAGTTACTAATGCTCCGGCAATATTCATGGACCTTATGAATAGGATTTTCTCGGCATTTCTCGACAGATTTGTGATCGTCTTCATCGACGACATCCTTATTTATTCGAGGACTTCCGAAGAGCATGCGGAGCACCTGAGTATAGTATTACAGATTCTTCAGAAAGAACAACTGTATGCTAAATTTTCGAAATATGAGTTCTGGCTGAATCAAGTATCATTCTTGGGACATATTATCTCCAAGGACGGAGTGATGGTCGACCCAATTAAAATTGAGGCCGTAAGTAACTGGTCCAGACCCAAGAATGCCAGTGAGGTCAGAAGTTTTCTGGGGTTAGCCGGATATTACAGAAAATTCGTAGAGAACTTCTCTCGAATTGCGGCTCCTATGACAGCTCTGACTAAGAAAGACAGGAAATATATCTGGACCGACGAATGTGAGAAGAGCTTCTCTGAACTGAAAAGGAGACTGACTAGCGCTCCTATATTGACTCTTCCGGAAAATGATACGGGTTTCGATATGTACAGCGATGCATCCAAACTTGGACTCGGAGCTGTGCTTATGCAAAATGGGAAGGTAATTGCCTATGCCTCTAGACAATTAAAGGAACATGAAAAGAATTATCCTACCCATGATTTGGAATTAGCAGCGGTGGTCTTTGCGCTGAAAACATGGAGGCATTATTTATATGGCACTCAGTGCAAGGTCTTTACTGATCACCAGAGTCTGCGGTATTTCTTTACCCAGAAAGACCTGAATATGCGACAACGCCGATGGCTCGAGTTGGTCAAGGACTATGACTGTGAGATCTTGTACCATCCGGGAAAAGCCAACAAGGTAGCTGATGCTCTCAGTAGAAAATCGTGTGCCGCATTGTTGTCTTTATCAGCATTGTCACGACCCTTAGGGGAAGAGATTATGGATTTCGGAATCGAGATTATATCGGGACGGCTTTCTACCCTACAGATTGCGCCGACATTATTTGATGGTATTCTGGAGAAGCAGAATCTTGATCCGAGTCTTCGGAGAATCAAGCAAGAGATTCTTGAAGGCAAGGACGAGGGATTCCGGATTTCCGAGAGCGGAGTTTTATATCTCCGGGATCGATTATGCGTTCCCGACGACTCCGATTTACGGACGAGGATACTCGAGGAAGCCCACGACACACCTTATGCGATGCATCCTGGGTCTACCAAGATGTATCAAGATCTGAAGGGCAAATTTTGGTGGTCCGGCATGAAGAAAGATGTAGCCCATTATATTAGCATGTGTTTGACCTGCCAGAGGGTCAAAGCAGAACACCAGAGACCTGGGGGAGTTCTGCAGCCTCTACCTATTCCCGAATGGAAATGGGAGGACATATCTATGGATTTCATATCAGGGCTGCCCCGGACTACGAATGGATATGATAGTATATGGGTTATTGTGGACCGACTGACCAAGTCCGCCCATTTTCTGGCTATCAGAATGACTTATTCAGTTGAGCAGTTGGCTCAACTGTACGTCAAGGAGATTGTCCGACTACACGGGGTTCCCAAGACCATCGTCTCTGACCGAGATGGTCGATTTACTTCTGATTTTTGGGGACACGTGCAGAAGGCCCTTGGCACGAAGCTGAAGTTCAGTACAGCCTTTCACCCCCAGACTGACGGGCAGACTGAACGAGTAAACAAGATACTAGAAGATATGTTACGAGCTTGCACCTTGGACTTCAAGGGAAGCTGGTGTCGATACCTGAGCCTGGCAGAGTTTGCTTATAACAACAGTTATCAGGCTACTATCGGGATGACACCGTACGAGGCACTATACAGCCGAAAATGTAGATCTCCTTTATGCTGGCATGAGAGTGGTGAAAAGAAGGAGATGGGACTCCAGACCGATATTATTGATGAGACCACTCAGGCTATAAAGAATATCCGCCAGAGGATAGAGACTGCTCAGAGTCGGCAGAAGAGCTACGCCGATAAACGACGTCGACCACTTGAGTTCGAGGTTGGGGATTCGGTATTCTTGAAGGTAGCCCCTATGAAAGGGGTGATGAGATTCGGAAAGAAGGGGAAACTGAGTCCGCGATACGTGGGACCCTACCAGATTTTGAGACGAGTAGGCAAGGTGGCCTACGAACTGGAGCTACCGCCAGAGATGGCGGCTATCCACAACGTCTTTCATGTGTCGATGCTCAAGAAGTGTACCCCTGATGCGAGTCAAATGATAGAACCCCCACCAGTGCAAGAACAGGAGAGCCTTAGTTCCGAACGCCGCCCTATCCAGATCCTCGATCGGGAAGTTAAAAGGCTAAGGAACAAGGAAATATCCTTAGTAAAGGTTCTGTGGCGGAACAAGCAGTTCGAAGAAGCCACCTGGGAACAGGAAGATACGATGCGATCAAAATATCCGGAACTATTTTAAAGTTCGGGATCTGTAAGAGGGGGAGGATTGTAACACCCCAAATTTGTCAATGTAAAAGCATGACAATGTATGAAAATGGTTATAATGAAATAATATAAATTTCATGCAATCGCATGTTATGAAATGTCATGAATACATGAAATATTATATTCATGAAATATTATTATTATGAAATATTAGCATGAAATATTATATTCATGAATATGTAATATTAAAAATATTATGAAATAATATTTTTGGAATATTATGAAATATTCTGAATTCATAAAATATTATTCATATTATGAAATTTCATGATGGGCTTGGTTTAATGGGCTTTGACATGGGTTAGTGCAAATTGTGAAAAAAAGAAGAGCTAGAAAGGAGGAAGCAAGGATTGAACCTTGAACCTCCTAGTTGCACTCACCATGTCATAACCAATGAACCAAGCAATATTTCATGTAGAAGGAATAAGGAACATGCTTGTTAAGTGGGTAAGAGTGAAGAGACATGTCTTTTCATGAGAAAAGTATAAATAAGGGAAGTTGGAGTAACTTCCTTTTTCTTTCTTCTTCTTCCTTTTCTCTTCTCCACCGAAACCACCTTCTTCCCCTTCACTTCTTCCATTTTCGAAAATAGCATCCAAGGTTCTAACCCTAGGGCAATTGCAAGGAGGAAAGCCAAGTATCTTGCCTTCTACCAAGACCAAGGAGTCTTAGAGGAAAAAAAAATTGAAGAAAAGGCTTCCACATACCCTTCGAGTGTAGGGTACCCTACGATTTTAAGGAGGTTAAAATCCAGCGCTAGGATGTAAGTATCCTCTCGCCTGCAGTATAATGGTTTGTGCATGTTTCCATTGTGTTCTTATTTTGAAAAAAATGGGAGTTCTCCCTTATAAGACTTTCGGCCACCACCCTTTCATGGGTCTTGGTTACTTCTTATTGCATGCGGAGATTCCTAGAAATTTAGGGTATATGTATATGTGGTTTATCCCAAATATTATGAACAAAAATCTAGGGTTATGCCTTTGTATAGGTTTCGGCCAACACCCAAGGGAAGGACCTTGGTTACCCTTTGATGCATGTGAAGATCCCTTGGAACTTAGGGTATATTTATATGATGTGTCCTTTCATTTTTGTGATAACAAAAGCTAGGGTTTAGGGCTTGTATGGGTTTCGGCCAAGGTATTGAAAAAGGGGCTAGTGAGAGTTGAGTTATCCTAGAAAACATTCATGCTTAGGGTATGGAATAATATTGTATACAAGGTGTTTGTATAATTGTGTGTGAAGTTTGGATGACAAAAAAATCTAGCCTAGCCTACTCTACAAGGTTTCGGCCAACCCTAGGGGAATTAGGGTTCGAGGTTAAATGATTTTCCTTATGATATATCCATGCTTAATGATATAAGTGAAGTGTTTGTAAGAATGCTTGAATGAATGCTTGGTGGGAAAACCAAATTCCTTACTGGTAACTTTCGGCCAACCCTAGTCCTAGAGTTGGGAAGTACTTGATGAAATCACGAAGCATGTTACTAATTATATGATATGAGTATAATGTATGTGACCTATCTTGTTAGGTATAAAAGCATGCCTTATAGCCCATGGGGCACCCTGATGATATGAACATGATGTGTTTGATGATATGCTTAAAAAGAGATACTCTATTGAAACTGGGATCAAGAGCACCCGAATGCGTGGTGTGTCCCTAGGGGATCAAGAGCACCCGAATGTGTGGTGTGTCCCTTAAAGATGTGACTAAGAGTACCTTTAGGCATATAAAGATATATATGAGTAATTGCATGATAAATTACTTTACTTTGATGAAAGTTGTGTACCCGACTCGGAAGGGGGTCGTTAAACAAATCCAATGTACATGTTAACTGAAGGTCATGGCATTGGTAGGACGGAAGGGTCCTGCTCTAATTAGATTGGTGGCTCGCTACCCCAATCTATTAGGGAACGCGCATGAGGTGGTACTACAACTGGGCCCTAGACGATGATATGTATTTTTAAGTACTTACCTTTATGGAACTTTTTGAAAAGCATATTTTCCCATTATGTGATGATCTTGTTCTGTAAGTACTTAGAGATATTTGATGTGATGCTTATGATGCTTTGATGAGATGCTTATGATGCTTATAATCTTGTTCTATCTTGATTACTGAGTACATGATATGATGTATCGATATGGTTTTGCGAGTAGGCCCGGATTCTTACTAAGCATGTTTTGCTTACTAGTTCATGTTGTTTCTTATGCTGCAGATGGCGGTAAGAAATACTCGAACTAAGGAAGAGGCAGAGGGAAGGCTAGAGGATGTGTGTGGTGATGGCTCGGGAAAGGATGAAAGATTCTATCTACCTTAGTTTGTCTAGAATCTAACTGCTTCCGATAAAAGATTGAAATTGTATTACTATACTCTGAATATATGATGATTGTGACTACTCTACTGTGATTAAGTTAGGGATATGGAACCTATGTCATGCTAGATAATACTATCATTAATGTTTAAATTTTGTAGTATGCATGCTAAGTAAAATGCTAGATATTTACTAGTTTCTGTTTCTTATGAATGCCTCTTTTGCATGTATCTAAGACTAGATAACTCTTGCTATATTCTTACTTGAGATTCCATGCTATAGTGTGTTAAATGATCTTCCTATTAAGTTGTAAATGATCTTACTTGAGATTCCATGCTATAGTGTGTTAAATGATCTTCCTATTAAGTTGTAAATGCATGTAGATATAAAAGAAACGAAAAGAAAACCTTGCTTGGTAAATTAGTCTTCAATAAGCATGCTTACTACACTTCTTGTTTGGTTATGCTTTGTTTGGATATACATGCTTAACATGATATATGAGATGAATGTATGGACCTGTAACCCCGCCTTTAGGGTAGATATAAGGTCGGGCGTTACAATCAAGACCTTAAGGAACAAATTAATACCAAGACCTCAACTCAACAAAATCAAACTGAAAAATTAATTCAAACTGAAAAAGAGAACTCCATCTTGAAAAGTGAAGTTCAAAGGCTTAAGGATCTACTAGAAACCTTCACAACGAGATCCAAGAATTTTGACCTAATCCTTGGATCTCAAAAGGTGATTTACAACAAATCTAGAATTGGTTTCAAATCTAAATCAACGAATAAATCATTTATCTCATTTATGAACCAACAAAAACCACAAAAGAAAGCATGGGTCCCAAAAGCTTATCTAATAAGACAAGTAGGGCAAAATCAATATTACATTCCCAAAAAGGGAATTCACTATATTAACTCTAGACAATGAATATATGATTCTAGAGAAGGCATCAAGCTAGTTGGCACCTCAAAACTAACTTTTACCCATCAGGGTACTTAGGACTATACTAAAAAGCTAATTTGACTCTTGTACAACTTAATACCAGGATGAGACGAGATGATAGTACGTTAGGGAAACTTAGTTTAGGGAGTCAAGTAGGATAAGACATACCTTATTTGATCTACTTAGCTAAGTGAAACTAGCCAAAGCTACCTCGCTACATCCTAGATTAGTTAGACCAAGGTTTGTCAAGAGGAAAGATTAAATATACAATTTCTTAAAAAGGGTTTGACTAGAAAGTGGTCGTTGTTCCGATACCCAAGAAGGTCCCTGTGCCTCGCCATGGCCTAAAAATTGATTTTTGAAATGTATATTTAATTGACTGATAGCCAAACCTGAATCTAACACGGGATCAAATTAACTTTTAATAATACAACTCAACTCATCTTACAAAATTATGGGACAACCATGGTTGATAACTTTAGGCCAAGTGAGATGAGCAAGGATAACTACATTTGAAATGATTGATTATAAGAATTTAACCCTAATTCAATTTTAACCTTGATTCGAATTTAACCCTAATTTAATTTTAACCTTAATTAAACTTAACCCTAATTCAATTATAACCTTAATTAAAATTTAACCCTAATCCAATTTTAACATTAATTAAATCTTAATCCTAATTCATTTTAACCTTAAATAAAATTTAACCCTAATCCAATTTTAATCTTTTTCAAAATTGAGCTTTCTCAAAAAACTTAGATTTTCAAAACTTAGTCATTTTTCCTCAACAAACTTAGTTTTTCAAAACTTTATTTTCAAAACATAATTTTTTTTTGTTTTCTCAAAAACCAAGTTTTTCAAAATATTATTTTCAAAACATAATTTTTTGTTTTCTCAAAAACATAATTTTTCAAGATTTTAGCTTACTCAGTTAATAAAAATAAAATAATAATAATAAAATCCTAGATAGTGTATTTGGTGAGCCCTACTTACATATCACACTAGACATGATCTATATGTACTTTTTTGGGACTGAGAGGACCCCCACAGTGACTGATTTCATATCATTATCACTTAGAGTACAGGACTATGTCCTGTACAGAGTACTCACCACTTGCATCTTACCCCTCACATCTCACGATGTACCCACAATCCATCCCTCTCACTCTTTTTTCATGTATGCATTATGCTAGTGTCTGGACATGGGCATCACCTTGCATCTATTTCATAACATCATTCATGCATCAAGTATTGCCACAATGAAAAGGGTACACATGCCTTACTGTCACATTTTGACTGCATTATTCTCAGCTATAGGGATAGACATCTATTCGAGTCCACTTTCTCCCTTGAGTGAGTATGATGCCTTCGGATAGAGGTAGTTATCCTTAGTTCATATATGAGTTGATGCTCAGGGGATTCTGGCTTAGAGAGGTGGGCCCAACCAGTTGGATCAGACATAGCTCTCGGAGCTGATGAGCCAATCGACATCCCAGCCGACATACCTGCCAACGAGGATATCACGGATATTATTTTTGACTTCTTTGGATCTAGCTTCACATAGTCTATAGAGGCACGACTCACTAGGCTAAAGGAGTCATCATCCCAGATCAGGCAGTTAGTTTCTGATATACGCAAGGAGATGTGGGAGATAGCTGCTGGTCTTTAAACATAGATGACCGTTAGATTTCAACGAATAGAGGAGTTGTTTCATCTGATACACCCATCTCCATCCCCTCCTATCGATGAGCCCTATACTTTGCTTGTATTCTAGTTTGACTTGATTTGATGTATGTGACTGTACTTTTTCCTGAGGCATATTTTGACTTAACCTGACTTTTATTGTGTTCATCTGTTCAGCTGCATTGAATTTACCTAAGGAATGTGTGTTATAGACTAGGGCTTGTTTAACTTGACTAGTTACTTAGTTTTTAAAAAAAAATCTGACTTGCTTTTCAAAGTTAACTTAGCTTTTTCAAGATCTTATTATTTTTCAAAGTTAACTCATTTTTTAAACTTAACTTTCTTTTCAAACTTAACTTAGTTTTTCAAAAGTCTTGGTTTCAAAATTTTTCATGTTGTTATTTTTTTAAATGTCTACTTTGATGGACTTAGCCTAGGTTTAACTCCTAGAACAACATGATCTTATAAATCTAGGCGGCCGCATCTCATAAAGCATAGTAGGCATACCTTATTTGTGATTGCAAAAATTTAAATTGATGTGAGATGCATAGGGTATTATCTAGATTTCAGATACTTATTTCAGTGTATCTAAATAAGTCTGGGTCTGAAATAAGTTTGGGTCTTAAATACAAATTTACAGCGATCAAGTTACGTAATCCTTCTTTGAAAACCAAGTTGGATATCTTTACTTAACTTGACTAACCAAGTGAAAACTACAATCTTTTAGGTAGTCAGTTAGTAATTAAAGGTTAGACATTTTGTTGACATTTTTTTATGATTGTGGCATGTTAAAGGAAGGATCAATTATTTTTTGAAAGAATTCAATTGCCTCTCATATTTTTTTCAAACTTATTTTTGCATATTTTTGAAAATCCATTAAAGTGATTTTAAAAGTATTTTAGAAAAGATCTTTTTCAAAAGTAGTTAAGCATTTCTTGAAAATATCTGTTTGAAAAATCCTTGAAAATATTACTTTAAAAATCACTTTCAAAATGCTTTATTTATTTTGTTGCAAAATAGAATTGAAATAGCTTTTAAGAACATTTTCAAAGACTCAATTGATCTTTTAGGTTGGATCTATCCTTATGACACAATAGGAAGTGTACCTTACAGTTAACAAAGAATCCTAAAGGTGTGTTAGGTTAAGAGTAGTCCAAATTAAAGTATCAAAATCTATCTTTGCAATTTTCCTTAACGTTCTTTGAAAAACATTTTTAAGGAACATTAAAAGTTTATTTTTCAAAATGTTTAAAGTATTTCAAACTTATCATTTTTAGTATCTGAACAATTTTGAAAATATATATAGTTTTTCAAAAGCTCGAGTTTGAAATATCATGTTCATTTTCGAAAAGATCTTTGAAAACTCATCCTTGAAAAATTATTATTTTCAAACCATATTCATTTTGCAAAGTACAGTTAAAGTGTCATAGATTGTTGAATGTTTGTTTGGAAAATCAAAATTTGATCTTCAAAATTTTCATCTTGCATGCTAGCAAAAAATAGAATTGAAAAATTACTTAAAACAATGTGCTTGGCCTTAAAAATTGATTTTCTGCTTTCAAAATATTGAAAACATTTTTTTTTGCCTCAGAAAATTTTTTTGACTAGAAAATTATCTTTGAATGTTTTGGTTAAGTATTTGAATCTCTCCTAAAAATTGATCGAACTCTAACTTGTTCACTATATTTATTTCACAATGTTAGTAATCATGATTAATTGTTGCTTATTGTTATTTGTTGATGAATGACAAAGGAGAAGTGTAACAATTAAAGATTAGACAACATTTGCAGGCATCTTAATGTTTACTCATTATATTGCTGTCACTTTTTTCTAATTTAACCAGGTTGTCATTACAGTAAAAAGGTGGAGATTATTAGTGTAGTTTGCAGTAATGATCAAACTCAAGTTTTAATATATGACAAATGGGTTAAATTTAGGGTTGTTGTTATTTAACCTTGTTACCAAGTGTGTAGGAGCGAAAGGCTTAGGACCTGACACCAGGGTAAAGCCCAGGGTGGTTGAGTCTTAGTATGAAGTCCAATTGGGTCCGTGAGTCCTGACAACTGATTGAAACCCAGGTTAGTTAAGACTTGGCATAAAGTTCACTTGTGTCCATGAGACATGATAGTTGGCTGAAGACCTGGAGTGTTAAGAAGCTAAGTAGATCTACAGTCGTAAATAAGATAAGTCACTGGAGGAGCGAAATTCGGAGAGGGTGAGTCCTCGGTGGGACTTTAGGCACGGTCTAGCTTTGAACCATTTTGGAGATCTAAGCTAAGGCCTTAACTAGATCTTGGTCTTGAGAAGATAGGATCTAACTAATACTAAATACCTTTTGTTAGTGTTGGAAGAACCAGATCGAACCTAGTTTTGATAATGACAAAGGCTTCAAAATTAAGTTTATATTGTAATCTGATGATTTTTCTAAGTGTGCAAGAAAGTCCTAGTTGAGATAGGCATGAAGTCATGACCTACAGGATTGAGCACGATGTCCTGGTCGAGGACTAGGCATGAAGTCTTGACCGAGGGCTGGGCACCAAAGACCTGACTGAGGGTTGGGCGCAAAGACCTGGTTCAAGAAATTGGGCAAGAAGACTTGGTCGAGCACTGGGCACCGAAGATCTGATCCAGAAGATTGGGCAGGAGACTTAGCCGAGCGAGGACTACAGACAGAAGTAGAGATAGGTCAAGGTATAGACGTCTTGAGATCCGGGAGTCTCGGAGGTCGAGCAAGTCTAACCGGAGGAGCCGGTTGGCAAAAGGTAACATCTCCTGAGAGGAGTAGGTGAGGACGCATTTCCCGGAAGAGGGAATAGTAAGCGTCGGTTCAACATAGGATTTCATTTTGAAATCCAAAGTCAAAACCAAGACAACTCTGGCTGTTATTCATGCATATCTTTTATATATTGTATTCTAGGACTAACCCTGGTTGCAGGCTGAAAGAAGTTGGCTGCTGCAATCCCAAGCACCTGAAAGGTTTCAGACACCCGAGAACCTAGGCGCTTGAAAGGTATCAGGCACCCTAGAAGGGGTTCTTCCATTGGCTGCACCACGTTAGCTCCCAGGCGCCCATGAGCTCACAGGTGCCTCAGTAGTCCTAGGTGCCCAAGAATGGAGATAAGCGCTGGTCGAGTCTGCGGATAAGGGTGCGACCATTTCGGATGACGTGGTAGGCGCCCAATAGCTATCAGGCGCCAGAGAAGCAGCTATAAAAGGGGCTTCACCCCTTTGCCTTCAATCATCAACTCAGGCATAAAAACACGCTACAATAAGCTTTCGTGCTCAAGCCTTCTGTGCTAACAGCGTTTAAGATCGACGGCATGCCGCTCCGATAAAGCTTCACTCACTTCTTAAGTGTTGTCGGTATAAGTTTTTATATTCAATTCTGTACTTAAACTTCTACACTTGTACATCATTTTACGAGCTATAGAAATGCCCAACAAAAATGGTCAAGGACCATGGGCCATAGAGTAGGAGTCGTTACAGACTCCGAACCAAGTAAAATAAAAAATGTGTTAGCCATGTTTTACCTATTTCTGCTACGTCTTAATTGTTGATGCAGTCTGACCTTATTGTTGTTTTGATGTTGACACCGATTTAAGTTTGGTTGAGTGAGAATTGAGATCAGATAGTTAAGTTCGGATTAAGCGTTCTGGTCAGAGAGGGCTCGGCAGCTCGTTCTCTGGACCGAGATGAGTCGGAGAAGGCTCGGTAGCTTGTTCTCTAGACCAAGATGAGACAGAGAGGGCTCGGTAGACTGAGATGATTCAGAGAGGGCTCGGTAGCTCGTTCTCTGGACTTAGGTCAGAGAGGGCTCGGTAGCTCGTTCTCTGGACTAGGATGAGTCAGAGAGGGCTCGGTAGCTCGTTCTCCAGACTTAGGTCAGAGAGGGCTCGGTAGCTCGTTCTCCAGACCAGACTGAGTCAGAGAAGGCATGGGAGTGTATTCTCTGGACTCAGGGTCTAACTTGAGTTAGTCATGGTCAGGATTGGGCCATGAATTAATCAAGTGAGTTGGTTGGATCGGTCTGAGATCCGATCAGGGAGTTGGCACGAACTCTCTTGATCGTAGATTGGTCACGAGACCGATCTAGGATGTCTGATCAGTCTGTTCACCGATCCAGAAAGCTTCTGAGGAAATAGAAGGTTTTCTGAAAGGTCTGGTGACCAATCAAAAAACATTCTATGAGGTCATAGAAAGTTTGTGATCGATCAAGGGATCGATCACAAGAAGCCCTGATCGGTCAGTGCGACCGATAAGAGCCATCCTAGATCGATCAGGATGGATGTTGATCGGTCAGGAAGTGGCCTGATCGGTCACTTGGATCGATCAGCACTTCTCTGATTGGTCAAGGTGACCGATCAGGGTAATCTGGCTGAGATCCCAGGAAGTTTAGGGATCGGTCTGGTGACCGATCCCTGGACTCTGATCGGTCAGTAAGACTGATCACAACATCACTGGATCGATCAGAATAGAGTCTGATTGGTCAGGTGGTTGTCTGATCGATCAAGGTGACCGATCAACACCTCAGAACTTTAATTCAAATGGTTGTCAGATTTCTGATTTGCTTCTGATTTGCTTCGCTAATAAATCTGTGAGTGTGCAGATGATACAGAGTTGTGATATTCAAATGAAGGAGCAAGATGAAGGGTTAATGGTGACTTTCGCTGCAGTTATTTTGTTTGTTATACACTTGCAGGTTTCAACGACACCTGACGACCTGAAGCTTCAGCTGGAGAGGATCAGTAAGCTGAGAGCTCAGATGGTGTCAGTGACCTGAAGCTTCAGCGGATCAGTATGCTGAGAGCTCAGAAGGGGTTAGTGGGTGACGCCGACGCCTGTACGTGTGCAGAAGAAAGACTTAAGAAGAAGAGGTTGGCGAAGCAAAGAAGAGAACGAAAACAAGAAAATAGTGGGGTTTTGCTATGGTTTTGTGTTCTCTGTATTCTCTTCTTCCTTGAGCTTTCTGCTACATCTGTTGTGCTTCCTTCTCTTGTCTCTCGTGCTCAACTTGATATATTTCTGAGACATCTGTGGAGAGGTTACTCCGCCGAGAAGGAGAAGTTTTAGCCGGATTCACTCTGGGGCCTGATCTGCCAACGATCACGGGATCGCCCACCTCACGGGCGCGCTAATGAGTAGGGGCAAGTTATCCCCGAACCTTGTAAATCCTTGTGTTATTCTTTGCTTGTTTTTTCTATTTGTTTGTTTTTCCGCTGCTAACCTGAGTGCAGAAACAAAAAGAAGTATGTTTTGGTAGGTGGCTATTCACACCCCCCTCTCTAGCCATCCCAGATCCTAACAAGTGGTATCAGAGCCTGGGGCTCTTTCAAACGGATTAACACCCTAAGAGCAGAAGATGACTTTGAGAGGAGAAGGCTTCAGCACCAATCATCCACCTTTCTTTGATGGAGCTGATTTCCAGTACTGGAGAAGCCGGATGGAGTACTACCTGAAAACCGACATAGGTATGTGGTTCTTAGTCAAGGAGGGATTCACTCCTCCAAAGGACGCTGAGGGCAAGGAGCTTGAGTCCTCAAGATGGTTAGCAGAACAAACAAGGAAGGGAGAGGCAGATGCCAAGGTAGTGGTCACTCTGCAGTGTGGGATGACCAAGGAGCAACTCATTAAGGTTGGTCCCTTCTCAAGTGCCAAAGATCTATGGAACAAGCACATAGAGCTACGTGAAGGCACTCGAGACTCTCGGATAGCAAAGAGGGATCTCTTACTCAACCAACTCCAGAACCTTTCCATGAAAAAAAGTGAAACCGTGAGTGATCTTCATGGTCGGTTCAAGGAGATCCTTAATGGTTTGCACTCGATTGATGAGAAGGTCGAGAACCGTGACCTTGTAAAGTATGTACTCAAGTCCTTTCCTAGGAATGCCTTGTGGTCATCCATGGTGGATGCCTACAAGGTATCCAAGGATCTTTCCATTGTAAAGTTAGACGATTTCTTTTGTGAAATGGAGCTACATGAACTTGCTAACAAAGGCCCAAAAGAGAAGGGTATTGCTCTTGTATCAGGGGAAAAAGCAAAGAAGAAGAAGGAAAAGAAGAAGGAGAAGGAGGTCTCCTCTTCTTCATCCGAATCCGATGAGGACGGGAGCGAGTTTTCATCCACCGAAATGGCAAACTTTGTGAGAAGGATGATGAGGAAGAGTCGACGCTACAAGGGGAAAGGTAAAACAAGTGAAAATAATGTTGATAAAACTAACATCACTTGTTATGGATGTAGCAAGAAGGGGCACTATAGAATTGAGTGTCCAAAACTCAAGAAGAAGGAGGAGAAGGCAAAGAAGAAGAAGGCCTTGAAGGCCACATGGGATGAGTCCTCATCTAGCTCATCCGAGGAGGAGAAGGAGGAGAAAAGCACTCGCCATGTGGCTCTCATGACATTAAAAGATTCAAACATGGAGAGTAGTGACGAGTCAAGTGATCCATCAACCGCGACTTCATCATCTTCGGATGATGAAGAGGTAATTTCTTCCGAGCTTGATAAGTGTTATAGAACTATAGCTTGCTTGACTACATTGCTTAAAAAATCCAAGGACAAGGTAAAATCATTAAAATTAGAAGTAGAACAATTGAGAACCTCTAAGGATGATGAAATAGATGACTTGCATGTTGAGGTCCTTGAGGATGAGAATAAGGCCTTAATGAGTGAAGTTGAAAAACTCAAGAATCTTCTTGGGAAATTTTCAAATAGCTCTAAGACCTTGAATATGATCCTCAACTCCCAAAGAGCGGTCTACAACAAGGTCGGTATAAGTTACCGACCTAAGGAACCTAGTTTTGTGTCATTGATGTCTAGAACCCAATTTAAATCATCAAATGTTTCTAGGGTTCAAGGACTTAGGAAGAAAATGACCAAGGCATGGGTGCCAAAGACTTGCATTGTAGGTGCATTAGGTCCCAAGGTTTAGGTACCTAAATCATCTATCTTTCGTGTTGTGTAGGCATTGGTTGAGGGGGAGCATCTATCAACATGGTTTGTTAATAGTGGGTGCTCCAAACACAAGACCGGGGATAAATCGTTATTCACTACCCTACAAAGCAAAAGTAGAGGTAATGTTTCATTTAGTAACAATGGTAGTCTCAAGGTTGTAGGAATAGGTGACATTCAAATATCCGAATGTCTTAGGATCATGAATGTCCTTTTAGTCAAGGGGATGACCTTCAATCTCCTAAGTGTCAGTCAATTGTGTGATGCGGATACACAATTGAATTTCACCCAAGTCAGTGTCTAGTTAGACACAATGACACACATGACACAATATTAGTAGGCACAAGAGTAGACAACATTTATCAAGTTTGCTTTAAAAGTGTTACTAATGCCTCTATTAAGTGTTTCATGTCAAAAGAAGAAGAATATTGGCTTTGGCACCGAAGGTTGGCTCACGTGAACATGAAGAACATCCGGAAATTGGCCAACAAGGGACTTGTATGAGGCTTATCGAGCATCAAGTATGAGAAAGAAAAATTATGTGATGCATGTCAAATGAGTAAGCAAACAAAAGTGTCTCATAAAGGTAAAAGCGCTGCAAGTACCTCTACCGCTTTAGATTTATTGCATATGAATTTGTTTGATTGTAGTACCATAGTTTCATTGAATGGTAGTAGATATTGTTTTGTGATTGTTGATGATTATAGTAGATATACATGGACCTATTTTCTAAAACATAAGGACCAAACATTAGACATTCTTATTTCTTTTTGTAGAAAAACTGAAAATGAAAAATCTACAACAATCAAAACCATTAGAAGTGATCATGGAGGTGAATTTCAAAATCATAGTTTTTTAGAATTTTGTCAAGAGAAAGGATATAGACATGAGTTCTCTACTCCTAGAATACCACAGCAAAATGGTGTTGTAGAGAGGAAGAACCGAGTTCTACAAGAGGTTACACGGAGCATGCTTAATGAGTACTCCTTACCGAGCTACTTATGGGCTGAAGCTGTAAACACAGCTTGCTATGTGCAAAATCGAGTCCTTATCCATAGGTTTTTAGGAAAGACTCCACATGAACTTTGGTTTGGAAGACCGCCTACAGTTAAACATCTCCGAGTGTTTGGGTGTAAGGTGTTCATTCTAAACACCAAGGATCACCTTGGAAAGTTCACAGCAAAAGCTGATGAAGGGATACTTGTCGGTATTCCCTTGTCAGCAAAGCTTACCGAGTCTATAACAAAAAGTCTAAGTTAGTTGATGAATCTTCTGATGTTGTATTTGAGGAAATCCCAAAAGTGATTGATCATTCAGGAGATGTAGGAGTTCAATTTAAACTTAGGAGATTAGGATTGGATGAAAGTCCAAGCATTGGAGATGTTACAGATGAGTCTGATGATGGTGAGCCTAGACTACATGGAGCTCAGCCTGACCCTGAGTCTGAGCCTGTGTCTAGTGAAACCATCCAAGAAGAACCTCTAACACCAAGGCAAATTAGGTTAACCTCTAGTCATCCCTAAGATCAAATTGTTGGAGATATCCATCATGGGGTTAGAACTAGATCATTATTTAGGAATGAGACTAATGAGGCCGCCTTGATTTCTGAAATTGAACCTAGAGTAGTTGATGAGGCATTACATGATCCTGATTGGATTATTGCTATGCAAGATGAGTTAGGTCAATTTGAGAGAAGCCAAGTTTGGGACTTAGTTCCTAGACCTAAGAAGACCACAATTATTGGAACTAAATGGGTCTTCAAGAACAAATTGAACCATAAGGGAGAAATCGTAAGAAACAAGGCACCCTTAGTAGCCAAGGGATATAGTCAAGTTGAAGGTCTTGATTACGATGAGACATATGCTCCCATGGCACGATTGGAGTCCATTCGATTGATGCTTGCATTTGCAGCACATAGAGGTTTTAAACTCTATCAAATGGATGTGAAATCAGCCTTTTTAAATGGTTTTATTAAAGAAGAGGTCTATGTTGAACAACCACCGGGGTTTGAAAATTCTGAATTTCCAAACCACGTGTTTAAGCTAAAGAAGCCTCTTTATGGGCTAAAACAAGCACCTCGTGCTTGGTATGAGCAGTTGTCAATATTCTTGATTGAAAAAGGCTTCGTGAGAGATCAAATATACCCTACACTATTTCTATGTAGAGATGGTGAAAATATTTTTTGTAGCCCAAGTATATGTCGATGACATAATTTGTAGCTCCAATAATAAGGGCTATTTGAATGAGTTCATTGAGCATATGGAGAGTGAGTTTGAGATGAGTCTAGTGGGAGAATTGACCTTCTTCCTTGGACTTGAAATCAAACAAACAAAAGAAGGGATTCATGTGCATCAATCCAAATATACTCAAGAGATGCTCAAGAAATTCAATATGAGTGACTCAAAGGAGGTAACCACTCCCATGGTGACTAACACGCGATTAGATAACGATGAGAGTAGGAAGCCAGTTGATTTGGCCCAATATAGAAGCATGATAGGTAGTTTGCTATACCTCACAGCGAGTGCCCGGACATTCTTTTTGCTGTGGCTATGTATGCTAGGTACCAAGTATGTGCCAAAGAATCTCACTTAATTGCTGTTAAGAGAATTTTGAGATACCTTAAGGGCACAATTGGAGTAGGTCTATGGTACCTCCGTACAAAGTCTTTTGATTTGATAGGTTATACCGATTCCGACTATGCTGGGTGCAAGTTGGATCGGAAAAGCACAAGTGGGGGTTGCCAATTCTTAGGGTCATCTTTGGTGAGTTGGTCAAGTCAGAAGCAACATTGTGTTGCTCTCTCCACGACCGAGGCGGAGTATATCGCCATGGGAGAGAGTGTATCACAATTGTTGTGGATGATACACACTTTAGAGGACTATGGATTATCTTACAAGGGTGTGCAAGTGTTGTGTGACAACATAAGCACTATAAACCTTACAAGAAATCTAGTCCACCATTCAAGGACCAAACACATTGAAGTGTGTCATCACTTCATTAGAGATCATGTTGCTAGAGGAGATATTGTACTCTCACATGTAAAGTCAAAATCTAATCTAGCAGACATTTTAACCAAATCACTCCCCGAAAGTGAATTTAGATTTTTAAGGAGGGAGTTAGGGATGTGTCATGCACAATAGGATCTTGGTAAAAACCCTTCATGGTCATTTCTAATTGGTGGGCAACTTGGGGACATCTCACCCAAACTATAAGGTTTAACAAAATATTTTTGTGTTGCTAGAAATGGGGTATGATGTTAGGATCAACCAAATTATTTAAAATGTATCATGCATCCCTTGAATAATGAGGTTGAAGAGATAATGATCATTAATTTGACCAAGTATGGGAAAAACCAATGCATGATACATGTATATTTGGTTCCGAGAACATACTTCGACATTCCAATCAAGTAAAATTGGTTGGAGCATTGTCTTGATACAAAAACTTGCCTTGGGTTTTTGATACAAACTTGTTTTGGGACTTTATGGTTATGACAAACTTGGGACTATGAATTATCCAATTTAATCCAATCTATGAATTATCAATAGAATTGAGAATTAGGACTATGGTTAAGACAAACTTGGGACTATGGATTAAATTGGATTATCAAAATTCGTGTGGAGGAATAAGTTTTGGTTAAGGGAACAAACTTGTTTCTGGAACATATCAGAGCTTCAGAAACTTATCTGAAATCTGATTGGCCCATAGATTGATCAGGAATCACCCTGATCGGTCATGGTGACCAATCAGAATCGGTTTGATCGGGCCACAAACCGATCAGAAATCTTTCTGTATCGAATAGTATCAGAAATCTCTCTGTATCGAACCTGATCGGTCCGTAGACCGATCAACATATTCCCTGATCGGTCAAGCAGACCGATCAAGCTTTCCCCTGATCGGTCAAGGAGACCGATCAGGAGTCTCCTGATCGGTCAAGGTGACCGATCAGAATCCGTCTAATCGATCAGGGTGCTCCCTGATCGATCTGGAAACTCCTCTGATCGGATGACCGTCCGATCCACCGCATTAAATCAGGTTGGTGGATCGGTCCACCAACTACATTAACCCTCCTTTCCCAAACCTAGCCGTCAACACTCTTCTCCACAGCTTCTTCTTCTTCCTTCTCCATCGCAACTTGTTCTCTTTTGCGTGTTTTCTGTGAAGTTCTTCCTCTGCGAGTTTTCTGTGAAGTTCTTCCTCAACGACCACATGGCACCCAAGTAATACTTTCAACTTATCTCAATCTTCACTAATTGTTTTTGTAATATATGTGTTATTTTGGATCTAATCACTGTTTTTGTGGTTGTGTCGTGCCCTTCCCTCTTAATCCAACCTATTTGTCTCAAATCCCTATTAGGAAATCTTCCAAATCTAAGGCCAGTGAAGGAACCTCCAAATCCAAATCACCTTCCACATCTAGACCTACCCATCAATCCTCTCGACCTCAACCATCTTCGAGTCAAAGATTTCCTAATGCCATATTCGAACAGGCTTTTCAAAACCGAACCTTCAAACTTCTTCCATGTCGATCTGTCGACAAATCCTTTATTTATGATTACCGTCCATCTGTTCGACAGATAATCGAATTTTACGATATTGAATCACTTCTTTTCCTCGAACGGAACATAAACATTGATCTAGTTTCCGTGTTCTATAATAATCTTCAAGGTGACGGCAGTATGGGGTGTACCACCCGAGTGGCCAAGACCAATTTAGATTTCACTTACTCCATTTTTTCTGAGTATCTAGCCTGTCGTCGATCGACAAACCACTATCCCATCTACCCTACTATTCCAGATCCTTTATCGACCCCGTTCGAGGGAGTCACTTCTGATTCGATCTATGAGTATTTCTTTGGACAGCCCAGACCTGATGGGCTTAATGAGCTTGCCAGTGAGTTCCCCACCTTCGCTGCCCTAAGTCTCTCCGTTGTTGATTATGTCCTGGTCACGATCATTACCAACTGCCTCTTACCGATCACTTCCAAACCCTTAGCCGAGATCCGCCCCTATCACTGCTTGATGCTTTACGGGATGCATCGCCACCTTGACTTTGATATCATGGCGAGCATTTTCTATTCCATCATTTCCTATAGTGAGCCCGGGCATCGGACTGTGTACATGTCTTTTGGTCACATCATCACTGACTGGCTCGAGTCAGTCGGTATTGATGTGTCAAAAGGTAGAACTGTGCCGATGGTTCGGCAAGACTGCCGACTTGGAAAATGTGTGTTTTCCAAGTCTGGCATCATTGCTGATGTTCGGGGGATATGGTGGAAGGATGGCAGGGGTCTTGGGGAGCTACCACGGGCACCACCTGTTTAGGTTGCTGCAGGTCCAGCTGGATATGGTGCGCCCGCGGCTGAGGATGATTACGAGCCAGAGCCAGATCTACGATGGCAGATTGCTGAGCTTGAGCAGACCATGGATCGGAGATTTCGTATGTTGGAGCTCGAGCAACAGACGATGCAGTCTGACATCTCCATGATCGCTCGTGTATAGCAGGAGATGCATGCCGACCAGCGGGGGATGTTTGCTGAGCTACGCTCGTGGATGGCAGGTCATCCACCCTTGCAGACATTTCCTGGTTATCAGCCATATCGAGCAGCACGGTTTCGGGGAGCTTTATGCCTGACGCTGATATATCTACATTTGATCTGATGCATTTTGATGTCCCACGAGCTCCTGATGATCAAGACTAATGTATTTTTGATGTCGACGTTGACTTATGACTGTTGATTGATATTTTCTTCTGACTATGTGTAACTGATAACATTATGCTGTGCTTATTTGTTTTGGTGTTTATTTCAGTCATCAGTTATATTTTGTGTTTACTCCTTACTGCAATATTTAGTGTCATATGATGCATATACGTTTTTTTTGCTATGATACATTTATGGTATATGCCTTTCATATGCAACTCAAAAATTACTTTTCGTTTCTTTTGGTTTTGGGGAGAGACCCTTGTCTTAAGGGGGAGATTCTTAAACTTAATAACTAGTCTACACCCTTTTCGGTGTTTGACAAAGGGGGAGAGGATGGTTAGTTAAGTTTAGGATTTATTACGAACTTAACTATTGTAGGGGGAGGATTCTGATTCCCTTGCAATAATAAACATGACTCTTATTTATTCTCACTTAATACCTAAACTTAAATCGTGTTGTCAAACAACAAAAAGGAGGAGATTGTTGATGCAGTCTGACCTGATTGTTGTTTTGATGTTGACACTGATTTAAGTTCGGTTAAGTGAGAATTGAGATCAGATAGTTAAGTTCGGATTAAGCGTTCTAGTCAGAGAGGGCTCGGTAGCTCGTTCTCTGGACTGGGATGCGTCGGAGAGGGCTCGGTAGCTCGTTCTCCGGACTTAGGTCAGAGAGGGCTCGATAGCTCGTTCTTTGGACTAGTTAGGTCGGAGAGAGCTCGGTAGCTCGTTCTCCGGACCAGACTGAGTCAGAGAAGGTAAGGGAGCCTATTCTTTAGACTTAGGGTCTAACTTGAGTTAGTCATGGTTAGGATTGGGCCATGAATTAATCAAGTGAGTTGGTTGGATTGGTCTGAGATCCGATCAGGGAGTTGACACGAACTCTCTTGATCGTAGATCGGTCACGAGACCAATCCAGGATGTGTGATCAGTCTGTTGACCGATCCAGAAAGCTTTTGAGGAAACAGAATGTTTTTTGATCGGTCACCACAGGAAGTCTTGTGATCGATCAAGGGATCGATTACAAGAAGCCCTGATCGGTCAGTGCGACCGATAAGAGCCATCCTAGATCGATCAGGATGGATGTTGATCGGTCAGGAAGTGGCCTGATCGGTCACTTGGATCGATCAGTACTTCTCTGATTGGTCAAGGTGACCGATCAGGGTAATCTGGCTGAGATCCCAGGAAGTTTAGGGATCGGTCTGGTGACCGATCCCCTGGACTCTGATCGGTCAGTAAGACTGATCACAACATCACTGGATCGATCAGAATAGAGTCTGATTGGTCAGGTGGTTGTCTGATCGGTCAAGGTGATCGATCAACACCTCAGAACTTTAATTCAAATGGTTGTCAGATTTCTGATTTGCTTCTGATTTGCTTCGCTAATAAATCTGTGAGTGTGCAGTTGATACAGAGCTGTGATATTCAAATGAAGGAGCAAGAAGAAGGGTCAATGGTGACTTTCGCTGCAGCTATTTTGTTTGTTATACACTTGTAGGTTTCAACGACACCTGACGACCTGAAGCTTCAGCTGGAGAGGATCAGTAAGCTGAGAGCTCAAATGGGGTCAGTGACCTGAAGCTTCAGCTGAAGAGGATCAGTATGTTGAGAGCTCAGAAGGAGTCAGTGGGTGATGCCGACGCCTGTACATGTGCAGAAGAAAGACTTGAGAAGAAGAGGTTGGCGAAGCAGAGAAGAGAACGAAAACAAGAAAACATTAGGGTTTTGCTGTGGTTTTGTGTTCTCTGTATTCTCTTCTTCCATGAGCTTTCTGCTACATCTGTTGTGCTTCCTTCTCTTGTCTCTTGTGCTCAACTTGATATATTTCTGAGACATCTGTGGAGAGGTTACTCCACCGAGAATGAGAAGTTTTAGCCGGATTCACTTCGGGGCCTGATCTGCCAACGATCAAGGGATCGCCCACCTCATGAGCACTCCAAGGAGTAGGGGCAAGTTATCCCCGAACCTTGTAAATCCTTGTGTTATTCTCTGTTTGTTTCTTTCTATTTGTTTGTTTTTCCGCTGCTAACCTGAGTGCAGAAAGAAAAAGAAGTAAGTTTTGGTGGGTGGCTATTCACACCCCCCTCTCTAGCCATCCCAGATTCTAACATTAATTCTGTATTTTTGAAAAATTTACGTTGTCGATATTCGATTACAACGATCCCACAAGTCGTATCAGAGCGAGTGACTTAATCTTGGTGAAACCACCAATTGAGCATTTTTTTCGAATTTCATCGTTATTTTCTGTCAAAAAATGTATTATTACCTTTTTCTGATATTTTGTTAATTATTTTTCGTTCGTAAGATTTTATCGTTTCTCGAAGTTGGTACAACACCACATGAGGTTTACTTTTCTTTTCTTATATACCGCACTACTAAGACAAGACCAAGTCTTGGAACCAGTTTTTTGTTTCTTTCCCTTTTTCAGGATTTTCCATGGCCATGTAAGAAGGATACAGCATTGCACGACCACCTCTCTTCTCAGGAGAAGATTTCTCCTACTGGAAGAGCAGAATGGAGGTCCACCTGAAAACCCAGGTGGAGATGTGGATTATTATCCAGGCTGGACTGGAAATCCTGAAGAATTCACAAGGTGAAATTCTGGGATACTCAGAGTGGGATGTCCCACTCAAGAAGAAAATTGAAGCAACCGCCAAAGCTACACAGACCCTTCAGTGTGGGCTAACGAAAGAAGAATTCAACTGCTTCGGACCATTTAGTAGTGCAAAGAATTATCGAACAAACTCATCGAGCTGCATGAAGGAACATTGGATATGAGGATCAGCAAGCGCGACTTTCTACTAAAAAAACTTTATAATATCAAGATGCAAGACGGCGAGATAGCTGCATAACTTCATGCTCATATTCAAGAATTGATGAATGGACTACTCACTATAGGTCACAAGGTAGAGAACCGTGACTTAATCAGGTATGCACTAAACTCGTTCTCCGAAATTCTTTATGGACTTCTATGGTAGATGTGTACAAGGTTTCGAGGAATTTATCTAAAATTAAACTAGATGAATTATTTTTTGAATTAGAATTGCATGAACAGACTAACGCTGCACAGGTGGAGAAAGATATAACTCTTTTTGCAAGTAAAGTCTTAGGGAAATAGAAGAAGAAGAAGCCATAACCAATACCCGAGTCTGATTCCGAGTTAGTCAGAATGACCCGAAACTACTACAAAATGATCAAGGGTCAAAAGAAGAAGAAGAAGGTGGTTTAGCAAAAGGATGATCCAGCTGAACCAAGTACCAGTCAGAAGGGGAAGACAGAAGTAACCTGTTATGAGTGCAACAAGAAGGGTCACTACAAATCTGAGTGTCCCAACTTGAAGGAGGCCAAGAAGACTCGGAGGAAGAAAGCACTCCAAGCCACATGGGACAAGTCATCTTTAGAAGATGAAGAAGAATCTCCACAATCCAACCTCCTCGTTCTAACGACCTCGGAAGAACTCGATACTGAGTCAGAGTCAGAACCGGAAGAAAGCGGAGGAACTGAAAAACTATCAATATTAGAAGACGGACAAATCACAGTAAGAGGTTATCCTGAATCCCAACTATATGACTTAATTTCTTATCTGTCTCGTAAGTTAGCCAAAGCCAACGTTCGGGTTGAATCCCTCCAACAGGAAGTCAAAATCCTAAAGGAGGAGGCCAACTCAAGATCCTTGACTGAGCCAGTTCAGGAAGAAATCTCAACTCATGTCCAAAAACTTGAGGAAGAGAATTCCTCCTTGAAAACTCAAGTGAAGGAACTTCGAGTTGCACTGGAACGATTTACTTTGGGTTCCAAGAATCGTGATATGATTCTTGGAAAACAGAAATCCATTCTAAACCAATCCAGACTTGGTTACGGAACTAACTCACGTTACAGATCTTACTATTCTGTTTTGAACCAAACTAGAACTCGAGTCCAAGCAAGGGTCCCAAAGTTAAGCTTGACTAATCAAGTTGAAGCAAATCAGTATTGGATCCCCAAGGACAAGATGCACATCCTAGATAATCAATATCGAGGTTTCAGTCCAGGGAGAGCCAATAGAAAAACTATATACATAATTAGATAATCTTTTGCATGTTTCACTGAATTTTATTTGATGTTTGTTTATTTACTTTTGCAAAAATGTCATGCTTAGGTTAGAAATGGTTAGATAAGGATTTGACTTGATAGACACTTGCTAAATTGAATATTAGAGTGGGGCGAAATGATAGTACGTTAAGGAAGCCTGTCTAAGGAGTCAGGTAGGGTAAGATGTACCCTATTTGGTCTTTTTAGCCTGGTGGAAGTAGTCGAAGCTACCTCGCCACATCCTCGACTAGTTAGACCAGGGTATTGTTGGAACCTTGGCATTTAGCTAGAGGGGGGTGAATAGCTACTTTTCGATTTTCTTCCTACACGTGTTAGCAAGCGCAACCGGAAAACTAAAACAATGCTAACACCAAACCTTTACGTAGTTTGGAGATGATACTCCTACTCCATGACTGCCCGTAAGGTGGACGATCCCGATCCGTTGGAGGATGAGTCTCCAGAAGACCTCTGGCTAGCTCTTGTCGCTCCTTGTGGGTGGAGAAACCTTGCCACAATTTCTTGATAATTTCTGAGCACTTGTAGGCTACTAATAAGCTTTACCCAAGCTAGAAACTCAGTCAAAAACGAGCTCTCTTAAATAGTGATCGATGCTGAAAAGACCGTTACCAATCGACTGGTGCTAACACTAGTCGACTGGTCCTCCTGAATTCGAATTCTAGTCGACATCAGTCGACTGATAGTAGGATCAGTCGACTGATCGTAGGATCAGTCGACTGATCTTTCTGTGCTCTACATCAGTCGATTGCCAATCCCCTAAACCTAGGGTTTTCCATCCCGAGTATAATTCCCTCAGCACTCAAACCCTCACGACTTAGCTGACTCCTCATCCAGCAGCCTCAACCTGTTGCCTTCAAGCCTTCTTTGACTTTGGCTCTCATCCTTTGGATGCATGCAAGCCACGGCTCGTCTCCCCATGCCATCCTTCACGTATGTCTCGAAGTTCGCTTCCCTCGGCTCATCGTCCCTGCTTTGTCTATGGTTCCTCGGATGCATGCAAGCCCATAGCTCATCTCCCCATGCCATCCTTCACCGGACTCGAAGATGTACAACTAAGTCTATGTGTATCCTGCAAACCTGCACACTCAAATACACATATTAGATCAACATGAAACCCTAACTCAATCATATTGACATGTATATCCAAACCCATGATCCACTCGATCACACTTGGGTCGATTGCACCAACAATCTCCTTCTTTTTGATGTGTGGCAATATGTTTAAGTTAGGTACATCAATAACAATTGAAAATTAAAGACATAGTAAATTAAGAAGCATAAACATGCATCCTCTCCCTTAACGTATGCCTCCACACATAATTTTTAATTTTTAGCATAACTATAAGTTAAGTTAAAAACTAACTTGAACCTCTCAATTCTCCCCCTTTGACACCATCAAAAGGATTGCTCCAAGCAATATTAACCCCTAGTATCAATTTTGGATAAGTTTTTAGTTCTGAAACCCCCTGAAATTAGAACCCATACGCACCAGTCGACTGTGTCAGTTACTAATCGACTGGTGCCTTCAAACTGCAAACCCACAGAGAGTTCAGTCGACTGCCCCAGGGGGCAGTCGACTGATATAGTTCAGTCTGAAATTTCAGCTTCTGATCCGAAATTCAGAAATCCCTCACAAATTCCATAAAATTTGAATAATTATGAAACTTTGCAAACATATTTCTTATGATGTATTCTAACAGAGAAAAATACCATTTCATGAAAACACCAAACATGTTTGACTTTTTGACCAAAACTCAATTCTTTTGAAAATATTCAACTTTATATCAAACCTACTCCCTAGTTTTGAAACCATGTGTTTTCCAAGTCTATCCCATACTTCTTAAACCACAGAAATGTTTTCAATCCTCCCCCTTTTTCTCATATTAACACTAGAGAAAGAAAAAGTGATGAAAGCTCCCCTTTATACCATAATCTCTAGATAGAAAGTATTTTGGAATTCATCATATATTATGTACGCATAACCCACAAATAAAGTAATAACACTCCATATAAGCAATACTAAGAAGTGAATTAAAGGTTCACACGGAACCATAAATAAGTGCTACACAAATCCTCAAATATTACAATATCAAATATAGTGTTTGAGAGATAAAAAAAACATGCTCAAGCTAAACACACTCTCAACACCATCACATCCAAGTCATGCTAAGGCTATGCATCATCGCCAGGAGGAGGAGGAGGAGGAGGGGCCTGGTACATCAAATCTCAGCGCTACATCATCTCATACATATCAGCCTGTTTCTGCTAAAAACTCTGAAAATCCTCCCTGAGTCCGTGAACCTCCACCTCCAATCGGGAGAATCGCTCCTTTGTAATCCCCGCAGGAGCAGCAGCATGCGCAGCAGCAGGAGCAGCCTCCTCTTCATCATCTGAATTAGACGATGCATGGTGACGTCGCCAGACCATCACTCCCTGCTGTCTCTCAATCCCAGCCAAGGAGAGCTGCCGAGAACCTATCTGATCGTAGTCCTTGGACAACTGATGAAACTGACCTCTAGTGACGTCAATACCTCTAGACTCAAAGAATTCGGTCAAAATATGACCGAATGACATGTAGATCTTCCGATGAATCTCATGTGAAAAATGCACAATAGATGCGAATATCTGACGGGCGATGTCAAGGTCTAGCCTCCTCTCTAAAGCATACATCATCACTAGGTGAGGTAGCCGAATCTTGGACCTCCCCTTGGCGACAATGGACAAAATGCAGTCTAGGACAATTTTATAAAGAATGTTGTTAATTGCAGTCATGCGCCTAGCTATAAAAATACGTTGCAGAGGAGGTCAAGGATTATCAAAATAATGGTGGTGAATTTGGTCAATGGTCACATTAGACAATGTTAAAGACTCAATGACATTAGGGAAGCATGTAAATGGGTTTTCCAAAACCCGACACCCTAAGAATGACCCTAATAATGCAGGTGAAAAGGAAATGCTGACCCCCTACCATAGACTCATATGTCATGCCATCAGTACCACTGTAGGTGAGATTTGCATAAAATTCTTTGCAGAGGTCAATATTTATGTAATGCTGACAATACAATAACTTTTCCAACCCATAATGAGTGATAATCTCAATGATGTGAGGAGTGATCTGCTGAAAATATAACCGATTGAGATATCGACAATTCATTAAAATAAAGTCTACATTCTCAAATCTTCGCCGGCACACCTCGGAATAGAACCGAGGTGTCGTAGGATCTATGAGAGGTTGTCGGGACGTTCCCTCACCAACCCTTCGTTTTTCCCTAGCCCTAAAATGCAAATACCATATGCATGTACCAAGAATGACCCAATCAAGAGGAAACAACAAGGAAAACATGCAAAATATAGAGAGTTAATCATGAATTATAGAATAAATGAAAAGATAAAGAAAACAATTTGTTACCGTCTCTCCATTCGCTGCATGATGGATAATGATCAAAGTTGACTTAAAGAAGGTGCTTTTCTTGCCCTAGATTCGCATTTAAGGTGGAGGAAGGCTAGAGACACAATTTCAAGGTCGTGGGAAGCCTTAGAGGAGCTGAAGAGATCAAAGGAGGGAAGTGGCAATAAGGGACGACGTTGAAACCCTAGGTTCGGCCACCCCTGAGTGGGCTATTCTTTTAAAGATTAGCTGCATCAGTCGACTGATCCAAGCATCAGTCGACTGATGGACAGAAGGATCAGTCGACTGATGCATAGCATATCCTAGTTCCTGAACCGATTTGGACCAGTCGACTGCCCTCTGCATCAATCGACTGGTACCCTATATTTTCAGCATTTCTAACCCAGCTTCAGAAATGCATAACTAATTTCAAAGATCTCCAAAAATTTTCTAATTTTGTGGAGATATTTGTGACACCTATGTCTACTTGGGAATAATACGTTTAAAAATGAATCTATCACCAATCCCAAGATTGACACAAAACTCAAAACTATCTAAGTGGTTTAATTTAACCTTGACCTAAAGTCCTAGTTTTGGCTTCCCTTTGATGTCTTTGCCCATATAATTTTACAATGTATCCCTAGCGTTGGTTTATATGATATCTACACATTGAAACCTAATTTTCATGCAACATGGTTCTAGTGTCATATTTCCATGCATGAAACTCACTCTTGATGTGTCAAATCCCTAGAATTAAGACTCAAATTTGTCTCCAAATCCTTTGGCACATTTCACAGCCCATCTAGTCTTTCTGGAGAAATCCTTATGAGATCCATTGGCCATGAATCCCAACTTGACTCTTAGAGCTCCCCCTTGAGCCCTTAACCTTAGTCATCTCCCTAGATGACTTACCTATAATGGCAAGGCTACACTGGTGTACCTCCGGCACTTCTTGTCCTACAAGTCTAACTTTCTTTACTTTGGACACCTTGTCCTTGATTAAATTCTTCTTCTTTTCTATTAATGGCTTCCCCTTGACATATTTGACATTTCCCTTGAAATAGTCATATGACACCCTTGCAGATGACTTCTCCATAGCATTTGAGAACTTAGATCGGTATCCTAGACCCGATCTATCATTGTTGGGTTTTTGACTTCTCAACTCCATACCTACACCCTTAGATCCAATAGTGAATCTATCTAGAGTTTTCTCTAACTTATCAAACTTTGCCTCTTTTTTACATAAATTGACTTGGGTTTAGGGTTTACCTCTTTTTTACCTATTGGACACTTGTCCTTGTAGTGTCCCTTCTTGTTGCACCCAAAGCAAATAATGTGATCTTTTGACTTTGCTTTGGTGGAGGTGGATGCTTCTTCTTGCTTTGGTATCGAGGATGGTCTCTCCTCCCCCTCAATCCTTGAAGTGAAGACCTCTTCTTCTTCCTTTGATGAAGTGGATGGTTCTTCAAATTCTTGTGTCACTTCACTTGTGGATATGGATGAATCTTTTTCTTCTTTCTCCTCCTCTTCGGATGTTGAGCTTCTTTCCTCATCCGATTGGTCCTTCTCCTCTTCTTGGACCATTAAGCCCATCTCATGGGCCTCTTCTTCTTCCTCTACTCGTGTAGGATTTTCATGAAGTGCTATCATCTTGCTCTATAGTTCATGTGCATTTTTGTACTCACCTACACGGCTAATCACATCATTAGGCAAAACATTAAGTAGAATTGACATTACCTTATCATTTGCCTTTGATTGCGTTTGTTGCTCCTTATTCCAATATCGTGGTTGGAGTTTTTTCCCGTGTTTATCTTTTGGGACTTCAAATGGTTCTTCTAGCACGATCATGAAATTCTAATCCATGCCAAACCATGTCTTTGTCCGTATCCTCCAATATTTGAAACTCTCGCGGTCGTAAGGAGGTGGAACATTGATATCGTCCCCTAATCTTTCTTTAATCGCCATTTCCTCTAGCTTTTTGCTCTCTCGGCGGTTAGTCCATAGACGAGCGACCTTGCTCTGATACCACTTGTTGGGACCTTGGTGTTTAGCTAGAGGGGGGGTGAATAGCTACTTTTCGATTTTCTTCCTACACATGTTAGCAAGCGCAAGCGGAAAACTAAAACATAAACTAAAACAATGCTAACACCAAACCTTTATATGGTTCGGAGATGATACTCCTACTCCACGGCTGTTCGTAAGGTGGACGATCCCGATCCATCGGTTGATGAGTCCCCGGAAGACCTCCAGCTAACTCTTGTCGCTCCTTGTGGGTGGAGAAATCTCACTACAATCTCTTGACAACTTCTGAGCACTTGTAGGCTACTAACAGACTTTACCCAAGCTTGTTTGGCCAAAGAAACTTAGCCAAAAATGAGCTCTCTTAAATAGTGCTCGATGCTGAAAAGACCGTTACCAGTCGACTGATCCTCTTGAATTCGAATGTCACAGACCGTTGCTTCGAATTCTAGTAGACATCAATCGACTGATCGTAGGATCAGTCGACTGATCTTTCTGTGCTCTACATCAGTCGACTGATCCAAGCATGAGTCGACTACCAACTCCCTAAACCTAGGGTTTCCCTTCCCGAGTATAATTCCCTCAGCACTCGAACCCTCACGACTTAGCTGACTCCTCATCCAGCAGCCTTGACCTGTTGCCTTCAAGCCTTCTTCGACTTTGGCTCTCATCCCTCAGATGCATGCAAGCCCACGACTCGTCTCCCCATGCCATCCTTCGCATATGCTTCGAAGTTCGCTTCTCTCGGCTCATCATCCCTGCTTTGTCCACGGTATCTCGGATGCATGTGAGCCCATGGCTCGTCTCCCCATGCTAGCCTTCACTGGACCCGAAGACGTCCAACTAAGTCTATGTATATCCTGTAAATCTGCATACTCAAATACACATATTAGATCAACATGAAACCCTAAGATAATCATATTGACACACACATCAAAACTCATGATCCACTCGATCACACTTGGGTCGATTGCGCCAATAGGTTTCTCAAAGAGTAACTTAAAAATAAAATTTCCTTAAAAGGCTTTGTCTAGGAAAGAGTCATTGCTCCGATAACCAAGAAGACTCCTATGCCTCGCCAAGACCTGGAAGCCGATTATTGAAATCTATTTTCAACTTACTAATTGTTAAACTTTAATCTAACACATGATTCAATCAAATCATAGTTTTTAACTTAAATTTAAATGATAAAATTAATGCATCTCACAAAACAGATAAAGATTCCCTATTTTGTCACATAGAAATGGGTGAGATACTTAGGACCTAAAAGTTTAGTCCAACCCAACCAACCTTACAAATTGAATCAATTTCACCTTTAAGTTATGAAACTTAATTTGCAACATAATTCAACTTAATAATTTTCAAAATTCAACTTAATAATTTTTATAATTCAACTTAATATTTTTCAAAATTCAACTTAATAATTTTCTTAATTCAACTTAATAATTCTCAAAATTCAACTTAATATTATTCAAAATTCAACTTAATATTTTTTGAAATTCAACTTAATAATTTTTAAAATTCAACTTAATATTTTTCAAAATCCAACTCAATTAATTTTTCAAAATATAACTTAACACTTTCTTTTCTTAATTAATTTAACCTTAAAATAATCTTTTCAAAATTAATCCAACTTAGTCTTTCTCAACCTAACTAATAAAACTAAAAACCTATCTCATGGAAACACCCATGGAGTAACTTGACTGATAACTCAAATTGGGTGAGACAGACTAGGCAAGGAAACTCAATTAATTCATCCTTATACTTCTACATAAATGGATCCAAATCAGGGTACTTTATGTGTAGGAACATAAAGATTTGGACCAGTGGATGTTGGATAGGTGGATTCTTCAGACATATGACTGGAGATAAATTGAAGTTCACCAAATTCAAGTACAAGAATTTAGGTTCAGTAGCATTTGGCAACAATGTCACACTTAAGTTAATTGGTTCAGGTAATATTAAACTAACTCCGATTTCATTATTAAGAATGTGCTATTGGTTGATAATTTTAAGTTTAACTTACTTAGCATTAGTCAACTATGTGATACTGGATATGTAGTTACCTTCACTAACTCAGACTGCCTTATTAGGAGCTTACAAGACCCAAAAATAACCCTTAACGGAATTAGAAAAAATAATATTTATACTATTAATCTACCATTCACACCTAAATGTTTTCTAACCCAACTAGAAGAAACTAATTTATGGCATAGAAAACTAGGTTACACTCACATGAAATTAATTTCAAAACTAAGTCAAAACAAACTAGTTAAGGGTATCCCTAAACTTAGAAACTTTAAAAATTCAATCTGCAGCCCATGTCAACAAGGAAAATAAACAAAATCAACCTACAAACTTGTCCAGTCAGACTTAACTCAAGCTATACCTGAGCTCCTACACCTTGACCTATTTGATTCTCATGGAGCCAAGTTACTAAGTGGAAATCAATACTGCTTAGTAATTATGGATGATTATACTAGATTTACCTAGGGTAAGTTTTTGAAAATCAAAGATGAAACGTTTGAAACATTTAAGGATTTATGTAAAATACTTGAAAATCAAAAAGATACAATAATCCAAAGAATTAGAAGTGACCATGGGGGAGAATTTAAAAACCAAAAATTTAATGAATTCTATAAAATTAATGTATATTTCCATGAATTTTTCTGCCCTAGAACCCCCCAACAAAATGGGATAGTTGAAAGGAGAAATAGAATCCTTCAAGAAGCTGCTAGGATCTTGCTCAACGAATATAATTTATCTAATCAATTTTGGGCAGAGGTGATAAACACATCGTGTTACATTCAAAATAGGATTCTAATTAACAAAAGACACAATAAAACGCCTTATGAAATATATTACCACAAAATACCTAATTTATATTATCTAAAGGTTTTTGGGTGTAAAGTACATATCTTAAATACTAAAGATTACTTAGGAAAATTTCAATCAAAATCAATCTTAGGAATCTTTGTAGGATACTCAACCGCAAGTAGGGCATATATGATTTATAATAAACATTTCCTTAAAATTAAAGAAGCCACAAATGTAATATTTGACGAGGAAATTGTAACAACATCAACTAATTTGCTTAACCCAATCAATTCACCAAATGTTCAACCAAACCTAAATACTTCAGATCAAGACCTAGAAGAATGTGAACCAGTAATTGAACCAATTCAGATAATTAAAACAACTCTAACAACTGAACCTGAACCTAAACAACCTGAACCATCTTCTAGGACTAGGTCAAATCATCCAACTGATTAAATCTTAGGTGACCCAACCTTAGGTGTTAGAACACGGTCATCCTATAGAAACCTAAGTCAAGTTGCACTGATTTCTAAGATTAAACCCAAGACAATAGAAGAAGCATTACCTGACCCAGACTGGATTATAGCTATGTAGGAGGAATTAGCTTAGTTTGAAAGAAACCAAGTTTGGGACTTAGTACCAAAACTAGTAGGTAAGTCTGTGATAGATACTAAGTGGGTTTTTAGGAATAAGCTGGATGATAAAGGAGAAATAGTACGAAATAAAGCTCAATTAGTGGCTAAAGGATTTAGTCAAATTGAAGGATTTGATTATGATGAAATCTATGCACCTGTAGCTAGACTATAGACAATTAGGATGCTTCTAGCTTATGCAGCCCATAAGGGATTCAAATTATATCAAATGGATGTTAAGTCTGCATTTTTAAATGGATATCCATGCATTTATTATTAATGTTATATTGTTCTTGGACTAACCCTGGTTGCAGGAGTGAAAAGGAGTAGCTGTTGCATCCCAGGTGCTTGAAAGGGTTCAGGAGCCTGAGAGACCAGACGCCTGACAGGTAACAGGCGCCTGAGTTGAGGCATTTCCAGCGGCTGAGAAGCTGAGCTGGCAGGTTCACCACGTCAGCATCTCAGGCGCCTGTGAGCCATCAGGCGCCCAAGACCGAGAGATAGAGTTTTGGCCGAGTCTGCGGATAAGCATGTGCTTGATTCGCTCCACGTGGCAGGCGCCCAAGAGTCCAGAGGCACTCGAGAACTCCCTATATAAGGGGCTTCACCCTTTTGCTTCAACATAAATTCAGAACAGCTTTCTGGTGACTCAAGCACTCAAATGCTCTTCGTCATTCTTCCATGCTCGAGTTTCCCGCGCCGGCAACGATCAAGATCGATGACATGCTGCCCAACATGCTGCCCAAGACGCTTCGCTAATCCCTCAGTGTCGTCGGTATATTTTTAATTTTGTTGTTTAATTCTGTACTCAAGTTCTACATTTGTACATCATCTTCGAAATATAGAATTGTCCAACGAAAATGGTCAAGGATTGTAGGCCTTGGAGTATGAGCCATTACAAACTCTGAACCAAGTAAAAAAGAAACGGTGTTAGCATTGTCTCTTTTCTTTTCCGCTGCGTATTATCTTTTCTAAAAAATTCTAGTAATCGTTATTCACCCCCCCTCTATCGATTACAATGATCCCACAGTCATTGCTTCTGATAAGCCAACCTTTGGTCAGAGGTTGCATCATCCGCTGAGCTTATGGGAAGAGACTCTTCAATGACATAAATAATCTTCTCATCCTTGTAAATAATTCTCAAGTTTCAAAGCCAATCCATGATGTTCGGTCCTGTAAGCTTGTTTGTTTCCAAAATCGAGTGCATATTCATAGAAGTCATGCTTATTCTAAATTCTAGAAATACAAAATTGAGTATATAAGAGAGATAAATTAAATATGATATGTAAACAATTTGCATTCATAAAAGGATCCCACTTTCTTGTACAATTCAAGATCTCTTACTTTGAATTCGGGAGATGGTGGATTATCTCCAAGTGAGTTGATATCCACTATAGATAAGAATAACCTTAGAGTGAGTCCAACAAGTCATTCTTAATTCTAGTGGTAGATATCAAATATACCAATTATATATCACATATATATAACTATCACTTTATACTATCAATTATTAATATTTGCATAACTTATCATGTTGTAAACTCATTAACATATATACATTATAAGCATGTCACCACCTTCATTTTGTCTACATTAATCTTGAAGTGAGTCCAACAAATTAATATTTCAAGTTAAAGCTAATCTATTAATCATAGGATCACATCTCAATGGTCTAAACATTTTCAATGTCAATTTAGGCTTGAAGAGAGTCCGACAATCTAAATAAGAAATTAAACTCTAGCTTTTACCATATTAATGAATAGTGTAAGCTTTAATATTTAAACAATGAATTTATGTTATTTTGGTCTCATCAATTCCATATAAGGTATAATCATGACATAGTTGACATGATATAAATATGGAATAAACATCATGATATAAATATAGTATAATTGTCATGATATAAACATGTAATAAACATGGCATAATTGTCATGATATAAACATTGAATAAACATGATATAATTGTCTTACATTAACATATTTCCATTATTAAGAATCTAGTTTCCAAAAATCAAAAATTCCTTAATTGGATTAGGAAACAATTTGAAATTTTCAAAAATTACAAATAGGTTTTAGGAAATAACTTCCAAATTTGAAAGTTCCTAATCAGATTAGGAAATAATTTCCAAAACTAAAATTTTCTAATAGCTAGGAGATAATTTTCAAAATTGAAATTTACTAATAGATTAGAAATAATTTTTAAAATTAGAATATCCTAACCATTAGGAAATAATTTCTAAAATTTAAATTTCCTAATGGATTAGGAAATAATTTCTAAAATTAAAATTTTCTAATGGAATATAAAATAATTTCCAAAATTAAATTTCCTAACCGACATGAAATAGGGGGTTAGCACCATTGGTTCTACTAGGCGCATCTTCGGTCCATTCCAAGAAAATTTACGACAACGTATGTCATGCAAAAACTTAAATTTATGATTTATGTCGAAAACACAAGCAGCTCTTATATCACATGTTAGTGATTTTACGAAAAAAAACATATGGTTTCGATAAAATACACTGTGGAAGCGAAACAAATTTCTTAAAAAAAAATCTTGCATCCAAATAAATACGATCATACATGTGCAAGACCTAAACGAATATCAAAAGGTCATTTAGAAGTTATACCTTTCCAACAATGTTTAGATGAAAAAAAATCACCTAGCAAGTCTCAAAAGAGTTGCCTTTATTAGGATCCATGCTGAGATTTCTTCAAGATGACTTTGCAAGCCATAAGTTTCCTCTTTGCTTGGTACTACGTAAATCAAAATGATGACACAAGAGAAGAGAGGTCGGTGGCACAAGAGGAGTTGGTGGCACAAGGGGTGGGTCGGCCAACAAATTGGGCAGCACAAGAGTGAAGCTAGCCTACCTTTTGGATAACACATGGAGGAAGACGATAGCAAGGGGTGCTAGTGGTACCAAAGGGAGCGGTAGGTTTTGTTGGGTGGCGACTACAACAAAATAAGAGGAGCAAAAACAAAAACCTTTATTCCTCTTGTTCTATAGAGAGGTATTTTTATACCTCTTTATTAAGGCTTAAGGAACAAGCCCAAGCACATATAACATATGTAGCCCAACATACCTATAAGGGGTGTGAACAAAAACACAATCCCATGTCACATGAGTAGCCCCGACTCGTCTACAAGAGGCGTGACCTTAGATGCTTCTAACACGATAAATACTTTTCATATTTGCCCTTTGCCTAGTCTAACCAAACTTAATCTCTCTCTCTTTGAGAATCTTATTCTCTAACTTATTTTTATGTCTTTAAGATATATTTGTAGTGCATACGACCCAATAGGTTTCCAATTATGTTGGTCATTCATAATTAACCATTAATTATGAATAAATCATGAGTAACACTTAGTATTATATCATGATCCCCAATTGATTGAAAAATCATAGTTGACTTCAGAATATATTTTGAAACATTCAGTAGCTACAATTATCAATGCTTTAGTTCCTTTCATTTATCTTATACCTACTTTATTCAGGACTTGGTCTATTTGTCAGTCCTCACTAGGTTGACTACGTCACACTTAGCTCTAGTAGTTGTTCGTTGTCTTGTTAATTCAAATTACTCAAAAACATATGTCCAAGAAGATTATCCTCTTGATATGTTTGCTTTGGCCAAAGACTTATGAGTAATAATCCTGATAAGTGACCATAGGATATACATTTCCTTATAAAAGGAGTGGTGAATCCTCTGTGGACTTTTCAAATACCTTCGAGCATATTGACTTATAACCGATCATCCTAGGCCTACACCTTCTAGGGATGTTATACTAAGATGTGAAAGTATAAGCCTAAATGACTAAGATGAATTAAATAACTCAATTCTAAGAAAACATGCACTCGAGTTGAGATTGTTGGTGCAGGAAGCACCTAAGTCAAACCTGGGTTTTGATAATGGCAAAGGGTTCAGAAGTTAAGGTGTTATTGTGATCTAACTGTTGGATCGAGAAACACGATAGAGGGGGGGGGTGAATATCATGAAAATCTTTTCGGATAAGACTAAGAGAAAATACATAGTGGAATTAAAAACAAACACACAAGGAACACAAGTATTTTTACTTGGTTTGGAGTCGCGGTCGACTCCTACTCCAAGGCCCACGGTCCTTGACCGTTTACTGCGGGCAATTCTATATTCGCGCAAAGGTTTACAGATTTAATACAAGAATAGTGCAGTAAGTAAATGAATACACTTTTCGTTACTGACGCCCTATGTGGATCGTACTTCAGAGTAGATGGTCGTCGTCAGCGCTAGAGTCTCGAGATCGGAGTTTGCCGGAGCAGAGTGCTTGAACGAAAAGCGTAGAGGCGTTGGAAAGTTGTGTTGTTGAAGCCTCGGGGTCGAGCCCCTTTTATAGTGCTACTGGGGGCGCCTGATTCGCTAGGGGCGCCTGACATGTGCCATCAGATCGGAGAAACTTCATCCACAGCTCGGTCAGCACTTATCCCTTTCGAATCGGCCTTGGAGCTGACTAGGACGCCCGGGACCTCTCGGGCGCCCAGCTTGACTTGGTCCGCTGGCTTCGTGGCTGATTTTGCTTCGATTCCTCTTTGGCATTGACCTTGGGCGCCTAGGACCTCCCGGGCGCCTAGCCCAGTGTTGTTTCGAAGCGATTCTTGCTTTCTGCTTGTTTGGCTTTGACCTTGGGCGCCCGGGACCTCCCGGGCGCCTAGCCCAGCTGCCTGCCCCTCTCCTTTGGGGCGTTCTGAGTTGTAGAAACACACTCCTTCAGTCCCTGCATCCAAGGTTAGTTCTAAAACAAACAAGGCAAGAATATTAGTCCATCTTTACAACCGTAGCTGTCTTGGTTCTGACTTCGGGTCTCCCAAATGGAACCCTAGGTCAAACCGACGCCTACTGTTCTCTCGACGGGGAACGCGTCCTCACCTACTCCTCTCAGGAGAGTTTACCTTTTGCCAACCGACTCCTCTGATTGGACTTTTGCCTGATCCACCTGACCAGGTCTTCGTGCCCACCTTCCGAGCAGGTCTTCGGTGCCCAGCTCCTTGCCAGGACTTCGTGCCCAGTCCTCGACCAGGACTTCGTGCCCACCTTCCAAGCAGGTCTTCGGTGCCCAGCCCCTTGCCAGGACTTCTTGCCCAATCCTTGACCAGGACTTCTTTGCCTTGTGTACCTAGGGCTTCTTTCCTGTACACTTAGTAAACACATTAGACAACAATAACATCTTAACTCTTGAACCCTTTGCCATTATCAAAACCCAGGTTTGACTTAGGTACTACCTGCACCAACAATCTCCCCCTTTTTGATTTATGGCAACCCGGTTCAGAAAGTTAAGTTAATCATACAGATAAGTAGGTAAAGTGCCAAAGTTAATTTCCTCCCCTGGAAGAAATCTCCCCCTAAGTTTTTCAAAACGTTCCTGGGGTTTTTGAAAAAGTTTCTAAGTCTAAAAGTGAAATGTTTTCCTGGTTTTCAATACTTAGAAAATTTCAAGAGAAGGTTTTTAAGTTAGAAAATATTTTCCAAAACATATTTTGGGCACTTAGAAAATTTTCAGGAGAATTTACAATTAACGCTTAGAAAATTTTCAACCAACCAAAGATTTAGAGTAAGTACTTAGAAATATTTCTTACAGCAAGTAATTTTGAAAATAATTAGATTTTGCACATTAGAAAGTATTTCTAAACTTATTCTGAAGTTTTAACACTTAGAAAACTTTCAAGCAGTTTTAAATACTTAGAAATATTTTTCAAGCACTTTAAATACATAGAAATATTTTTCAAGCACTTTAAATACTTAAAAATATTTTTCAAAAGATTTTCAGAACAAGTGCTTTAGAAAATTAACTTTCAAAAAGATCTTAAGTACTTAAGGAATTTTACTTTTTGAAAAAGGAGATAAGGGTTTTTTAAAAATATTTAATTCTGAAAAAAAATTAAATTTTGAAACCTTCTTTTCTCTCCTTTCCAATCTCTCCCCCTTTGCCATATATCAAAAAAATAGCAAAAAAATATGAGTAATCACAGTAAGATGCTGTACTGAACCAATTCTAAATTTAAACTGGACCAAATCAATTTGAATTTCTGCTTTCGGGTCATGTCTAACCCACTAAGCTACTTACTAACTGTTATAAACAGTTGCTTTCACTAGGGTTAGTCAAGTTAAGTAATCTGATCAAGTTAGATTTTCTAAGCTTGACACTTAACCTGATTACTGTTAATTGGTATTTAGTGCCCCAATTACTGCAGATGCACTGACTTAAGCATCTTGAATCAAGGCAAAGACCTAAGCATCTCAACCCATTCTAGGTTATCAATCAAAAGTACCTTAAGGTGCTTGTGAGATGCTGACTTCTAGATTTATAGGTGCATGCAATTCTAGGGTTAGAACATAGGCTAAGTCCATTTTATGAAAAAGCCCTAATTTTGAAGGGGGTAGTTTTTAAAAAAAAATAAGTCGAGAAATCATTTTAAATAACATAATAAAAATAAAGAAATGATTTTGCAGAAAGTAAAATATTTTTTTTAAAAAATATAATTAGAGCAATCCTATTCTACCAAGCATAACCCTAACTGCCTTCTTAGTGAGCTGAACTCATACTCAGGTAGGGGTTTGGTGAATATGTCAGCTAAGTTAGATTTGAGTCTACATGCTTAAGAACTATCTCACCCCTGGCTACATGATCTCTTACGAAGTGGTGTTTGACTTCTATGTGTTTCGCAAAGCCACGAGTTTTGTGCCGACAAGAACTACTAGATTCTCCAAAGGCACAACTAGAATATCAAGAGAGAAAGATGGAAGACTAACCACCAAGTAACGGAATCAAGATCCAGGAGAGGAAGGAGTTGCGATCCGCTTCTTCTTCTTCTTTGTCACCTTCTTGGTGGAGGAGGCTCTCAGGAACCCTAGGCGGTGCGCCAGCCCTAGAGAGAGAAAGGGGCGCTAACCCTAGAGAGAGAAAGGGAGAGAATAAGGGAGAGAGAGAGAGCTTCTTAATCTCTTGATTAATTGTAATTCAAGGCTTGCCTTTGGTTCCTTTATATAGTAGCCTCTCCATTGCCAAGTCTCCCTTTTAACGGAATAAATTTACATAAAAAATTTATCTTATAAATTTTCTTATGAATTATTCTGTTATGCCAAGTTTTATTATAACTAAATTTATAATAAAACAAACACATCTCCCAATTTATTATGGAATAAATTTTTACAAGAAATTTATTATATAAATTTTTCTTATCATGGAAAAATCAATTAACAATTGATTTTATAAAATAAAATAAACCATTTAAAGTTTATTTTAATCTTCATGAAAATAAATTTATTTATATAAATTTCTTTACATAAATTTCTTTATATAAATGTATTTATCCATAATTTTATAAAACAAATCGCGCTTGATTTATTTTATAATTTAAACCAAATAAATTGGTTTTCTCTCCATGTGATGGCCGACCAAACCAAAGAGGGTGGGGACCCTCTTTGGCCGGCCAAACCGAGCCGCCTCCTCGCGAATTAAACTCATTTAATTCGCCTAATAAGCCTTCAAAAGACTTAGCCGTTTTAGGCTTCCGATGCGCCTCTGATAAATTCAGATTCGACTTATTTCTCTTGATCGGAAAATCCAATTTCCAACTCCTTTTAAATCCCTCGGATTACTCGTTGTGCGTGTGACTAAATAGGCTTTCGATTTATGTTGGCCGTCTATAATTAACCAATTATAGAACGATCATGAGTGGCACCTAGTAGTACATCATGACCCCCAATTAATCGAAAGATCAACGGTTGACCTCAGAAAGAATTCTGAAACCCTTCACCAGCTATAATGAGTCGTGCCTCATTCCCTTCACCATCTTATACCCACTTGGTTCAGGAAACGGTCTATGTGTGTCAGTCCCCACTAGGCTGACTACGTCACACCTAGCCCAAGTAATGTCTTTCTCGTCCAATGGATTCTAATTACTCACATGTGTCTAAGAGATTCATACTCTGAACATGTCATGCTCTGGCCAGAGGCTTCAAGTAACAATCCGACGATAGGCCTCAGGTATACATCTCCTCGCAAGGAGTGGTGAATCCTTTGTAGGCTGTTCAAACATTTTCGGGCACTTCGGCTTATACCCAACCATCCTGGGTCCACACCTCCATGGAGATGCTTGCTTAATATGTCAAAGTATAAGTCTCCATGACCAAGATGACTTGAACACCGCAAGTCAAAGGAACATCGCACTTAAGCTGCAGTAAGAACTTCACTGACATGTCTATATGTAGACTATCATATGAAGTCTTACAGCCAGTCACTCCAATGAACTAGTTCCCTTAACTAGCATCCATGTTTATCTCCGGACATCCCAATGTCACCAGCCAGTGAGAATCAGCTGATTAGAGAATAACCCATGCTAGTCTCAACAGAATTGATAGTGTCCGTATTTATCAATTCATCGACTAGGGACAATTTCAATACTTCACAATTGCACATGTAGAGATAATCACTAGTTGTGAATTCATCACAAATTCTCTCATGCTGTGAATTGTATTACGGACAATCAGTAAATGAGTTCAAGATCTCAATCAAATACATGAACATGTATACTCAAATAGTGAATTTTCATTTATTAAAGTAAATGATTACAATCATAAGGCGATTGCCTTAGGACACTTCTCTCATATTACTAACATAAAGAGTTTGTTGATTTGGATCCAATTAGAATCAAGGATAGCCTAAATTGATTTTCACAACCTAGTCTGTCTCACCCAATCTAGAGTTATCAATCACATTAACCTTATGGGTTTTTGTGAGACAGGTTTTAATAGAAGTAAACATTTGTTTTGAAAGACTATGATTAGTTTTGAAAAGTTAAATTAATTTTGAAAAACCAGTTAATTATGTTTATAAATTTATTTTTGAAAATAGTGGTTGAATCTAAGATTAATTGAAATCTGTGTTAGATTCAAATCTGACAATAGTAAAGTGAATTTGGTTTTCAATAATCGGCTTCCAGGTCTTGGCGAGGCACTAGGCCTTCTTTGGTCGTAGGCTTATTGGATCATCAACCCTTTCCTTGACAAAGCCTTTTATTGAAAATCCATTTTCAAGTTACTCCTTGAAAGATTTTGGTTTAACTAGTTTGGGTCTTGGATCGGTAGCATCGGCTAGTTCCGCCAAAAATGGCTTCCCTAACGTACTATCATCTCACCTCCACCCAATACTATGTTATTCAAATTTCAGTTAATCGGTTTAGTCCTTAATCTAACCAGACCTAGCTCTAAGCATGGTAAATTGCAGAAAATAAATAAACAAGCAATCATGCAATTTTACAATAAAAAAGAGGAATTTATTTAACTATAAAAATAGTTTTTAAGTTGGCTCCCCCTGGACTAAAGCCACAGTAATGATTAGGCAAGATATGAATCTTGTCCTTGGGGATCCAATATTGGTTTGGTCCAGCTTGGTTGTTCAGGCAAAGTTTGGGTACCCATGCCTGAACTTTGGGTCTAGACCGATTCAGTACAGCATAATATGACCTTTGTCTAGCCTTGGTTCGATACCCTAACCCGGATCGATTTAGAACTGACTTCTGTTTTCCAAGGATCATATCAAGACCCTTGGAACCCGAAGTGAATCGTTCCAAAGCTGCTCTTAGGTCCTTGACTTGAGTTTTCAAGGAGGAGTTCTCTTTCTCAAGTTTTTCAACTTGAGTAGAGGTTCCTTCTTGAACCTTCTCAGTTAAGGATCTAGAGTCAGCTCCCTCTTTCAGGAGTTTTACTTCCTGTCGGAGAGAATTGACTCGAATTTTGGCTTTTGTCAAGTTACTAGATAGGTATGCAATTAATTCAACTAATTCAGATTTTGAATAACCACTTACAGTTATTTTGCCGTCTTCTGATATTGTGAACTTTCCGTCGTCCAGCTCCGATTCTGATCCGGTGTCGATTTCTTCGGATGTATTCAAGGCGAGCAGGTTCGATTGTGGGGCCTCTTCTTCTTCTTCGGATGAAGACTCGTCCCACGTTGCTTGAAGGCTCTTCTTCCTTCTTGTCTTCTTGGCTTCTTTCAGATTAGGGCACTCCGATTTGAAGTGTCCCTTCTTGTTGCATTCGAAGCATGTCACACTTGATTTGTTCTTGGATAATTCAGCCGGATCCTCCTTCTTTCGGCTGGCTTTTCTTCTGTTGGACTGATTCTTCAATTCCTTGTAGTAGTCCCGGGCAAGCCGAACCAGCTTGGGTCGATCCCCTTCGCTGTCTTCTGAATCTGAGTCTAAGTCAGACTCGGCTGCAGGTTGAGGCTTCTTCTTGACCATCTTTCCTGTTTTGCCTGCAACAAAAGCAATGCCTTTCTCGGCCAAAGTGAAGTTAGTCTGCTCATGTAATTCAAGTTCAGAAAATAACTCATCTAATTTGATTTTAGAAAGATCCCTTGAAACTTTGTACGCATCTACCATAGATGCCCACAAAGTATTTCTTGGGAAAGCGTTAAGAGTATACCTGATCAGGTCACGATTTTCTACCTTGTGACCGATTGTATGTAAACCATTCATCAACTCCAGGATTCTGGCGTGGAGTTGGGCTGCTGACTCATCGTCGTTCATTTTGATCGTGTATAGCTTGTTTAGCAGTAGGTCCCTCTTGTTGATTCGGGTGTTGGAGGTTCCTTCGTGTAATTCAATTAACTTACCCCAGAGTTCCTTTGCATTGTTGAATGGTCCCACCCGGTTCAGCTCTTCTTTGGTTAGACCGCATTGAAGTGTCTGGGTCGCTTTAGCATCAGCCTCGATCTTCCTTTTTAGCGTGGCGTCCCATTCAGTGTAAGGTTGTGTCACTCCTTCAGCATTTTTCGGGATTGCCAAACCAGATTGGATTATTATCCACATGCCCACCTGAGTTTTCAGGTGGACTTCCATCCGACTCTTCCAGTAGGAGAAGTCCTTCCCATTGAAGAGTGGTGGTCTGGCTGTACTGAAACCCTCTTGCATGGCCATTTAGAAATTTTGAAATAAAAATAACAAGAAAACTGTCCCAAGACTTGGTCTTGGATTAGCAGTGTGGGAATAAGATATTTAAAAGAAATTATCGCGTGGTGTTGCACCAACCTCGATTAACGATAAAAACTTCGATCGAAAAAGAAATTAAAATCTTCATAAAAATCCGAAAAATTCCCAAATTGGTGGTTGCACCAAATTTGAGCTACCCCACTCTGATACCACTTGTTGGATCGAGAAACACGATAGAGGGGGGTGAATATCATGAAAATCTTTTCGGATTAGACTAAGAAAAAATATGCAGCGAAATTAAAAACAAACACACAAGGAACACAAGTATTTTTACTTGGTTCGGAGTCGCGGTTGGCTCCTACTCCAAGGCCCACGATCCTTGATCGTTTACTGCGGGCAATTATATATTCGCGCAAAGGTTTACAGATTTAATATAAGAATAGTGCAGCAAGTAAATGAATACAATTTTCATTACCGACGCCCGGTGTGGATCGTACTTCAGAGCAGAGGGTCGTCGTCGGCGCTAGAGTCTCGAGATCGGAGTTTACCGGAGCAGAGCGCTTGAACAAAAAGCGTAGAGGCGTTGGAAAGTTGTGTTGTTGAAGCCTAGGGGTCGAGCCCCTTTTATAGTGCTCCTGGGGGCGCCTGATTCGATAGGGGCGCCTGACACGTGCCTTCAGATCGAAGAAACTTCATCCACAGCTCGGTCAGCGCTTATCCCTTCCGAATCGGCCTCTGGAGCTAACTAGGGCGCCCGGGACCTCCCGGGCGCCCAGCTTGACTTGGTCTGCTGGCTTCGTGGCTGATTTTGCTTCAATTCCTCTTTGGCTTTGACCTTGGGCTGCCAGGACCTCCCGGGCGCCTAGCCCAGTGTTGTTTCGAAGCGATTCTTGCTTTTTGCTTGTTTGGCTTTGACCTTGGGCGCTCGGGACCTCCCGAGCACCTAGCCCAGCTGCCTGCCCCTCTCCTTTGGGGCGTTCTGAGCTGCAGATACACACTCCTTCGGTCCCTGCATCCAAGGTTAGTTCCAAAACAAACAAGGCAAGAATATTAGTCCATCTTTACAGCTGTAGCTGTTTTGGTTCTGACTTCGGGTCTCCCAAATGGAACCCTAGGTCGAACCGACCCCTACTGTTCCCTCGACGGGGAACGCGTCCTCACCTACTCCTCTCAGGAGAGTTTACCTTTTGCCAATCGGCTCCTCCGGTTGGACTTTTGCCCGATCCACCTGACCAAGTCTTCGTGCCCACCTTCCGAGCAGGTCTTCGGTGCCCAGCCCCTTGCCAATACTTCTTGCTCAGTCCTCGACCAAGACTTCTTTGCCTAGTGTACCTAGGGCTTCTTTCCTGCACACTTAGTAAACACATTAGACAACAATAACATCTTAACTCTTGAACCCTTTGCCATTATCAAAACCCAGGTTTGACTTAGGTGCTACCTGCACCAACACTAACAAGCTTACTAAGTGTGCAGGAAATGTCCTAGGTACACTAGGCAAGAAGTTTGGCAAAGGGCTACGCAAGAAGTCCTGGTTAAGGACTGGGCAAGAAGACCTGACCGGAAGTTGGGCAAAGAAGTCCTGGTCGAGGACTGGGCAAGAAGTCCTGGCAAAGGGCTGGGCACCGAAGACCTGACCAGAAGTTGTGCAAGAAGTCCTGGTCGCGGACTGGGTACGAAGACCTGATCAGGTGGATTGGGCAAAAGTCCAACCGGAGGAGTTGGTTCGCAAAAGGTAAACTCTCCTGAGAGGAGTAGGTGAGGATGCGTTCACCGCGCGAGGGAACAGTAGGCGTCCGTTCGACCTAGGGTTCCATTTGGGAGACCCAAAGTTAGAACCAAGACAACTTAGGCTGTAAATAATGACTAACATGTTTGCTTCTTTTTGTTTTGGAACTAACATTGGTTGCAGGGATCGAAGGAATGAATTTCTGCAGCTGAGGCGCCTCAATGGAGTGAGGTGCCTCAATAGAGTGAGGCGCCTCACTGGGGCTAGGCGCTCGGATGGACACGGGCGCCCCAGTGGAAGGCCAAACCGAAGTAAACGAAGCAAACTGCAACGAAGCCTCTGGACCAAAGCAGCTCAGGCGCCCGGGACCATACGGGCGCCCCCATCAGCTCAGGCACTCCTGTGAGATGGATAAGTGCTGACCGAGCCTGCGGATAAGAGATCGCGCAAGAGAGGTCACGTGTAGGCGCCCTCATCGACACAGGCGCCCCTATGGGTGCTATAAAAGGGGGTTCACCCCCAAGGCTTCAAGCAACTTCGCTCTCAACGCTCCAAGCACTTTCGTTCAAGCGCTACGCTCCAACAAGCTCCGACTTCGAGATTCCAGCGCCGACGACGACCCTCTGCTCCGAACTTCGATCCACCTCAGGCGTCGGTAAATTTAATTTATGGAAAGTGTTGCAAATTCATTTTTCAGTTATATATCTGTACTCAATTTGTAAAAGACTTTTGACGACTATAGAATTGTCCAACGTAAACGGTCAAGGACCATGGGCCTTGGAGTAGGAGCCAACCGCGACTCCGAACCAAGTAAAATGAACTTGTGTTCACGTTTGATTTGTTATTTTTCGCTGCGTAATTGCTCTATTTTCCGAAAAAATTGATATCGATATTCACCCCCCCCCCCTCAATCGATTTTCTCCGATCCAACAGAGATGAGATCTTCATTGATATATAAAAAATCACATGAAGTCTCGTAACATGTCACATTTGATGAACTAGTTACTCTTAATTTGCATCTACATGTTAACTCTCAACATCCATATGTTTGCATCCAGTGAGGATCAGCTGCTTAGATAAACCAAGAAGTATAACATATCCTAGTATAATAGAATTAATGATGTTGAGTCTCATCAATTCATTGATTAGGAAAGATTTCAATACGTATGTAATTACATATGATGAGATACCCACTAATTGCAATCAAATCATTATTTCTCTTATGTTATGCTTTATATTGTGAACTTCATTTATTGAGTTTAAAATCAAATCACATACATATAGAATGCACACTCAAATAGTAAATTTTATTTATCAAATAAATAAGATAATATTTAAAGCGATTGCCTTTAGGATATCTCTCAAATATAACAACCACTCCATAGGAGAGCACCGGAATGATGGCTTTTCATCTTGTCTATGGAAGGGAAGTTGTTGTTCTGGTTGAGATAGGCTAATAATCCACTCAGTAAAACCTTTATGATCAAGACAATCTAGATAGACTACTACTTAAGCTAGATATGATAATCAAAACCAGAGAAAGGACCATCTCTTGACTCATGGCCTATCGGCAAAGAATGCGCTGGACCTACAACAAGTGAGTTATCCCTCACTCTTTCTATGTCGGTGACCTAGTCTACAGGGAAGTCAAGCCTATCAAAGAGGTGAGCAAGTTTAATTGAACCTCAATGGGGAGGACTTTATCGGGTCATTTGCAAATTAAGCTTGAGAGCATATTATCTACAAAATTTGGTAAGGAAGGTGCTACTCATTTGCAACCTTATCGGATCTAAGGAACTTACGTATCATTCATGTATTATGTTGTGATACTTTCAAAGTTCTGTACATACTCTTTTTCATCAATTAAAAGGTCTGGGGAGGACTTTCGGCAATTGCCCTTCTCAGGATCCAATCTCCCCTGAGTGGGACATAGTCTGGGTTGAGCCCATATATTCTTATGGTCTAGGACCAGTCCAACTGAGACATAGTCAGGTTAGGCCCATATATTTTTCTGGTCTCAAACCATCTTCATCGGAAATTACCCTTCTCAAGGTCCAATCTCCCTCGACTGTGATATAACAGGGTCAAGCACATATATTTTTCTAGTCTCATACTAGCTCCATAGGCAATTTCCCTTCTTATGGTCCAATCTCCCCGACTGGAACATAGTCAGGGTCGAGCCCATATATGTTTTGGTTTCAAACTAGCTCCATCTGCAATTGCCCTTCTCAGAGCCCCACCTCCCTCGATTGGGACATAGTCGAGATCGAGCCGATATTTTCTTTTGGTCTCGGGTCATCTCCATCGATAATTGCTCTTCTCAGAGTCCCACCTCCATCGATTGGGATATAGTCAAGATAGAGCCCATATATTCTTTCGGCCTCAGAATAGCTCCATCTACAATTGTCTTTCTCAGGGTCCAATCTCCCCTGACCAAGACATAGTCAAGGTTGAGCCCATATATTTTTCTAGTCTCGGACTAGCTCCATTGTCAATTGTCTTTCATAAGGTCCCACCTCCCGATTAGGACATAGTGGGAGTTGAGCCCATATATTCTAGTCTTAGACCAACTCCATCAGTGATGGCCCTTCTCAGAATCCAACCTCTCATGATTCAGACATAGTCGTAATTCGAACTCCAATACTCTCCTTAGGGCTCCGTGTCCCTCCGCTTGATTATAGAAATTAGATTCTCTTTATTGACTCCTCAATCAGTTCTCCATCAACGACTTCTCAGTCAGACTCTCTTCATCAACTTCTCGGTTGGGTTCACCTTATTGTCTCCTTAATCGGTCTCCATTATACACTTATCAGTTGGGTTCTCATCCTTAATTAAGCCAAACCCGCATCCAACTTAGTGGAGACTCTGCTATCAACTTTTTGATCACAGAAGACTTGTTCAATTGCTGATGTTTTGCCCAACTACTCAACACTTAACATTAAAACACACAAGTTTGGGAAAAAGACATTGCATTGCATTTCAAAAGATTGATTACATTTCAGGACTACAAGAAAAAGAAAAGAAAAACTATTCTAAGTTAGTGAGATCCTCCTCGGGGATGTCTCAACAGACTTTCTTTAGGCTGATGGTAGGCAAGGATAGTTCGGTGGATAAAAGTCATGTCTCGTGCAACTTTTTAACGGTCCTATCCACTCCATGCTGGAGCATTTTGAGAGTACAGTTGTCAAGAAGATTATAAAATTCCTTCGAGCATATAAACTCCTTTTTCTTGGCCTCCTAGCTCTCTCCTTCCCCAGCTAGATACCTTTGGAACGCTACTTCTTTGCTCTCTAGTTAACCCCTTTGTGCCTCCAACGTGACTTGTAGTGCTACCTTTGAAGCCTCCCGAGCATCACACTCAGTGTTTATTGCCTCAAGCTTGGCCTTCTAGGCTTCAGACTGCCTTCCTCACCTCTGACTCAACCTTCACTACCTTCAACTCTGCCTGCTAGGTTTCATACTTGGCCTCTAATTCTACCAAGGCTTTTAGCCCTGATTCTTCTCCTACATCAATCTTTTATTGTAGGCTTCAGATTCGTCCAACTGATCTTTGAGGGACTTCACCTCATCCATTGCCTTGTCACAGTCAGACCACATCAAGCATAGTTCAGCTACTTGAGAGGCAACCACGCACTTCAGTCGGTCCACCTCAACCTTCCCTAATTTTGGTATTTGATTGTTAGTGGCTGACTAAGCCTCTGACTCATCTAGTCGGGCCCACATTTCTTGGTGGGACTGATAGAACATGGGAAATTAGTTACCAAGCACTATCATCTATTCCTATAACTCCAACATGGACTATGTATTAAATACGATAAATTGAATAATCTCACCTTGACAAAGCAAAAGCTAGCCATTACCTTGTTGGAGTCCATCATGACTAGCTTTTTTTTTTATTTACAAGGGTAATCCAGGCTTGCACTCGACTAATCCGCTTGACTGACCGGCCCTGACCCACAGCCTTCAACGAGAGTCCCTACCGGTCAACGAGGATAAATCGTGGGATGGAGACACGTGGTGACTTCACCATTGATGATATCGGTACCCAATAGCCCGACCACGTTGCAGCCTGTGGCGATTTCTTTCATCAGCATACTGCGCGCTCTACTAGGGAGGAATCAAACTCGGGAAGTGAGGGATCACCCAAGTGATCCATTACCAATCGCGTCATGCCCGTGGGGGCCCATCATGACTAACTAGACTAAGGACGTGAGAGATTTTCGTTTTGACTCCATCTTGGTATCGAAACACATCTTGGCCAAGGCATTGTAAGTACCCCAGGTGAATTTTGATATGACCAACCAAGTTAAGTTTGGTCATATTGTATTTGATCCCTATGTCTAAGTGTGCAGGAGCTTAGGAGCACAGAAGTCAAGCGAAAGATCCAGCGGTCGAGAATGATGCCACGGAATGGGAGCCGACAGGCTGAGTGCATCCGAAGGATGCAAAGATCTATAGAAGAGTATGTCGGTGGAGCGAGAATGACGCACATGATGTTTGAGGGACGAGAAGCCGGGGGGAAGCACACTTGAGGAGAAGGCCGGAGGAGGGTTCGGGTAAGCCCAACTCTGGATGGCTCGAGATCACCTAAGAAAACCCGCTGGAGATTGGTCGGCACAGTAGTAACCAAAAGTCAATTGGGAGCTCGAGTCAACTTGGGCTCCCATGAATGGGTGCACCCATATTGACTCGAGCGCTCGTGTTCCCGAGCGCCCTGGTCAATATAGGCGCCCGAGAAGCCAAACTTCATCTAGAAGTAGCTGTTCACGAACATTGTGACTTGGATAACCCCTGAGCCACGTGTCAGGCACCCCTATGCACTCAGGCACCCATATAGGGCCTTGTCAGCAACCGGATAAACTTCACTGGGGCTATAAATAGACCCCCAGAACTCAATTACATTCAGTAATTCATTGTACATGAATTTGTTCAATGTTTCTATTGTCTTTCTGAGTTCAAAGTTCTGTGAAGAGGCTTCTCTACCCCCAAAGAGTTAATTAGGAGATCAAACTTCACTTTATCTTAGATTATCAATCTTTCTGGTTGTAAACCAAGTAAATTACCTTTGCCTCTATTTCTTTTGCTTATTACCTTTAATATTATTATTTTGCTTGTGATCTAACCTCCATCATTGTTTAAGCATGACAAAAGATTATTTTTATTTTTCAAAAGCAATTCACCCCCCCTCTGTCGACCGCACAATCCCTAACAAGTGGTATCAGAGCAAGGATGCTCCAGAAGGACTAACCACCATCTGAAGCAACATACAAAATGGTCAGGCCAAGTATCTACCCGTCAAAGTTTGAGGGAGAGTTCGCTATTTGGAAGTGAAAAATGCATGTATTTTTTAAAACTGAGTTTGATTTATTACTAATCATGAAAAATAGTTTTGAAGTTCCAAAAGATACTGACAATAAAGATAAAGACGAAAGCTTGTGGATGAAAAAGGAGGAAGAAGAATTTGTAGCAAACGGGAAAGCAGAATTCCATTTGCTAACCGTACTACCTGTGTAAGAAGTCAACTGAATCGAGACTTACCAATCAGTGAAGGAACTTTGCGAAAAGTTTCTGGAACTCTACGAAGGTATTTCTGAAACAAAGCTAGCAAACGAGATCTGCTACACAACCAACTCAACAACATCCGAATAGAAGAAGGAGAATTAGTTGCCCAGCTACACACTAAAATCAAAGAGTTGATCACGGGACTTAAGAACCTCGGAGAAACCGTAACGAGTCGCAACGCACAAAGGTACACCTTAAACGCATTCTTGAGGACCATAGACTGGACTTCTGTAATAGACGCATAGTTCATCTCTAAGGATCTTGAGGTAAATACCTTAGAACAATTATTTTTGACGGTTGAACTTCATGAATCTCAGTGTGTAGGAAAGAGTAAGACAACATAGCCCTAAGCACAAGAAAAATCCAACACAAGGAGGAATCTTCAGAAGATGAAGAAAATACAGAATACATGATAAAAAAATTATCTAAGTATTTCAAATCTAAAAGGCTTAATAAATTACAGGGTAAGAAACTTTTCCCAAAGCTGAAGAAGATATGTTACTATAATTGTAAGGAAGAAGGGCACATTAAGGAGAACTGCCTGAGGCTAGAGGTGAACATATCCAATAAGGCCAAATACAAGAACTTGAAAGCCACATGGGACGAATCATCATCAGATGAGACCGATCTCATGGAATATGCCGGACTTGCGCTAATGGCCACCCACCAAGAAGAAGAAAGCATCGATGAAGGGGGAGCTACATCAAATGATAGCAGTGATGAAGGCGGAGCTTCGAACTTCAAAAAAGACATGGTAAGTGAGGTATGTTTTCTACCTCCTGATCAACTTTATTCATGTATTAAGGCAATGATGAAATTTTCAAAAAATTTGGATAGTCTAATAATCTTTTATGAATTTTTTTCAAAATGCACTTACTTAACTTTAGGTTTTTTTTTCAAAACTTGGTCAAATTTGTGTAAATATCTAGTTTAAAACATTTCTTATTAATGTTGATTTTATCTTTAACATATTTTTTTTATGTGATCAAAGGGAGAGAAAATAGGATTAAGTTAAGGGGGCGGTTTAAACTCCATTTTTTTCGAATTACACTATCAAATATTTATTTCTATCATTTTTTGTTTTACCCTAACTTAACTCGAGTTGATGCACATCAAAAAGTGATAGATTGCAAATACCCCAAGTGAGTTTTGATATGGTCAATCAAGTCTAGTTAGGTCCTGTGCAGGAGCTTAGCTGCACAAGAAGTCAAGCGAAAGATGCAACGGTCGAGAAGGATGGCACGGGAAGGAAGCCGACAGGCTTAGTGCATCTAAGGGACACAGAGGTCTGCAAAAGAATACGTCGGTGGAGCGAGAAGGACATGTGTGATGTCTGAGGGACGAGAAACTAGGGGAAAGCACGCTTGACGAAAAAGTCGGAGGAGGGTTCGGGTGAGCCCAACTCTGGATGACCCAAGATCACCCAAGAAGACCTGCTGGAGACTGGTCAGCACAGTGCTGACCAAAAGTCAATCAGGCACCTGAGTCAACTCAGGCTCCCATGAATGGGTGCGCTTATATTAACTTGAGGGTCGGTGTTCTCGGGCGCCCCGGTCAATACAGGCGCCCGAGAAGCCAAACTTCATCCAAAAGTAGTCGTTCATAATCGTTATGACACGGATAACCCCTAACCCCTGATCCACGTGTCAAGAAACCCTATGCATTCGGGAGCTCGTATTGGGCCATGTCAGCTACCGGATAAACTTCACTAGGACTATAAGTAGAACCCCCCCCCCCCCCCCCGAGCTCAGTTACATTCAGCAATTCATTGTACACTAATTTGTTCTAAGTTTCCATTATCTTTCTGAATTCAAAGTTCTGTAAAGAAGTTTCTCCGCCCCAAGGAGTTAATCAGGAGATCGAACTTCACTTTGCCTTGGATTGATAACCTTTTTGGTTGCAAACTAAGTAAATTGTCTGTGCCTCTGTTTTTTTTTTTTTGCTTATTGCCTTTAATGTTATTATTTTGCTTGTGATCTAACCTCCATCTTTGTTTAAGCAAGACAAAAAATTATTATTATTATTTTGGAGCAATTCACCACCGCTCTTGCAGACCGCATGATCCCAACAGGCATGACATAAGGTGAGTTCAATGCCAAAATCAGAAGCTTCAAGGGCCTCCAATCCTTTAGGCACATCTTGCATAGTTAGGGGTAAGCTCGCCTCTCCCCCCCCCCATCTTGGTCAGACCACATCTCAGCCAAGGCATGATGTAAGGTGAGTTCAACGCCAAAATCAAAAGCTTCAGGGGCTTCCGATTCTTCAAACGCATCTTGCATAGTCAGGGGCGAGTTCACCACGCCTTGATGAGAGGTTGACTAAGGTCAACCAGTAGATTCCATATGAGAGTCACCTCAAGAAAGGACTAGTGAAGTCTGTTGGTGCAGTTTGCACTAACGGTCAAACTCAGGTTTTGATGTATGACAAAGTGGTTAAAGTTAGGGTTGTTGGTGTTTAACCTCTTTACTAAGTGTGCAGGGTTGAAAGACTTAGGACCAGACACCAGGCTGAAGTCCAGGATGGTTGAGTCCTGGCGGGAAGTCCAGTTGGGTCCGCGGGACCTGACAACTGGCTGAAGACCAAGTTGGTTGAGACTTGGCAGGAAGACCAAGGTGGTTGAGCCTTGGCAGGAAGTCCTAGTGTGTCAAGAAGTCAAGTAGAGCTGCACAAGGTAAGTGAGGTAAGTCACTGGAGGAGCGAACCAGTGAGGTCGCATTCCCCTAGAGGGAACATTAGGCGTCGGTTCGACCTAGGGCTCCATTTTGGAGACCCAAAGTCAGAACCAAGACAGCTAAGGTTGTTTTTAACTAACTTATTATTTGCTGTTTTGGACTAACCCTGGATGCAGGACCGAAGGACTGTGTATCTGCAGCTCAGAGAGCCTCAAAGGAGTGAGGCAGTAGCTGAGCTGGGCGCCCCGGATGTTTCGGGCGCCCCCCAGAGTCAACCAAGTCAGCAGACGAAGAAGAAGCCCCGACAGCAGCGCTATTCGGGGCGCCCCGCGTGTATCGGGCTCCCCGCATGTCGGGCGCCCCGCGTGTCGCGGGCGCCCACTGTGCCACACAGATTCAGCTGCTGAAGCTCGCCCTCGCAAAGCCAAGGAGATGAGGCTTTGACCGGTCAAGGGGGGCGCCCCGAGCGCTTCGGGCGCCCCGGTCAAGGCTGATCCCGAAGATAAAGAGATCAAATGCTTGACCGAGAGGGCTGCGGATCGGCAGCCACGCAGGGGGGCGCCCCGGACGTTCCGGGCGCCCCCAGGGCTATAAATAGAGCCCTCGACCAGGGCTTGAAGGACAACACTTCTTCCAAAGCTTTCAAGTTCTTCTACGCTCGCGCCTTGCTCCGGAAACGCTTCACTTCGAGCCGACGACGTCCTGCTGCCCCGAAAGAGTCGACCTACTCCGGACGTCGGTAAAAAGATAATTTTTTTTATATATATTTTATTGCATTTAATTGCTTGAAAGTGTGGGGTTGTCACACTTTCAAATTCGTTTGTACTCGCCCACTCTATCGGTGTTTCCCGGTAGAGAGTATTAGTGGATTGCCCAACGGAAAGGTCCGAGGGACCTGGGCCTTCGAGTAGGAGTCGCCGAAGGCTCCGAACGAAGTAAAAATCGTTCGTGTTTGTGTGTTCGTTTTTCGTTTCTTTCGTTTCCGCTGTGCACGCTTTTTAAAGCACTCTGATTTAATTTTTTAAAAGTCACGTGATTCACCCCCCCTCTCACGTGCATCGATCCTACAAGTGGTATCAGAGCGAGGTTCGCTCTGTATCGGTGCAACCACCATAAGAGCCGGGGGAAATCCAGTTTTTTTGTTTTGGTTTTTCGCTACACTTGATCTAAATTAGGCATTGTTGCCTAGATTTGGATTATTTTTTCCGTTCGTTTAATTTTACTCGAATTTGGTGCAACACCATTTCGAGTCACTCTTTCTCTCTCTTCTCCTTTTCCTACCACACTACTAATCCAAGACCTAGTCTTGGGACAAGTTTTTGTGTAGTCTATTTCAGATGGCTCAAGGTGAAGGCTATAGCACTGCTCGCCCTCCCCTCTTTAATGGGGAAGACTTTCCCTACTGGAAGAGAAGGATGGAGGTTTATCTGAAGACCGACATGGATCAATGGTTCGCGGTGCAATCTGGCTACGAACCACCAATGGACGAGGGAAACAATGCACCACTGAAGCCTGATAGATGGAACCTTGATATGAAGAGAAAGGCCCAGACTGAGTACAAGGCGCAGAACACCCTCCAGTGTGGACTAACAAAAGAGGAATTGAACCGTATCGGCCCAACTGAATCTGCCAAAGAGCTCTGGGACAAACTAATTGAACTACATGAAGGCACCTCTGATGCCAAGGTAACAAAAAGGGATTTACTTTTAAATAAGTTATTTCATATAAAAATGTAGGAAGGAGAATCTGCAAGCCAACTCCACGCCCGGATCAAGGACATACTAAATGGACTCCACCTAATCGGGCACAAACAAGAAAACAGAGACATCATAAGGTATGCTTTAAATGCATTCCCTAGAAATTCACTATGGGCATCTATTATAGATGCTTATAAAATTTCTAGGAACCTTTCTAAAATTAATTTAGATGAATTGTTTTGTGAATTAGAACTGCACGAACAGACTAACGCCAAGGCCGAGAAAGGATTTGCCTTATTTGCAGGTTCCTCAAAAGATGGCAAGTTAAACAAGAAAATTCAAGAATTAAAAGGAGAGTCAGACTCAGACTCAGATGATGAGGAACAAATGGTCAACCTAGTAAGAAAGGTCTTCGCCAAAAAGAAAAATCAGTTCTCAAGAAAGGACCTCCAGAGGATAATGAAGCCTACCAGTAGTGAAGACAAAAGTAAAATAACCTGTTTTGGTTGCAACAGAAAAGGACACTTCAAACACGAATGCCCCTACAAAAAGGAGAATCAACCCAAGAAGAATAAGAAGAAGAAGGCTCTTCAAGCCACTTGGGACGACAGCACAGACGACTCCGACGATGAACCACCAAGGAACTCAAACTATCTCGCACTAATGGCAACCGGACCCGGGTCAGACTCAGAGCACGACGAAGATTCTGAATACGAGTCGAGTCAAGAGATCGGACTCTTTTCGGACGACTCGACTAAGGTATATTTAGATTCAGTAAATGAAAAGTTCTTTAAAATTATTTCTGTTTTAAATAAAAAATTGCTTGAATCTGAATCTAGAAATGACCAGCTTCTTAAGGAAAATCAAGACCTTAAGGAGCAATTAATTAATACCAGAACATTAACTGAACAAACTCAAAATCAAAAATTAATTGAGCTTGAAACTGAAAACTCAACCCTAAAGGGCGAAGTCCTAAAACTTAAGGATCTACTAGCAACTTTCACAACCCGATCCAAGAACCTTGACCTTATTCTTGGATCACAAAAGGGCATGTATAACAAATCTGGGATAGGATATAAATCGAGATCGTCCCAAAGATCCTTTATCTCCTTTATCCACCCCCGCAAAAATCAACGAAAAGCATGGGTTCCGAAAGCTTATCTAACAAAGCAAGTAGGTCAGAATCAATTTTATGTCCCAAAAAGGGACATCCATTACATTGACCCTAGACACCCAGTCTACAATTTAGGGGGAGGCTCCAAACTAGTTGGCACCTTAAAATCAGCCGCTGCCCAGGTGGGCACTTAGGACTAGCTTCAAAGTTAATTTGACTCTTGTACTATTTAGTAACAGGGTTTTCAATGAGTAAGTTAAAAGTCCAACTTCTTTAAGCGGCTTTGCCTAGAAAATGGTTGTTGCTCCAATAAGGCTTCGGCCAAAGAAGGCCACTGTGCCTCGCCATGGCCTGGAAGCCAATTATTGAAATGTACTTTTAAATTACTACTTGTTAAGCTTGAATCTAACACAAGGTCAAGTTAACTTTTCTAAACAAAATCAAAATCATCTCACAAAATCATAGGACTCCCTTGATTGATGACTTAGACCGAGTGAGATGAATAAGGATGACCAAATTCAAATTATTGATTGATAACTCAACTTTCAAAAATTCAAATTAAAATTAAAATTAAAATTAAAATTAAAATTAAAATTAAAATTAAAATTAAAATTAAAATTAAAATTCAAATACAAATTAAAATTAAAATTAAAATTAAAATTAAAATTAAAATTCAAAAAAAAATTAAGATTAAAAATCAAATTCAAGCTCATCTCACACAAACAATAGGATCCCTTTGATTGACAATATTAGACTGAGTGAGATGATTAGAGACAATAAAATTTGAAACTTGGGTATTTTAACCTAACCGTTACTTAATTAAATTTTAACCGATAAAGTTTTACTTTCTTTTCACCAAATTAAATATTAATTAAAATTTTAATCGTATTTATAAATTTGAATCTTATTTAAATGTTAAAATTAAACTTTAAAATTCTTAATTAAATCATATTTTAACTTAATCTAAATCTTAATTTTTCACCTAATTAAAATCCTTAATTAAAAATTCATCTAATTAAATTTCAACATAAATTAAAAATTAACCTTAATTAAATTCTACTTTAACTTTAACTAAAATTTGCATAATCAAACTTTACTTAAATTAACTTTAATTAAATTAAAATTTAACGTTAATTAAATTTTATATAATTAAAAATCTAACTCTTTACATAATCAAATTTTAATCCTTAATTAATTAAACTTGAATCCTTAATAAACTTTAATCCTTAATCAACTTTAATCCTTAATTAATTAGAATTTCAATCTTTATTCAGACTCCAATGAATTAACCTTGAATCTTTAATTAAATCTTAACTAACTTTAATTTATTTAAAATTCGACCAAATTAAATTTTAACCCCTAAAATTTTACCTAATTGAACTTCAACCCTTTATTAAAACTTCATTTAAATACCTCTAACTTTAATCCCCAAATAACTAAAGCTTGTAATTAAAATTTTACCTTAATCTTAATTGAAATTCTTAATAATTTTAACCTTAATTAAAATTCTTAATTAATTAAACCTTAACCTTAAGTTTAATTAAAAATCTTAATTATTTAAACTTTAATCTTAATCTTAATCAAAATCAAACTTTAACTCTTAATTAAATCTTAATTTAATTTTACCAAAATTGAATCGTAATTAAAATTAAACTTTAAATATTACTTCAATTAAAATCATAATTAAATTTTAAAACTTTAACTTAATTTTTAATGTTTAATTAAAATTTATCAACCCAACCAACCTTAACCAACTTAACTAAAAACTTTAATTAAACCAAACTTAAATATAATTAACCTAATGAATACAAACCTAATTAAACCAAACCTAAAAGCAAACCCACACTAAAGGCTTAATTAAGCCTACACCTAATCCTTAATTAAACCAACTTAACAAAAAAAAAAAAACTCTTTTGTTTCCTTTTCTCTTTCTGCTTGTTCTTTTACGAACTTACCCCTAAGGACTTATGGAGAATATCGAGTTGAGGGGGAGGGAAAATATTTCTATACATCTTTTTGGCAAATCCCTTATAACATATTTGAAAATAACTGGTTTAAAAATACTATTTTTTTAAAGTCTTTTTTATTCTTTCAATTATATTCTTTTCAAAACTTATTTTCAATTTTTGTGTGCTTTCAAAGATATTCTTATTATCATTTAAAAATAATAATAATAACTTTATTACTATTTTTTTGTTTCAAAATATTAAACAATCCTCTTGAAAATCTCTCTTCAAATACTTTTAAACTATTTTATTAAAATATGTGATTAAAAATAAAAATGCCCTATATCTAAACCTATTTTAAGAGATGCCATACATGTCTTATTTTTACTGTTTTGTTTGAAAAATATTAGGATTATGTTATAAATAGTTCCTTGCAATTCCTATTTAGCATTGAAAAATCCGTATTTTTGGGTCTTGCAAATCTCCTTTTTCAAATTTTACTAATTTTCTTTGATAAACTATTTTCAAATCAACTTTAAAATAAAAACACTTATGTTTTTTGAAAATCCACTATTAGCTTGTTCTTATACTAGAAAGTATCAAAATATTTTGATTGATTTACTTCCAAAAATGATTCTTTTGAAATATTTTTATTTGTAGTTTGGATCTCCCTAGGACATAATAGAATGTTTACCTTGAAATTGACAAGGAATTCTAAGGGCTTGTCAAGTTAAGGGGGAGTTCAAACTAACTTGGAAAATTAATTTTAAGAATAGTTTGATTAAGTCTATGATATTACTTTTAAAGTATAACTATTTTCAAAAGAATCTAAGGCATATTCTTGAAAAATTAGTTTTTAAAAATTGAATAATGGTCTTGAAACTTTTAAAGCTTATTCTTAGAATAATCTTCCTTCTTCTAAGTTAAAGCTCAGTAGCAAAGTTTCTTTTGGCTTTGAAAAATATGTATTATTTGGGAAATTTTTATATATTTTCTTTTAAAAAGATTGTCAAGCTTAACTTTGAAAATATTTCTAATTCATTTGAAAAATAATGTTGTTGAAAACTATTTGTTAGTTTTGAAAGCTAAGTTAATTGATTTAGGGGGAGTTCCTTTTTTCACTTAGGCTATTTATCTTACTTAATCTATTTTGCCTAAGTCTAGTTTTCCCTATCACTTAGCTTTGGATCCTACTCTCCGTAACTTAATATACGTATGTTTTTTTGATGAATGACAAAGGGAGAGAGTAGGGTTAAAGCTTAGAAAATTCTATTTGCTACTTAATTTTGCACCATGTACTTTCATGCTTATTTTTTATTTACTTGCATGTATCTGCTAGTCTTTTCTCTAACTTTAACCTAGGTTGTCATTACATCAAAAAGGGGGAGATTGTTGGTGCAGTTTGCACTAACGGTCAAACTCAGGTTTTGATGTATGACAAAGTGGTTAAAGTTAGGGTTGTTGGTGTTTAACCTCTTTACTAAGTGTGCAGGGTTGAAAGACTTAGGACCAGACACCAGGCTGAAGTCCAGGATGGTTGAGTCCTGGCGGGAAGTCCAGTTGGGTCCGCGGGACCTGACAACTGGCTGAAGACCAAGTTGGTTGAGACTTGGCAGGAAGACCAAGGTGGTTGAGCCTTGGCAGGAAGTCCTGGTGTGTCAAGAAGTCAAGTAGAGCTGCACAAGGTAAGTGAGGTAAGTCACTGGAGGAGCGAACCAGTGAGGTCGCATTCCCCTAGAGGGAACATTAGGCGTCGGTTCGACCTAGGGCTCCATTTTGGAGACCCAAAGTCAAAACCAAGACAGCTAAGGCTGTTTTTAACTAATTTATTATTTGCTGTTTTGGACTAACCCTGGATGCAGGACCGAAGGACTGTGTATCTGCAGCTCAGAGAGCCTCAAAGGAGTGAGGCAGTAGCTGAGCTGGGCGCCCCGGATGTTTCGGGCGCCCCCCAGAGTCAACCAAGTCAGCAGACGAAGAAGAAGCCCCGACAGCAGCGCTATTCGGGGCGCCCCGCGTGTATCGGGCGCCCCGCATGTCGGGCGCCCCGCGTGTCGCGGGCGCCCACTGTGCCACGCAGATTCAGCTGCTGAAGCTCGCCCTCGCAAAGCCAAGGAGATGAGGCTTTGACCGGTCAAGGGGGGCGCCCCGAGCGCTTCGGGCGCCCCGGTCAAGGCTGATCCCGAAGATAAAGAGATCAAATGCTTGACCGAGAGGGCTGCGGATCGGCAGCCACGCAGGGGGGCGCCCCGGACGTTCCGGGCGCCCCCAGGGCTATAAATAGAGCCCTCGACCAGGGCTTGAAGGACAACACTTCTTCCAAAGCTTTCAAGTTCTTCTACGCTCGCGCCTTGCTCCGGAAACGCTTCACTTCGAGCCGACGACGTCCTGCTGCCCCGAAAGAGTCGACCTACTCCGGACGTCGGTAAAAAGATAATTTTTTTTATATATATTTTATTGCATTTAATTGCTTGAAAGTGTGGGGTTGTCACACTTTCAAATTCGTTTGTACTCGCCCACTCTATCGGTGTTTCCCGGTAGAGAGTATTAGTGGATTGCCCAACGGAAAGGTCCGAGGGACCTGGGCCTTCGAGTAGGAGTCGCCGAAGGCTCCGAACGAAGTAAAAATCGTTCGTGTTTGTGTGTTCGTTTTTCGTTTCTTTCGTTTCCGCTGTGCACGCTTTTTAAAGCACTCTGATTTAATTTTTTAAAAGTCACGTGATTCACCCCCCCCCCCCCTCACGTGCATCGATCCTACAAAGTCAGGCTAGGGTATGGAGACGAAGAACTCACTTTAGTTGGGGGGGATCCGCCTCGGGAGAAGACATCGACATCAAGACCATAGTCGGTATACTGGGTCTGGTTAGAACCCTTGGCCATCCTTTTTTTTACTTATTCATAGGAATATCCCCGACTCACTAGAAGGGATGGCCTCTGTTGGTACCATAAAGGGGGTTGATGGTGTCTCCCCCAAGGGCATAACCGCGTCAACCCACGATTGTAAAATCGAGATCCTAGATCGTAGGATCGTATGATCCAATGATCCAAAAGCACAACTTGATATTGGATCGTGCAGAATCAATTTTTGTAGCAAGATTGAAGTAGGATCTGTAGGATCATACAAGACTGTATATGATCGGAGTAGGATTGGAGCAGGATTGGTAGAAGCTTTGAGAGGTCATAACTTTTGACTCTGATTGAACTATGAGACGTATAATATATCAAATTGAAACTCGTTCAATGAACTATAATTAGTTTCAAGGTTGAATACCAAAAAACATCGTTTAAAGCATTTTTAGAGGCCTAAAAGATTTTTAGTCTTTTTTTATTATCTTTTTTTCATCATTTACAGTGTTAGGGTTAGAATTTTAAGATTGTTTAAACATCTGTTTAATTATTTAGGGTTAGGGTTTTAAGATGTAGGTTACTATCAAACTTGAGATTAGTCTACTTCTACATGGACTCCAAGTAGGTGAGCTCTAGCTTAAAATTCATAAGAGGTCGAGCTTTGAGCAGCTATGGTTGTTATTCAGTCGGCCAAGATATAGGAACAAGAGGTTTAATGAAAAAGAATTTTGGTTTCCATCCCTTATGGGATGTGGGCTATTTTTTAGGAAGCTACGCCTACACCTAATGGTGAAGTAAAATATTTCTTCTTTCATTTTCATCAAGTAAAAGAAGTATTGAAAGACTCGAGGGGTTAGGGGCACTCAGTATAACATAAAAACTATGACTACTCCACATAGCAATCGGAAAGAATGTGTGCTTAGTTGGGACAAAGGAATGCAAAAGTATCGAGAGATATCAGAGAAGAAGGCTGGGATAGGAAATCGGAGCTTGCTCAATAGGTGGCCTCAGAAGCAAGTGATAAAACTAGGAGGTTGATGATCGAGATGGTCCTTGGCATTCGGGATTATGATGTGGTGGTCAGTTAGTATCTCGTACGACATTTTTAATTTGTTTAAGTCATGCACCACCATTGAAGTCTGATTCAATAGATCTATGCCCAAGGTTAGCAGATGACTCGAAGGTCATTGGGAGAAGTTGTTAGTCTTGTTAGGATTAGTGGACCGGTTAGAAGGGGGTGAATAGCCTGCAAATTGAATTAGCTTCTCTTGCTTATAACTTTGCAAGGATACAAACATTGATTAAAAAGAAATAACATAAAAATAAAGTAAGAGACTAAAGGATTTACTTGATTTGCTACCATTGATTAAAAAGAAATAACATAAAAATAAAGAGACTAAGGATTTACTTGGTTTACAACCTGGGTGGTTGCTAATCCAAGACAATATCAAGTGCACTATCAAGCTCCTTCTTCGACAATGGTCAGAGGCGGAGTAGCCCCTCATAACGTTTAAGAGCAAGAATTGAACGATAGATTTGGAAATGAAATACGAAGTGTGTTCTTTACAACTAGCTCTTGGGCACTAATTATAATCCACTGGTCAAAAGTGACCGTTGTTAACATGGCACATCTAAGACGCCTCCATTGATTAATGACGCCTATAATGGGATGACGTTTATCTCCATCACAACGGCTTTAGGCTTAACTGGTGGCATCGGAGGTACCTCAGTTTGATTGAAGTGGACTCCGTTGCTTATCTCTACAACAACAACACCAACTCTTTAGAGGCGTCTCAAGTCCCATCCGCGGCAACAACACGCAAGGTGCCTGAGATCCATCGAGGTGCCTCGTGTATTTAGATCCCCGGGTGCCTCCGTTCAATAGAAGGTGCCTCAAATGGTCAACTTTTAAGTTGACTATTTTATAACTCCGCTCGCTTGGGTGATGCTCCGTTCATCCTGAGTTGAGCTCATTTGAACCCAACTTCGACCTTCTTCTCAGGTAGAATTCTTTTTGGCTTCTCCCTTGGATGCACCGCGTTCATTCTTCTCGCTCTACTAATGTATTATTCTGTAGCTTCTCATCCCTCGGATGCATCGAGTCCATTGACTCCTATCCCGTGTCATTCCTCTTGCTTGCTGCATCTGCCGCTCGACTTCTTGTATTCTTAAGTCCCTGCATACTTAGACACAAGACATCAAACACACAAGGTCTAACCTAACTCATTTAATCAACATCAAAACTAACCCAGGGTATTTACAATCTTTCCATTTTTGATGTTCATCAACCCGAGTTAAAGTTAGGGAAAAGAAGCTTGAAATTATTTATGAAAAACAATCATAACATAAATTTTGCAATTAAGCCCTCCTCCATAACTAACACATATTAATTCTCTCCCTTTAATCACATCAAACATATGGGTAAAATTCTAAAATATCAGAGAAAAAATTGAAAAATTTTCTAAGGGATGTACATACATCATGCTAGTTTGAATATTTTTACTGCAATTATTTTTCAAATAAACTAATATTTAAGAATTAAATTCAGATTTTCCAAATAAAATTTTGAAAATTAATTTTAACTTTTTAAAAATATTGAAAACTTTTGTCAATATTAAACATTATCAATCTGATCATTAAAACATATCACAAGAAAAACATTCTTCTTATAGTGAGAAAATTTTTTCTTTACAGAAATTGGTATTTTGTATAATAAATACTTAAAAATAAGTTTTGATGTAAAATAACCTTTGCAAATTTTCTGAAAAGTCAAAATCTAACATTTATTTTTGGAAAAATCAAAATTTTCAAAAATTGATCTCTAAGAATTTTTAATTTTAAAATTTCGTTTATAGATAAAAAAATTCATAAAATATATTATCTAATGGTAAAAAAGTTTGAAATATTTTTTTACTAATAGATAAAATAGTTATTTATCACAAAAAATTTAAACAGAAAGAAATCGAATATAAGGTTTATGGAAAATAATTTTTCCAAATAATCTTAATAATTCAAACAAATTAATTTCTAGCATACAAATAAAGATAATTTAATAGGTTAGAACAATTTTTGGAACCCAAAATAAATTTCTACCTATTGGATTTATCAAATATTTTTGTGGAATATTGAAATTTAAAACTTTTCTAATTTGACTCCTATATTTTCTTAAATACCAATTTAGCCCAATATATTTTGAATTTTGAAGTTTTGAAAGAGCTAAATTCGCTTGTAAGGACTCTTTATTTTTGTAATTTCATTCTTAACGGTATCAACTTCTTCTAACTTATTCTCTAATTCTAATTTATTTTTTTCTTAATTTCAATATATTATTTCCTTGTTTTGCACAATGATCTAGACAACATTTTTATAGCTTCATATAATTTGTCGGAGAGTAAGAATCATACCTTACTTACCGTTTTCTTCATGGAAGTTTCTTTACCTATTTCTTATCAAAATTGTTCGAATTAACTAATTTTTTAAATTTCCTTACCATATATGCTTCTTCGCCTTCGTCGAGTGAGGTTTCTAAATCCGTCTCATTCCTCTTAGCTTTTAGTGCTAGGTTCTAATTAAACTCCTTTTCTTTTCTTAGTCTTGTTCATTGAGATTCCTGAAATTCTAAAGTTGAAAATAAATTTTCTAAACTACGTACCTTGAGGTTGGAGATCTAGTAGGTGTTAGTGTCGAATGCGCCAGATCAAACCTTGTTTTGATAACGGAAAAGTATTCAAAGTTAAGTATGATTTTGGTTCTAATCAGTTACACTAAGTGTGCAAGAAAGTTCTAGTGCAACTAAGAAAGTTTTAGTGCAACTAGGCACGAAGTCTTGATCTGCAAGGTTGAGCACGAAGTCCTGGTCGAGAGTTGGGCACCGAAGACTTAATGAGTAAAGCTGGGTACGAAGACATGACCAAGGGTTGGGCACGAAAACCTGGTTCGGAAGAATGGGCATGAAGACCTGACCGCGGGTTGGGAATCGAAGTCCTAATTCTGAAGATCGAGCAGGAGTCTTAGTCGAGTGAGGACAATGGACAGAAGTAGGGATGGGTCAAGGCATGAACGTCGAGATATCCAGAGTCTTATAAGGCCGAGCAAAAGTCTAACCGAAGGTGCCGGTTGGCAACAGGTAACATCTCCAAAGTGGAGTAGGTGAGGATGCGTTCCCCGGAAGAGAGAACTGTAGGCGTCGGTCCGACCTAGGGTTTTAGTTGAAACCTGAAAGTCACGATCGGACAGAACCGACTATCTCACATGCATTTCATTTACATGTTATTAGTGGACTAACCCTATGTTGCAGCTTAGCGAACGGGAGACCTATGACAACTCAGGCGCTCGAGAGGACTCGAGCACCCGTGTATCGATGACTCAACCTGGGTAAGGCTGAGTTAGCGTACGCTTGTTGGAGTTGCCACATTAGCAACATAGGCGCTTGAGAAGTTGTTAGGCGTCAGTGATGGATGAGACTTGGACCAGATAGCTGATGAGGGCGCAGTTGGATCGCAACAATACGAGCGCCCCTATAGGCACACGAGGGCCCGTATGACCCCGTATAAAGGTTTCAGCTAGAGACTTCAGAAGAACAATTTTCTACCACTCTTGTGCTCTTGTGTGCTGCTTTGAAGCGATCCAGAGAGGACGAAACACTGCTCCAATAACGACACACCACTTCTTCATTTCATTTAAAGTTGTCGGTATATTTATTGTCTTTCTTGTACTTAACATTGCATACTTATAAAATCATTCATGACTTCTAGAATTATCCAAAGTAAATGGTTAAGGACCGTGAGCCTTGGAGTAAGAGTCATCACAGACTCTGAAACAAGTAAAAATAAATAGTGTTAGCGATTGTTTTCTTGCGTTCACTTTTCTTGATTAAATCCGAAGAATTTTTTGAACACGATATCCACCCCCCTTTTATCGCTCTCTACAATCCTACAGTAGGAGTCTACAATTGAAATCGATTTTGGGGCTCTTAGAAATACATTTAATGCATATTAGAGAGTATCCCAATTTGATATTGTTTCTCCAAGGTTAGTGAGTCCAGTGATAAGGTTCTTGAGTTGTCCGTGTAGTTGAGAAATTGACTCACCATTCTCTAATCGGAGGTTGCTAAGTTTTTTTTGGAGCACATCTCGTTTAGCCAACTTAATTTCTGATGTACCTTCTTGGAGTTCTAATAATTTTTTCCAAAGTTCTTTTACAGAGTTGTGGGTAATGATCCGATTGATTTCATGCACTTTAAGTGCTCTTCCTCCGAAATTCTGCCTTACCGTTGGCCATGAATTCATCTCTCTGCTTTTTTGTCCATAAGTGCTCTTCCTTTATTTCTTCGCCCTCATCCTTAGGTATTTCAAAATCATTTTTAATACAAAGCACTATAACAAAATCAGTTTTAAAAAATACCTCCATTTTATGTTTTCCGACTGAACTGTTGGGACCGGGTGCATGTTGACAAGGATGCGGGTTCGTAATTTTAAAATTTATTACGTGTAGCGGAAGATTTAGCATAAATAATTTCCCAAATTATTTAACCACACATCTAAGCATGCAACCTTATATTGTGTAGACATGATCATATATTAAAATTTTGCAGAAAGTAAACTAATTTACTTAATACCTCGCGTAACTCGAAGGAAGGGACGAGATCCAACCGTAAGCGTCCCTTGGAAGCTCCGCCTCTATTCGCGTCCACGCCGAGTTTTCTTCGGGATGTCTTCGCAAAGCCACGAGTTTCGTGCCGACAAGAACTACTAGATTCTCCAAAGGCACGATAAGAATACCAAGAGAGAGATGGGAAGACTAACCACCAAACGAAGAACGGAATCAAGATTCCGGGAGGAAGGAAGGAGTTGCGCCCGCTTCTTCTTCTTCTTCGGCAGCTGCTTGGTGGATGAAGCTCACGGCAACAAAGGGGTCCTCCTTTTAGGGCCGGCAGCACTAGAGGAGGGAGAGGGAGAGAAGGAGAGAGAGAGAGGGCTTATTTCTAGATCTCTTAGATTAATCTTCAAGTCTTGCCTTGGTTCCTTTATATAGTAGTCTCTCAATCGCCAAGTCTCCTTTTTATGGAATAAATTTTCATAAGAAATTTATCCTATAAATTTTTCTATGAATTATTCCATCATGCCAAGTTTTTATCATAATTTAATTTATGATAAAAACAACCATGTCTCCCTTTTCTTATGGAAAGAAATTTATTTATATAAATTTCTTTATATAAACATCTTTATCATGGTAAATCAATCCATTATTGATTTTATAAAATAAAATAAACCAATCCATGGTTCATTTTAATTTCCATGAAAAATAAATTTCTTTATATAAATTTCTTTATATAAATTTCTTTATCCATAATTTTATAAAACAAAACACGCTCGGTTTATTTTATAATTTGAACCAAAAATTTGGTTTTCCCCTTTTGTTGTGGTCGGCCAAACAAAGAGGGTGGGGACCCTCTTTGGCCGGCCAAACCCAAGCTAAAACCATACGAATTAAACTCATTTAATTCGTCCAATAAGTCTTCAAAAGACTTAGCCATTTTATGCTTCCGATGCGTCTCTGAAAAATTCAGATTCGACTTATCTCTCTTGATCGAAAAATCTAATTTTCAACTCGTTTTAAATCCCTCGGATCACTCGTAGTGCATGTGACTAAATAGGCTTTCGATTTATGTTGGTCGTCTATAATCAACTAATTATAGAACGATCATGAGTGGCACCTAGTAGTACATCATGATCCCCAATCAATCGAAAGATCAACGGTTGACCTCAGAAATAATTCTGAAACCCTTCAGCAGCTTTAATGAATTGTGCCTCATTCCCTTCACCATCTTATACCCACTTGGTTCAGGACACGGTCTATGTGTATCAGTCCCCACTTGGCTGACTACGTCACACCTAGCCCAAGCAATATTTTTCTCGTCCTACGGATTCTAGTTACTCTCATGTTTCTGAGAGATTCATACTCTGAACATGTCATGCTCTGGCCAGAGGCTTCGAGTAACAATCCGACGATAGGCCTCGGGTATACATCTCCTCGCAAGGAGTGGTGAATCCTTTGTAGGCTGTTCAAACATCTTCGGGCACTTCGGCTTATACCCAACCATCCTGGGTCCACACCTCCTTAGAGATGCTTGCTTAAGATGTCAAAGTATAAGTCTCCATGACCAAGATGACTTGAACACCGCAAGTCAAAGGAACATCGCACTTAAGCTGCAGTAAGAACTTCATTGACATATCTATATGTAGATTACCATATGAAGTTTTACAGCCAGTCACTCCAATGAACTAGTTCCCTTAACTAGCATTCATGTTTATCTCCGGACATCCCAATGTCACCAGCCAGTGAGAATCAGCTGATTAGAGAATAACCCATGCTAGTCTCAACAGAATTGATAGTGTCCGTATTTATCAATTCATCGACTAGGGACAATTTCAATACTTCACAATTGCACATGTAGAGATAATCACTAGTTGTGAATTCATCACAAATTCTCTCATGCTGTGAATTGTATTGCGGACATTCAGTAAATGAGTTCAAGATCTCAATCAAATACACAAGCATGTATACTCAAATAGTGAATATTCATTTATTAAAATAAATGATTACAATCATAAGGCGATTGCCTTAGGACACTTCTCTCACAATACTAACATGAACTCTCTCTCGAATTTTGGTGAGTGAATACTTGATCTGGTCATTCTTCGAGCAGCTTTAAATGACAGTTAATCCTTCTAAGGTGGTTGGGCTCTGATACCATTTAATAGAATCGGTGGACCGACTAAAGGAGGTGAATAACCTGCAAATTGAATTAACTTCTCTTGTATCTAACTTGCAATGATACACACATTAATTAAAAATAATAATATAAAAATAAAGTAAGAGACTAAAATATTTACTTGGTTTACAACCTGATTGGTTACTAATCCAAGGCAATATCAAGTGTACTATCAAGCTTCTTCTTCGATAATGGTTAGAGGTAGAGTACCCCCTTACAACATTAAAAAGAAAGAATTGAAAGATAGATTTAGAAATGAAAATATGAACTGTGTTCTTTATGAATAGCTCTAGGGAACTATTTGTTGGATTTTATACGTACGCTAGAGGGGGGGTGAATAGCGAATCCTCGGCTTTCTTTAACCTACGTTGTTAGTTGCGCAGCGGAAATACAAAAGAATAAAATTAACAACAAGAAACAATGCTAACAAACCGATTTTACTTGGTATCCACACCTAAGGGTGACTAATCCAAGAATCCGTCGGTGGATCACTCCCCAGATAACCTCCGTCTAGCCCTTGTCGCTTCTTGTGGGTGGAGAAACCTCACCACAACACCTTGACAAGAATCTGACAGCAACAGACTACTAACAAGCTTTAACCAAGCAAGTTTCGCCAAGAAAAGAAAGCATAAAACAAGCCCCTTTAAATAGGGCTCGAATCTGAAACAGCCGCTACCAGTTGACTGTCCCTTGGGCAGTCGACTGGTCCCACTCATATTCGACCGTTACCGTACAACGTTCGAATTTTGATAACTGTTCCAGTCGACACCAGTTGACTGCTCCCAGAGCAGTCAACTGGCGACTGGTCCGAACCTAAGCCTAGGGTTACACTCCCCTAGTACATTTCACTCCGCACTCGAACCCTCCCAGCTTAGTTCCCGAGTACAACGACTCACACTAGGACCCTCACAACCTGGTCGACTTTTCACCAGCAGCCTCGACTGTTGCCTTCACGCCCTCTTCATCTTCGGCCCTCATCCCTCGGATACGCACGCAAGCCTCCAACTTGCCTCCATGCCCATCCTTCACGTACGCCTCAAAGTCCGTGTCCCTCGGCTCATCGTCCCTGCTATCTACAGTCCCTCGGGTGCACACATAAGACTCCAACTTGCCTCCATGCCACCCTTCACTTGAAGATAGCAACCAGGTCCATGTGTACCTGTACACCTGCACACTCATGTACACATATTAGTCCAACAATAAATCCTAACTTAACCATATTGATCAACACACATCAAAACCCCATGATCCTCCAGATCATCTTAGGGTCGATTGCCTCAACACTATTTGTAGTTCACTGGTCAAAAGTGATCATTGCTTGTTGAGGCAATCTGTGATCCAGAGTGATCATGAGTTTTAATGTTTGGGCAAAGGGTTTAAGTTAGGTTTACCTTTGTGTATTTGATATGTGTAAGTTGAGTGTGCAGGATGTACAAGTTTACACATATGAGCTTAGCTAGACGGCCTTGGTAAGGCGAAGGGTGGCATGGAGACAAGCTGGAGGCTTGTGTGCACCCGAGGGACCTTAGAGAGCAGGGACGATGAGCTGAGAGGCGCGGACTTCGAGGCATGCATGAAGGATGGCATGAAGAGGGTGCGAAGGCAATAGTCGAGGCTGCTGATGAGGAGTCAGTCGAGTCGTGAGGGTACGAGTGTTGTGTGATTGTACTCGGGAAATCCTAGAGTTCGAATGCTGAGAGAAGTGTACTCGGGAAGGGAAACCCTAGGTGGGTGAGTGGGGCAGTCGACTGATAAAACTCACATAAGGTTTGCAGCTCTTGACCAGTCGACTGCTTTGGGAGCAGTCGACGACTGGTAGCGGCTGGTGAGCTGGCAGAATTCAAACGTTGGGGTGTTAACGGTCAAATTTGAGTGGGGGCAGTCGACTGCCCTGGGAGCAGTCGACTGCCAGCGAGGGTTTTGATAAGCACCATTTTATTGATTATTTTAATTGCTAAAATCCATGTTTGACCCATGTTTTTTATTGCTTAATTATGATTTTACCTTAGGTTTTGGAACTTTATCTTATTTTGGACTTAATTGCAAAATTACATAATTTTTGGATTATTTGGCCACTAATTTTCTGATATATTTTTGTAGGCATGAAAGGATCCTGGACCTAGGGCATACTGGGTCAAACCTGAGTCGGATGTGAACCGGATCGAATTATCAAGCCTACGATTAATCCGGGCCGTCCGATTCAAGAGCGGCTAGATCTGAGCCATCCAGGATGATCTGAAGCAATCCGAGCTAGGGTTAGGGTTGATCAGGCTCTATGATCAAGATCTGAAGGTTTCATCCCAATCAGAGCTAGATCAACCGTTGGATCAAGCAAGGAGGGCTCTAGAGCGTCCAATCACAGATAGAGTTGATCTGGACCATCCGTTGCACATTTGGAGGATCCGAGCTACCACAAGGCAGATCCTGACCCCAGATCATCATCATAAAAGTTTGGCTCCAATCAGAGCAAGATCAGCCGTTGGATCTCCTCCAATCAATCTGAGCCGTCCAAAGTTAATTACTTAAGGAAAAATTACCCAGCCTTTCTCCCCGTCGCGTCCTCGCCGTAGCTTCCGCAGTTCTTCTCATTTCTCAGCTGTTCTTCATTTCTATTGCAATTTTCTTCAACAGAGGGCGTGACCACATCGATTTCGATCCTTGATCCAGTTCTAGATCTTTGGGAAGGGTTTTCCGTGAGGATTCCAGCTCAATTTCGGCCAAAAACAGAGATGATTGAGGGTCTCGTCAGATTTGTGAGTTGATTGGCTTAGTCTCGTTTTGTGCCATTTCACATCCATCCGAGCTAGCCTGAGGGTCCTCGGCTGAGCTCAGAACATCCCCAAATCATCATCGCCATACTACATTGCGAGATTGAGTAAATCGATTGCTGTTTTCAGCTTTGAGCCAAGTTGGGTTAAATCGATTCATAGAGGCTGTTTTCCATTGGTTTGTTGAGCTTGCGGGTTCGATGCTCACCCTTGCGTGACGAACAAGGAGTTCTGGAGCTCGGGAGGAGATCGATGTTTAGATTTCTTAGTTAATTTCAGTTATTTGTAGCTGTAATTTCATCACTGCTGTAATTTCGTTTCTTTTGGTTTCAGTTTGGTTAAGTTTCGTTTATTGCATAGTTTCTGCTTAATTAGGATTTAAATCTTCATGTTAATAGTTTAAGAACTTTCTTAGTGATCAATTGAAGTTAATTTCAGTTTATTTCATAGTGTAATTGCTGCGTGCCATATCCTTTCATGCGTATTAGCCATATTCTGCAAAGTTTCAGTTTGGTTTCTGAAATTTCTCAGCTTGTTTCAATTTCGATTCTTGTGCTTAGCTTAATTCCCTGCAAGTTAAGCTCGCATTTAGTATGTCAATGAATTAGAGTTGAGCTTGTTTTCCAGCTAGTTCTATTTCTGAACATTTTAGCTCAGCTTCTGCGTGTAAATTCTTCTAACTGCATTTCTGCATTTCCACTTTATTTCTGCACTCTTCCCTTGTGTTACTTCAGTTTCGATTTTAGCAAATCAAAAAGTTATTGTTTGGTGAACCTTTGCATTAGATCTCCACTTGATAAATTTGTTTATGCATTTGGTTGTAACGTATCAGTTTTCCCTGAATTCAGTTTCCCATGTTTGCGCATCCAAAGTTGCTGAAATTCAGTTTAAATTTCCTGCAAATCAGTTCTTGTTTTGAGTATCAACTGATAGTATCTGAATTGAGAATCATCTAACCTTGGTTTTCTTCTGAACTTTCATTGGAGCTTGGTTCATTTCATTAGCATTTGGAATCAATTTTGAGTTTCAGTTTCTGAATTTCTAGATCATCACTGTATTTGACAGTTTCTGGCTTGTTGTTTGAATGGTTTCGGTTCATTATTTCTGAAGCTACACCAATGGAACGTTAGCTCTTATAAATCCCATTTAAGCGTTAATTTGAGCAATCACTTTCAGCTTACCTTGATTGTTTGCCCTGCATCTGAATTGAACATGAATTTCTCACATTGTTTGCCTTAACATGTCTGATATGGAGCTGCACTTGGAAGCTGAATTCATTCCTTCAATTCTTGCAAATTTCTTCACCAATTGCCTTGCTTCCTAAGCTAAATTGACCAGCTTAAACTCTGAATTCGCAGTTGGCAAATTTTCTGCAAGGGCAGCAGAATTTGTGAAGCAATTCTCCTTCTCTTGTGTGCCAAGTTGCTGAAATTCAACACTTTGTATCCAGATTTGTTTAGGCAGTGATTGATACCAAGTTGTAGGGTCTTTTTAGTGTGCTATATTGTCCGAAATCAACTTAAAACTGCAGTTGCGATTTCTGAAATTTTGTATCAGCTTTCTTCTTGTGTGCCACCTTGCTATAGCTGGATCTTGTTTCATTTTCCCTTCTTGACAACATATTGTTTAGCACTAGATTATTGCAAGACTCAATTACTGAAGTTAAATCTGGTTAATAGCATTCGGTTGGATTTGAATGATAATTCCTGAAGTTGAGCACACGGTTTAGTGTGGCATTGCATTTTGTATCGATTGATTCCTAAAGGTTACAAGTTTGCATTAATTGGTTAAAGTATCACTTGGTCAAGCTTATTAATAGCCATCACATTGTTTATTTATTGCATTCCCATTCTTGATTGAAACCCAAAACCTAGATTCACGTTCGAAACCCCAAACACAAACGACACTTACACACAAGCGCGAATCAAACAACGTCAACTAGCCCCGAGAAAAATATGACCTGTGGCCCCTATATTACATTTTCATACTTTTGATTGTAAAAGGGTTTCCAGCATTCATTTATTTATATTTAAATTTGAGGCCCACATTCGTGACACAGTCATATTTGGGTCAGTCAGGTTTTCAGCCCGAGTTCTATTTAAAGAGGACTCGATTTGGGCTGAAACTCTTGACGAAACAAGCTTGGTTAAGGCTTGTTAGTAGTCTCCTTGTGCTCAAAGGTGTGCTTGGTGCTGTGGCGAGGTTTCTCCACCCACAAGGAGCGACAATTGCTAGCCGGAGGTTATCTGGGGAGTGATCCACCGACGGATTCTTGGATTAGTCACCCATCCGGGGTGGATACCAAGTAAAATCGGTTTGTTAGCATTGTTCTTTATTGATTAGTTTATTTTTATTGTATTTCCGCTTGCGCAACTAACCGTGTAGGAGAATGAATTCGAAAATCGCTATTCACCCCCCCTCTAGCGTACATACAAGATCCAACATTGCTGACGTGACACATCTACGGCGCCTTCATTGATTTAGGGCATCTCCAATTGGTTGATGTTTACCTCCATCGCAATGGCTTCAGGCTAATCTAGCAGCATCGGAGGTGCATCGGTTCATCATAGATGCCTCAGTTCAACTAAGGTGGACTCCGCTACTTATCTCAGCGGCAATAGCTCCAACGCTTCAGAGGTGCCTCAAGTCCCATCCGCGGCAACGACTCCAACACTTTAGAGGTGCCTCTATGCATGTGAGGCACCTAAGATCCATCGAGGTGCCTCGGGTCATTAGATCATCAGGGCGCCTCCGTTCAATCGGTGGAGCCTCGATGATCAACTTCCGAGTTGACCATTTTCTGACTCCACTCACTTGGGTGATACTCCGTTCGTCCAGAGTTGAGCTCACCTGAACTCAACTCTGACCTTCTCCTCGAGCGACTTCCTCCCAGCTTCTCATCCCTCGGATGCATCGTGTTCATTCTTCTTGCTTCACTAGTATACTCATCGACAACTCTTGTCCCTCGGATGCACTGAGCCTATTGACTCTTTTTCCGTGTCACCCTTTTCACTCGCTGCATCTCCCACTCGACTTCGTGTGTTTCTAAGTCCCTACACACTTAGACACAAGGTATCAAACACACAAGGCCTAACATAGCTCGGTTGATCAACATCAAAACTAACCCTGGGTATTTACAAGTCTGTCTAATCCTTATCCTAAGGCTAGAAGATCAATAGTTGATCAAAAGAAGCGATGAAAAGGAACATAAGGTAGGTGATGGGGATTGACGGCGGTGTTGGACATGGAGAGCTCGAAGAAGAAGGAGAAGAAAAACTGCGAAGGAAGGAGCAAATGCAAACGAAAGCAACTATTTTACCTTTTTCTCAACCTAATATACCTCCGCTCACTCATCAACAACCATCAGATTTAGAAGCCAAAAAGATAGGATCGTTCTCTAGCCGACGGATCAAGTGCAGGGATCGACACCATCTAGATAAGCATTTGACGCTTTGATCTCGTCTATCAATCACATCACATTGATGAACGTGACCTCGAAAAAGTATCATCAAGGCACACCCGACTTAGAAAATCTAGGCGGATCACCCATGGTCCACATTAAATGCTGTCATAAATATGTATGACAACATTTAATGCAAAGCAGTATCCGAATTATGTCGGAGATTCTCCATGTGCCTTCTTATAATCGTTGATGACGACTTTGATGTAACCATGGTGGAATAGATCTCATTTTGCCCGACTCAATAATCTAGTTAGTCTGACTTACACCTTTTTTGACTAGACTTGGGGGAAGTTTGTGATATAGGGAATAATTAGGAATTTCCACATGTATCCAGATGGTCAATAGTCTTACCTAGGTGAAAGTCAAAGTCAAATGGTGCAATCGTATCACTTCCACTCGGGTTGCCTGAGGTGACAAGATTCATTGTATGTCTCGTCACTCCTGGGCCAATTCAATATCCATTTAGCTCGCCGACTAGTAGCTCCACTGACTGATATCCACTCAGTTCCACCGACTAGCATTTGCCCAACTCTTTGGGCTCAACTCCCTTGACTCCTTGGGCTCAACTCCCTCAATTTGACAGGCCACCACCAATCAGATAGTCTCCACCAACTCCTTCAGCTTCGTTTACCAAACAGTCTACCCTACTCAGCTCAGTCAGAACCATTCTCCCAACTCAATTGCTCAGCTTATTCGGATCGGTCCCATCAATTCGATCGCTCAACACAGTTGACTCAGCTCCTCTCATCACACTCTGACTCACACCACTCAGCCTTATTGATCCAACACTCTTTTACTTAGTAGGCCAGGCCTTCTGGCCCAAGTAATCCTATCACCTAAGAACTATGGCAATATGTGGGATGACATATGGGTTGTTAGAATATGTGAAGCAATATAAATACAAAATGTGAGTGGCATGACCATAGATATAGCAGTAAGATACGACAATAATACTGTAACAATATGCTGATTAGAAATTTTCATTACCCTGATATGATAGCCAATAAATGAAGAGGAAAGTATTATCTCAATAATCTTATCAAAGGAGCCCATATTTATGGGCCTAGGTATGTTTAACTTTAAGCATGTATATATACACCCACATACTCTACTATTTATCTACTTTTCCCTCTGTCGAAGACTTTACTTTAGCGTTGGAGTAGCTGAGCCGTGACAATCCGTGGCCTCCAATCTAACCCTCATCTTCTTTCTCTTTTCCTCCCAGGCTTTGTGGACTTCTCTAGAGGTCAACACTTTTTTCTATACGCGGAGACTTTGCCAACATAGAAGATAGCTTACCGGTGGCTCCACCATTGGCAGTCTCAACCAAGAACACTCTCATATCTGAATTTGATTAAATTGAGAATGATAAATTTTTAAATTAATAGGGTAAAAATTTAGAAATGTGTTCTCAATTTAATTGACTCTTCTCAATTTAAGTTATCAAATTTAGATCCAAGTGAATAAATATACTAAAGAAATTTAAAAATATATTGATTTTGATTTAAAATAATTTAGAGTTTCTCAGTCTATTAGTCATTTTCGGATGAAACTGACTTATAAACCTATACTGAAGGAGGAAAAGTATTTCAAAAATATAGTAAAATATCATATTGTTTATGACAATATTCCGGTTTATTGAGGACAATTTGGTCAATCAACAACGTAAAGCACTTTCTCACCGTCTCCTCCCTCACCGTCTCCTCCCCGTTGTTCAACGATTCAAACTTCAACGGTCAATGTTCAAATCAACTGCAGGCACTTCTCGTTCAACAATTAAACCAAAATTATATAAACGCCAATTGATCTCCGAGACTTCTTCCAACTCCGACTTAAATCTGAAGAACTCATTTCTGATCCTAGCTACTTCTTGATATATTCTTCGAGAGATTTGGCTCATGGGCATGGCCATGGCATGGTGGACGAGGGCCAAGTCTAAGGCCAAGCCGCCCACGGAAATATTAGAGATCGCCGTCCCGCTGCACTTCCGGTGCCCGATATCGCTAGAGATGATGAAAGACCCGGTGACGGCGTGCACCGGCATCACCTACGACCGACACTCGATCGAGGGGTGGCTCCAGCGGGGGCATACCACGTGCCCAGTCACCCATCAGGAATTGCGCTCCGACGAGCTCCTCCCTAACCTCGTGCTCACCCGGATGATACAATCCTGGTGTGACGCCCACCGCGACGCCGGCGTCGAGCGCATCCCCACGCCCAAGATCCCTCTCTCCGCGCCGCAGGCGGAGGAGCTCCTCTCGGAGTTCGCCGCCTTCGCCCGGCGGCGCGACGCCGGGAGGTGCGAGCAGCTGGCGGCGAAGGTGAGGGCCCTCGCGCGGGAGAGCGAGCGCAACCGGCGGTGCCTGGCGTCCAACGGCGCGGGAAAGGTTTTGGCGGCAACCTTTTCGGCGTTCGCCGCCAACTATGTTGAACTTCCGGAGCTTCTGGAGGGAGTGCTGGCTGCAATGACGGCGGTGGGCATGGCGATGGACGACGAGGCCGCTTCATTTCTAGCCGCACCGGAGCCCTTAAACCTCCTCGCGGAGATGCTGAGGCACGGCAGCCTGGCCGCACGGCTCAACGCGGCGATGGCGGTGAAGTCTCTTCTGGCGACGACGTCGAGCAGACCAACTTCCGAACTGGTGTCGGCGACGGAGGGGATGGTGGAGGCGCTGGCGAAACTCGTCAGGGAGCCGATCTCCCAGCAGGCGACGAAGGCCTCGCTCGCGGCCATCTACTACATGGTGAGCGAGGTCGAGGGGGCGGCGGAGTCAGTGGTGGAGCAGGGAGTGGTTCCGGCGCTGGTGGAGGTGCTAACGGAGCCGGAGAGAGGGATGTGCGAGAAGGCGCTGGCGGTGCTGGAGGGGGTGCTCAGCTGCCAGCGCGGCAGAGCTGCCGCATGCTCGCACGCGCTGGCGGTGCCGGCGCTGGCGAAGAGGATGTTCCGGGTGTCAGAGGCTGCGACGGCGCTGGCGGTGTCGGCGCTGTGGAAGCTGTGCGGGGACTGCGGGGAGTGCTCGCGGGAGGCTGTCCAGGTGGGGGCGTTTCAGAAACTGCTGTTGCTACTGCAAATCGGGTGCGGCGAAGAGACGAAGGAGAGAGCGACGCAGCTGCTCAAATTTTTGAACGAGCATTGTTCAGGGAGGAACATCGAGTGTGCCGATACCATGGATTTCAAGGGACTCAACAAACTATAATCTAATCCGTCGATCATGTTCATCAAATCATGTCAAGTCAAATCAAATTAAATTGTTCATGCTCGCTCATATTCCAGACAAGATCCTCTATCTCACAAAACTCCCTGCCCCACTCTCCAGCGAATCGTCCGATCGTCGATCGGACATTATTGATAGATTTTAATCGTCGTACCGAATCAAATGATATTCTGGCAGAACGGTGAACTGGTTGAAATCACTGGAAATGCAATCTCGTCAAATTCGACGGTGAATCCGATGAGATCGCAATTGCGGCAATCCCGACAAGCTCACCGTACCCCTCCCCAAGGTATAGTTTTGTTCAGGGCGGCGACCGAAGGCCGCTGGTGGTGTCCGATCGGCTATCCGACGACTCGTCAGCTGTCGCCGGGAGTGAGACAAGTAGGACAGGGAGCTTTGTGTGACAAAGGATCTGCCCTCCTCATATTCGATCGATACAGGGCATGATCTAGTCATGTCAGCCACAATGACAATAAACACGACTCTACTATCGGACACGATTTAGTCGTGTCAGCAGTGATGGACAAAGGCATAATCATGCCACCGAACAAAATCTAGCCATTTCTGGGTCTGAGAAAAAGGGCATGCCTATGATACGGGCGTACCCTGATAGAGGCACCAGGAGTTTAAGATTTTCTCATTTTACTTGGTATTTTTATACAAAATACCATGTATGACTGGACCAGTATATATCAAATCATTATAACTCTAAACCTAATGATTATGATAGTTCTTGGCCGTTTGTAGAGTAGGCATATCACCAAACCATGATAATTCATTGTCGTCTTCTCTTCTCTCTCAATTCTTCTTCCTCTTCATTTTCATCTAAGGCGATTCTTCTAGTTTGTTGCGATATGATCTAAACAATTAGTATCATAGCCAAGACATCATGTATATGATCTCTTTTTGTGAAATTTGATAGTGAAGTTCGACTAAATTGAAATTTTGGTTTGTTGTAGAGGAGAGTTAATGATTTGTTGGTGTAACGAGGCATAGTGAAGGCACTAGGCAAAAAGAAATCAGAAGCGATGGAAAGGTCAGATTGGGAGGTACTATGGGTAAAGGCGATGGTGATGATGTCTTTGTCTAACGGATAATGTGATGCATCACGTTATGGACAATGAATACGACAGTTTGGCAGAAATTGAATAGTCTTTATATGTCTAAGTCGTTGATGAATAAGCTTTATTTAAGCAAAAGTTCTTTGGGGGCTTAGGATGACAGATGATACAGATCTCAGCCGACATATCAACGTTTAAATTAAATCACAAGTGATATGAAATGAGTTGACGTGAAGATCGAAGATGAAGACAAGACACGGATGCTTCGTTATCTCCTAAGTATGAAAATTTGGTTACAACTCTAATGCGGGGAAATGGAAACCCTCAAGCTAGAGGAAGTCATAGAAGCAAGGCTCATTATGAGAGGTAACCAGGAACATGATAGGAGCAAGGCTTGATATGGGTCGGACAAAGATAATAAACTAAGACTCAACCTAAATCGAGGAAGAAAAATGAGGACACGTGTTATAAGTGCAGACTAAAGGGTCACTTAAGAGAGATTGCTTAGGGAAAAAGAAAATCATTGCAGAGGGTAAAGATGGTTCATAAAAGTATGCAAATATAGTAGAAGAAGAAAACTCAAAGAGCAACGATGGTGATATACTTTCTATTTCATATAGTTCAGAGCAATTATCAGATTCTCAGATCTTGGATCCAACATCCTCTTATTAGATAATGTCTATCAATGATTGGTTCGACACTTATAGATTGGTAAATTCTGATTCTATTATGATACATAATGATGCATCCTGTAGAATCATTGAAATAGAAAATGTCAGAATCAAGATGTTTGATAGTTAGAATGTTGGGTGATGTTAGACATGTGCCAGATCTGAGGAAGAAATTAATTTCATTGGGCATGCTGGATTGTAGCGGTTGTTACAAATCTATGAACAAAGTAATGAAAGTCAGCAAAGGTGCTCTGATGATGATGAAAAGACAAAAACTAATAGAGAACGTCTATAGGTTTATGGGTATTACAATTATAGATGGAGTTGCCACTGTGGAATCTAAATCAGATAAAACAGTCTTGTGGCATATACGGTTGGGTCATATGAGTGAGCGTGGGATGCTAAAACTTCATAAATGAAATTTATTGAAGGGTAAACATGCAAACTTGAGTTCTACAAGTATTGTGTTCTTGAAAAGCAAAACAAAGTGCCATGCAAGATAGTCATACATATGACAGAGGGAATTCTGTACTATATTCATACGAACCACTAGAGACCGGGCAGTGTAGCATCACTGGGAGGAAAGATGTATTTTATGAGACTCATCAACAATTACTCAGAAAAAGTCTAGGTGTACTTCATATATCACAGGTCAGAAACTTTCTTAAAGTTTAAGATATGGAAAACTTAAGTAGAGAACTAGACTGGAAGAAAGATCAATTTCTTAGATCGAATATGGTACTAAGTACATGGATTCAAAGTTCTAGGAATTTTGTAAGCAACATGGAATCAAGAGACACTTCATGGTTCACAAGACACCACAACAAAATGGTGTAGCAAAAAGGACGAACGTGACAATAATCGAGAGAGCTCGATGTCTCAAGTTAAATGCAGGGCTTGTGAAGAACTTCTAGGCAGAGACAGTTAACATGGTGTGTTTCTTAATCAATCGATCATCGAGGATAACATTAGATGACAAAGTTTCAAAGTAAGTGTGGACAGTAAATCGGGTTGATTACTCAAGTCTGAGAGTATTTGAATGTCGAACCTACATGTACGTTTCTAATGAAGAAATATCAAAGCTAGATGTAAAGTCTATACAATATATATTTTTGGGTTATCAAAAAGGGGTGAAAGACTTCAAGGTTTAGGATTCAAAGGTAAACAAGGTGGTGATTAGTAGAGATGTACAATCAAACTATAGCCGGAGTCATGACCAGATGTACAATCAAACCACCTACGAGGTATGATTTTGAGGACTTGATTTCTTATGCACTCATCACTAGCAACGGAGATCCTATTACTTTTCTGGAGACAGTACACAACTCAAAAAAGGTCAAATGTATGAATATTATGGCAGAGGAGATGGAGTCTTTGCATATGAACCAAACATGGGATCGATTTGGTAAACTTTTTGAAGAAAAGAGGGGCATACGATGCAAGTGGGTATACAAGAAGAAATAAGTCATCTCAAAAAAGGAGGAGAAGTTCAAGGCTTGATTCGTAGTAGAGGGTTTCTCACAGATGAAGGAGATTGATTATGATGAGATATTTTCTTCGATTGTCAAACATATATCTATCAGGGTGGTGTTGGCTTTGATAGCGCATCATGATTTACAGTTGGAGTAAGTGGATGTGAAAATGGTGTTTTTCATGATAATTTGGAGGAGCAGATTTTTATATCATAATCAAAATAATTTAGTCAAATCCAAGCAGGAGAAATTAGTCTGTAAATTAAAAAAGTCACTTTGTGGGCTAAAGCAATCTCCAAGATAGTGGTAGAAGCGTTTTGACTCTTAAATAGTTAAAAATGGGTATAAGAGATGTGAGTATGACTACTACATTTACGTGAGGAGCCTTGACGATGATTCATCTATCTTCTTGCTACATTATATTAATGATATGCTAATTGCTGCAAAGAGTTTAATTGAGGTCAACAAGTTGAAGAAGCCATTGAGTAAGGATTTGATGTGGAGGATTTGGATGCGATCAACAAGATTCTTAAGATAGAGATACCTAGAAACCGGATCTCTGGGAGATTATAGTTATCTCATCAGCAAGGTTATGTTAAGAAGGTGTTGGACATATTCAACGTAGGAAATGCGAAGTTTATAAGTACACCTCTAACACTTCGTTTCAAATTATCTCTTGCGCAGTGCCCATAATGGATTAGGAAATTCAGGACATGTTAAAGGTTCTTTATGTCAATGTAGTTGGTTGTCTGATGTATGTTATGGTTTGCACAAGACCTGATTTGGCGTAAGTTTTTAGTATAGTGACCAGCAAGTTCTTTTGGTCGACAATATTGGGATGCAATTAAGTGAATTTTCAAATGCTTGACGAATACTACATATTATGTTATTGAGTTCAATAGACAATAGGATGATCCTTCAGTAAGATATGTGGTTGCAAATTATGCAGAGGATATGGATGATAGAAGGTCTATTGTAAGGTATGCCTTCACTATAGCAAGAGGACTCATTTGTTAGAAATTCCACTACTAGGTCAAAGTATATGGTAGTAGCTGAAGCAACCAAGGAAGCGTTATGGCTTATAGAATTAGTCAATGAACTAGGTATTCAATTAGGTGGAGTCAAGATGTATTGCAATATCTAAAGTATTATCTATTTCAAGAAAAATCAGGTGCATCATGCAAAGACCAAGCATATTGATGTGTAGTTTCATAATATCATAGAGTTGATATCTTTTAGGGAATTACTACTTTAGAAAGTCTACACTTTTGACAATTAACGTTGCAATTATGTTGACGAAGCTAGTTATTAGAAAGAAGTACAAGCATTACTTGAACTTGATCTTTTTCTCTAGTTGCTAGATGGAGACAGCGTTGACTCGATGTTCTAGGTGGAGTTCTTTTCATATGCTAGTTATTCTCCTAAGAGGTGAATACGATCACCAAATTGGAGATTGTTGATGGTGACTCGTATTTGGCAGACACGGGGCACGACCTAATTGCGTCAGCCATGGTATGTGGCCACGACCACAACCATGTCATTGGACACGACCTAGCCATGTCAACCACGGTGGGCATGGACACCACTATACCATTGGACATCGGCTAGCCATGTTCACATATGAGGAAAAAGGTATGCTCGTGACATGAGCATACCCAGAGGCACGATCTAGTCATGCCCAGGGGCAAGGCCTGACCTGTTAGTAGGAGCCCTAAAGTCAATTATGTGATAATTGACTAGGGATTTTTGTAGTATATTCTATTATTAATAAAGGCAAAGTTTGGTTATCATATTTACTTTATATTTGTGTCAAATAACTAAGTATAATAATGTCCTTGGGTAGTAGGTTCTTATCTACATCAAATCGATTGGTTGAATTGATAGTGAGATGATGTAGAGAATACTACATTAAACCATTCCTAATCAAACATTAATATTCAGGGACAATATTAATGCATAGAGACTAGCATGTAGGTCACTTGATGACTTGAGCTCACAAGTCATAGATATGTGATATCACGTTGACACATGTGTATACATTAGAGAATGTGTATTGAATTGACTCGCAATGAGAAAATTTCATAGATTGTCATATGAGTGTCATAAACTTTTTCATGTGACTAATAGTATGAATAGTCCTTAGATCTAGGTCACTACGATTCCCTATATAAGGAGTTATGTACTTTGGTATCGTCAAATGTCACCTGTAACAAGGTGGACTATAAAGGCGATCATCAGGTATGTAATGAATTATGCGGAGGGATGTAAATAATGTAGATGAGATCTATCCCTCTCATACGACGAAATTGATATCTGTGGGCCTCTTGATCAAGTAGGACTATTAAAACACATGACCATGCTCAAATGAGTCAATATGAGATATTGAGCTCATTTATTTAAGCGAGTCTACTCGGGGATCAAGAAACACAAAGATTGATCGAGGATGACACGGTCTATACCTCATTGGTCAATCTAGATATCGAGGATAGAAGGGCAAGGTCATACATTGTCATAGTTACGGAGCTTAAGTCGGATCTCGACTTTCTCGTCACTTGGATAACAATGATGCATTGCTAGATGTTGTTTATTGCTTCTATGTCTAAAGTGGTTTAGACACATTATCAATGTTACGTGAACCTATTGAGTCACACACTAAGGACATGATGTTTCAGAGATTAATTGATTTGATCCGAATTGGATTAATTGAGTTGAACTCAAGTGAATCCAATTGGATTATGAGATTGGGTTCTAATTTGAGTAAGACTAATTTAGATTAGACCCAACCACATTTGAATGAGATATTAATTTATTAAAATGTTTAATGAATTAATAATAGAGGAATATGAAAAGTTTCTCTTCATTGGATGAAAAGAAATTGAAGAACCACATGAGAAGCATGTGCTCTAATTAGATTTTTATTGGCTTTAATGGAGGGAAACTAAAGGACAAAAACTCTCGTATACATAGGATGAGTATAAAAGTGTTTTTCTTATCATTTGGATGATGTTATTGTCATTTTTCTTCTCCTCCTTCCCTTTGGCCGAACCCTTCTCCTCCTCTCCTTCTTGCTTTGTGAATCTCATCTTGTGGTGGATTCTTTTTCGAAGCTTGAGAGATCTTATTCGTGTGGATACGCATAGAGACACGGACACTTAAACTTGTAAGAGATCCGGCGTATCTTGGATGAGCAAGCTAAGCGAAGAGCATGCTTCAAAGGTATATTTATAAGATAGGAATTTGTAGATCTGACTTTGTATGAATCATTTTTCCATATGAATTGCTCGTGAGATCTATTATTTCTGCTATGATTTTAAAATATTTATGCCTATAAACTCCTACATGGCCATCACCCATGCTAAAGGCGTTGTTGAGTTTAGACTTTTCTTGTTTTAATATTTTTGACTCAAAATATCATGTATGACTTGGATATTATTGTAACTCTAAACTTAATGATTATATAGAGTTCTTTACGGTTTGTAAGTAGACAAATTGTCAAATCAAAGTAATGCTCTATTGCTTCCTCTTCTCTCTCAATTTTTCTTCCACTTTTATTTTTTGCTTTGATGATTTTTTTGGTTTGTTGCCGTACGATCTCAACGCAAATCTAATTATTTACCTGAGAAATCCACTACGAAAAATTAAGCCTTATATTTTACTCTGTTTTATTAATAGGTCAATCGCTCCAAGCTCCCGGCCCTTAAGGGATTTTTTTTTTCAGATCAGATACCAAATGAAATTAAAATGATCGACTCGACATCATAAAAATTTCTCATCGATCATTAGATAAATCAGAAAATATTCACGATAGATCATCTAAAAACTTAATATCCTAGGATTTACGTCCCATTTAAAAAAAAATTTTATAAATACTTTGTAGTTAGAGATTGAATTACGAATGTCTAATAGCGATATTGTTTTTAACAATTTTCCAACAGGTACGCGAAGCCCACGCTTGCATGCAGGTTGTCGTTGAACGTGTCAGCATTGTCTACAGGGGCAGTACAAGCTTTAACCAAACGGGATCCTCTTTCCAGAGGATCCCGTATCTCGGACTCGTCGGTGATGACCGACGAGTCATTCGATCACCGATCGAACACCATCATTAATTTTCGATCGTCGTCCCGAATCAAACGATTTCTTGGGAAAACAATGAATCGGTCGAGATCGTTGCAATTGCGATCTAGTCGGATTCGACGGCGAATCGCAATTGCGATGATTCCCGATGGGTTCACCGTATCCCCTAGGGTATAGTTTTATTCGGGGCGACGGTCGGAGACCACCGGTAGTATCCGATTGATTATCGGAAAACTCGCCGATATCGTTGATGAGTTAAAATATGAAGACATAAGACGATTGAGGACAGAAGATTTGTTCTCAACTGTAACTAAAGTCTCGAGCGTTTTGGAAGGGATAATACACCATGAAAAGGAAATTACATTCGGATGAACTAATGTTTTAATATTCATATATAAATTTATTGTTTGATTTGATAAATTTTTTTTATATAATTTAATACATATAAAATAAATTAAATAAATCAGTTCGTTAATATATATTCGTCAATAAAATTTATATTATTAATCCTAATAATCAATCTAATATATTTAAATAATAAAAAGTTTAAAATTATTAAATAAATTTGAATTAAATAAGTTTTAGACTCGATTGAATTGATTCGATAAACTTATCAATAAGTTGAACGCAATCATGCAGAAGGTGGACAGTGCTATCCTCCTCCTCCTGCTGCAGCAGCTGCAGCTGTAGCAGCTCCTCCAGCAGCAGCATTATTTTCCAAGATAGAGTTTGTTTAATTAGGCCTTGTTGATTTTAATCTCTGAAAAATTCTTTTTCAGAAGATTTAAACCTCACAGAGTGTGATGGTACTGTCTTTGACTCTACGTGGAAGAGTAAGATAAATAAAAAATAAAAAAATCAATCTGATAGGATAATATTAAATTTGAGGCCATCATAATCTAATCTTTGGAAAATTTTCATCTATTACCAAGATAAATTGAGAAACATTCATAACGAACAATTTAGAAAGTCAATATTCTATGACTTAAAAGAAAAATTTCTATAAAATTCGTCGTAATTGGGGATCGAACGGTGAGTATTTGGTGGTAAAAAATAATTCGCTCGCTCCCAATTTCCTCGCCAATCTATCCTAGGTCAACATGGAAGAGGTAAATCATGAAAATTACTAGTCCAGATGCTGCGACTAGCGAATGAGGAGGACGAATATATTGACTTTGACCTTGGATCTGAACATGATAATATGTACATATTAATTATCAGTCTGTTTTATAAAAATAATTAATCGTTCATTTTGCTACACCGTAGTCTCGATGACAGATGGATACATCATAGATTTGGGAGTGTTTGGGAGAGCTTTTACTTCTTGAAAAGTGATTCTTGTAGTGATTATCTTGAAGTTAGTAAGAAGCTAAAGCATGCAGTGTTTGGAAATAGAAGTCAAAAGCTGATACAAGGTAAAGTTTGAGTGTTTGGTGAATAATCACTTTTAAGCTTAATTTTTAATTAAATGACAATAATATCCTTAAACTATCAAAATTAATTTTTTTCAATTATCTAAATATAATTTTGATACATGATCTATAATATTTTATATATTTAATATTATATTTTAAATATTATATCAAAATTATTTTTTTAATAATATATATATTTAAAAAAATATAAAAAATAATAAAATAATAAAATTTATATAAATTTATACAAATATGTATAAATTTTTTTGAAAATATAAATTATATAAAAATATAAGATTTTATTTAAAAATGTGATGGTAATTATGTAAAATAATAAATTTATTAAGGGTATAAATGCCAACTTTTAATTCTACACCATAAGCAAAAAAGCAGAAGCAGAAAAAAGTATCAAATTGTTGCTTCTAGCTTTTGAGTAAAAGTTACAGAAGTTAAAGCAGAATCTGGCATTCCCAAACACTCAAAAGTACTTTTGCATGGCTAGAAGCTAAAAAGCAGTAAGCAGAAGCTCTCCCAAATACTCCCTCAATCTCGGTGTTTAAATTAACTAGACGACCCGAAGTGATACTAATTTTCTACGGGACTCATCTGGCGTTGAACGACGACTTGTATGCACCCATAGACTTGACTCTTCGAGTGACTTCACTCGATGTATATTTTTCCCTGAAATATATACAATTTAATTAATTGCCGACGTGTTTGACCGAAACTTGCGGCTGGTCTCCCTGCTCAGTTTTGCAACGATTGGTTATGTTTGCTCGAGGCGTCGCCGTTGATTTGAAAAAATCCGTGAATAAATTTAATGATCGAAATCTTGGGACTTGACTGAGTCACGTGCAGGGTGGCGTAGATTTTTTTCATTTTTCATTTTTCTTTTTTAATAATATAAAATTTTATTGTTTTTAAAAAACTTTTTCATTGATTATCAACGTAAATCCTAAAATATAAATATTTTGTCACCCGACAAGCAACGCCCTGTCACTACGTGTACATCTATCCTGTTAAACTTATATATTTGTACTTGATATATTTAGATCTCATCTAACTTTTAATTTGAAATTGTTTGATTTTAAATTTTTAAAAATTTTAAATTTATTTAATTGATCAGTAAATTTAATGTTACAAATTTTATTTTGAAAGGTTTTTTTATCTATTTATAAATTTAAACAGATTTATTGAAAATTTTATTCATGGATATTATTATTCATAAATTACACATATGTTAAAATTTATTTATTTAGTTTAATAAATTCTCAAATTTAATCTTGTAATTAATTTGATGTATATTTAAAAATTATAAATAAGTTTTTATGAATATGTAATTTACAAACTTTAATCCATTTATTTAAAAAACCCACAGAAACAAGTGCACTTTATAAAAATTCAAAAGAGAGTGTCTCCATTCATTGTTTTTTATTATCTAATTTTTTTGAATCGGTTAATTTTGAAAGGATAGATATGATCTACCAAAATAAATCAAAGAGCACTAATAGAAGTCCATCCAAATATCAGAGAAGGAAAAATCTCTTGTAATACACTAGAGCTAAAATTCAAATTTTAAATTTCTTAAAACTTAAATCCCTTAATGATTTATTACAGGGATTAATCATTGCATCATTATCCTCAGTGTGGTTAAAGATCACACTTTCAACTACTTCTTCGGCCTCCTCTAAAATTTTCTTCATGAGGGCTCCTCCAAAGATTAAGTCGAGGGATATCTTCACTGGATAAGAAATTTCATCGTAGATGATCTTATCGAGAAGAGAAGCGGCAATCTCAAGGGCCGGATGATCTCCCGGGCGTCACGAGCAGGTGGGGCGGCGTTGCCCTAGCTCTGACCTGGCTCCTGCCTGCAAAACAATGACCGTTAGCAAACCTGTCGGGGAGTTTCCCCGGCAAGACACTCCAACAGTCAAGTCAGTATCCGTAGGAAATATAGTGGGGCTGAATTGAAATGCAGTAGTAGGGAGAGCTCGCGCATATACTTGCGGACTGAGGAGTGGAGGGCTTATATAGCTAGAGGAGCTGACAACCCTTGTTTGTGTCGACGAGACAAGGGCGTGGTACCTGTGAGCTTATATGATAGCACTTGGGAGTACCGCGGTAGGGCGTGGGGTGCTTGAGTAGTATGATGGTACTAACTGGGCGGACCGACCGCGAGGTGTGTCAGGAATAGGTCAGGTGTATAGTACCCCGACATCAGGGTCGTACCATGGATATAATAACATAGGGGGCGTAGGACAAGATAGTCCATACCCCGAGCACCGACTGACGGGTCCGAGTGTCAAAGACCGGGTCGGGTAATGGCCGGGGAGCGTGGGTCGCCACACGTCCATCTGGGAGAGTTGAGGCGTAGGATACACCATGAGTCAGGGGTTTGTTGGGTTATGTCTGGCTGACTCGACCGGATATCCGATTCGTGTGGTGCTAGGGGAGCATGGGTCGCCACGTGTCCGACTGAACGACCTGGCCCCGACTCGGACCGGGGGCGAGTTTAGGTGACTGAGTTATGAGACGCTTGGGATCGGCTCGACCGACCCTGCCTGCAAGCGCTGGGAGGAGCTCCCGGCTTCAGGAGTCCCCTGATGAGGTCGTCGTCGACCCTTTTGTTGGGCCTCCGTGGCACCAGGCTGGCTGGCTATGCGGGCCGAGCCATTCGTAAGCAAGGTCGGGATCATAAGCGTCCCCCTTGAGTCTAGTCGAAGGAGGCGCCGAGTCCGACTGACTGGACTGTGCTTTCTTGAAGCGAGCCTGGCGCACTTGAGTGGCCTGACCCATTCTTGCCGACCCTGGGGGTCGTCTGCGAGTAGGCCTTCTGGTCGGTCGGGTATGTCACACCACCTGTCCCTTCAACTTCTACTACCCAGGATGTTCAGGAAGATTCGAATCGCGTGCATTTATTACCACATTTAACCGTTATGCCACGTGTCTATTCCCTGAGCGACGAGGCATCAGCCGCCTGCTCTGTCGAATGATGAACTCACACGTGGGATACTTCATCCTCTAGGGCCTTTCCGGGCCTGATCGGACAACTGGCGTCCTTTGACGCCTATCCTTCGGCCCACTATCGGACGGTTGTCTTTGCCTCTAGGCGCCTATAAATAGGAACTTTACCGGGTGCTTTTTACCTTTGCCTTTTTTTTACTTCCGACGTCGAAGCGCCGCGCTTCAATCTTCGACTAGGGTTTCGGCCAAGCACTATACTTCGCGCACCGTCTCCGACGTATTATCCAAGGGTTAGTTTGGCTTCTTCCGCTTTCTTTTAATGGCGCCTTCATCTCCTCCCCCGTCCCCCTGGTATACTATTATGGTGTCAGTGCTTGATCACCACGACCTCGAGGTGATCCGATCGGACTACCACATCCCCTCCGACCATTCTCTTGTATAACCCTCATCTTCCGACCAGCCTGCAAGACCTCCGCCGCATTATATTACCCTTTCCCGAGATCATCTGCAGTTTCCCAGTTCATCCCAACATTGTCGCCGTTTGCCGCTATTTCCGTATTAACCTATCTCAGTTGTCCCCGAACGCAATTTGGCTCCTTTGTGGGTCAATCATCGTCTTCTCTTTGTATCATATTCCCCTTCTCCCCGAAACCTTCTATTACTTTTTTTTTGCCCGAAAAGGCAAGAACCGGGTGATTTCTTTTTCCAGGCCCGCTCGGGCACTTCTTTTCTGTCAAAGCTCCCGTCCTCCAACAAGGGTTGGAAGGAATAATACTTCTATATTCACCCTATCCCTAACCCGACTTGGCCGGTCGAGTTTTGGGCGGACTTTCCTTCTCCCCCACCTCTGCACAAGGACTTCCGATCTTTCCCTCGGTATCAATTTGCCTTCTCCAAGATCAGAGGTCGGCGCTTCCACGGGGGACAGTTGCTGTGCGAGGACATTCTGTCCGTGTTCGGGCTCAGCCCGACCCCAATTCGTCGGCCTTCTTCCTTCGGTAAGCCCCTTACTCCCTTCCTCATCCTTTTAAGGCTTACTGAACATTGCTCCTCTTGTAGTCGACTTGATGCATTCGGCGGTGTTGGAGGAGGGCTACGACCTGGACGGCGTGGAGCTAGAGGCCCGCGTAACCGAGAGGCTAGCCGAGTGGGAGGCTAACCCCCAGTCTACTGAAACGGTGCCAGCCCTTATTCCTCCTGCACCCGTGCAGGTTGATGAGGAAGTTTCCTGGTCCGATTCGGACGACCAGCCTCTTGTTCTCCGACGGAAGCGAGCACGTCGAGAGGAACCCTTAACTATTCTGGCAACGGCTTCTTCCAGCCGACCCAGCGGTTGACACGAGGGCAAGGAGCCCGTGGCTGATTTATCTGTGTTGCCTCAAGCGTCTCTGGAGGACCCTACTTCCCCACGGGCGGATGGGCTCTACCCTACCCGATCGGGGGAGCCTGACGAGGAACACCTGATGCATCTTCTACTGCCTTCGCTGTCTGACCGACTATGAGCATGAAGGCGCCGAGCGGCGCGACCCCTATGCGGACGCAGGACGTTCAGCTGCACGGCTTGCTAGCAGACCACTTTCGCTATGATCTTCGAGAGAGCGACTTCTACTCTCCGAGCTCCACGGCATGCACATGCATTTTTGGTCCACAAGCTACAGCATGTGCATGTCCTTGCTGTGCCATACTAAGGCTCGATTTCGAGCCGAGCGACAAGTGGAGTATCTGAAGGCATGGCTTCGGCATACTCAGCTGGCTGCCGATGATGCTTCCCTGAATGGCCTGAGGGTGGAAGTGATTGGCCTTCAGGACCTACTGGACTAGGCCAAGGACGAACTATGAGCATGAAGGTGCCGAGCGGCGCAACCCCTATGCGGACGTGGACGTTCAGCTGCACGGCTTGCTAGCAGACCACTTTCGCTATGATCTTCGAGAGAGCGACTTCTACTCTCCAGCTACATGGCATGCACATGCATTTTTGGTCCACAAGCTACAACATGTGCATGTCCTTGCTGTGCCATACTAAGGCTTGATTTCAAGGCGAGCGACAAGTGGAGCATCTGAAGGCATGGCTTTGGCATACTCAACTGGCTGCCGATGATGCTTCCCTGAACGGCCTGAGGGCGGAAGTGATCAGCCTTCAGGACCTACTGGACCAGGCCAAGGATGATATGAGAGAAGTGTCCTAAGGCAATCGCCTTATGATTGTAATCATTTATTTTAATAAATGAATATTCACTATTTGAGTATACATGTTTATGTATTTGATTGAGATCATAAACTCATTTACTGAATGTCCACAATACAATTCACAGCATGAGAGAATTTGTGATAAATTCACAACTAGTGATTATCTCTACATGTGCAATTGTGAAGTATTGAAATTGTCCCTAGTCGATGAATTGATAAATACGGACACTATCAATTTTGTTGAGACTAGCATGGGTTATTCTCTAATCAGCTCATTCTCACTGGCTGGTGACATTGGGATGTCCGGAGATAAACATGAATGCTAGTTAAGGGAACTAGTTCATTGGAGTGACTAGCTGTAAAACTTCATATGGTAGTCTATATATAGATATGTCAATGAAGTTCTTACTGCAGCTTAAGTGCGATGTTCGTATGACTTGCGGTGTTCAAGTCATCATGGTCATGGAGACTTATACTTTGACATCTTAAGCAAGCATCTCCAAGGAGGTGTGGACCCGGGGTGATTGGGTATAAGCCGAAGTGCCCGAAGATGTTTGAACAGCCTACAAAGGATTCACCACTCCTTGCGAGGAGATGTATACCCAAGGCCTATCGTCGGATTGTTACTCGAAGCCTCTGGCCAGAGCATGACATGTTCAGAGTATGAATCTCTTAGATACATGAGAGTAATTAGAATCCGTAGGACGAGAAAACGTTACTTGGGCTAGGTGTGACGTAGTCAGCCTAGTGGGGACTGACACACATAGACCATGTCCTGAACCAAGTGGGTATAAGATGGTGAAGGGAATGGGGCACGATTCATTATAGCTGCTGAAGGGTTTCAGAATTGTTTCTGAGGTCAACCGTTGATCTTTCGATTAATTGGGGATCATGATGTACTACTAGGTGCCACTCATGATCGTTCTATAATTGGTTAATTATAGACGACCAACATAAATCGAAAACCTATTTAGTCACACGCACTACGAGTAATCCGAGGGATTTAAAACAAGTTGAAAATTGATTTTCCAATCAAGAGAGATTGGGTTTGGTTGAGCCAAACGATAAGTCGAATCTGAATTTTTCAGAGACACATCGGAAACGTAAAATGGCTAAGTCTTTTGAAGACTTAATAGATGAATTAAATGAGTTTAATTCATTGGGGCGTGGCCTGGATAGGCCAGCCAAAGAGGGTCCCCACCCTCTTTGCTTGGCCGACCACAACAAAGGGAGGGAACCAAATTGTTTGGTTCAATTTATAAAATAAATCAAGTGATGTTTGTTTTATAAAATTATGGATGATATAAAAAAATTTATATAAAGAAATTTATATAAAATTTATTTTTCATGGAAATTAAAATGAACCATGGATTGGTTTATTTTATTTTATAAAATTAATCATGGATTGATTTACCATGATAAGAAATTTATATAAAGAAATTTATATAAAGAAATTTATTTTTCATGGAAATTAAAATGAACCATAGATTGGTTTATTTTATTTTATAAAATCAATCATGGATTGATTTACCATGATAAAGAAATTTATATAAAGAAATTTATATGATAAATTTCTTATGAAAATTTATTCCATAAGAAAAAAGAGACTTGGTTGATTTTTATCATGAATTAAAATATGATTTTAACCATGATATAAAATCAAGACTTGGCATGATGGAATAAGTCATAGAAAATTTATATGATAAATTTCTTATGAAAATTTATTCCATAAGAAAAAAGAGACTTGGCGGTTGAGAGGCCACTATATAAAGGACCTAAGGCAAGACTTGGAATTAATTCGAAATAAGTCAAGTATTCTTGCTTGGGCTCTCTCCCTCTCCTCCCTTCTTCCTCTTGGCCGGCCACAAGCCTCTCCCCCTTTCTTCTTGCCGTGAGCACAAGGAGAAGCACCGAGGCGACGAAGTCTTCCGTTGGGACGATCTTCCTCTCCGGCCATCATCACCTAGGGATTGGGGGCAAGTCATCTTCCTCCTTCTCGCCGGAATTGTGATTCCGGCCAACCTTGGTGGTGAGTTTTTCCGATGTGATTATTTCTCTCTTGGTTTTTGTCGCGTTCTCGGAGAATCTAGTAGTTCTCGAGAACACGAAACTCGTGGCTTTGCGAAGTCATCCCGAAGATACTCGGCGTGGACGCGAATAGAGGCGGAGCTTCCGTGGGACGCTTACGGTTGGATCTCGTCCCTTTCTTTGAGTTACGCGAGGTAACAAGTAAATTAGTTTACGTTTCTGCAAAATTTTAAATATATGATCATGTCTACACAACATAAGGTTGCATGCTTAGATGTGTGGTTAAATAATTTGAGAAATTATTTATGCTAAACCTTCCGCTGCACGTAATTAATTTTAAAATTACGAACCCGCATCCATGTCAACATGCACCCGGTCCCAACAGTGGTATCAGAGCCGGTTAGTGTTCGACATAATCATATAATTGTTTTACGGAAAGCTTTGTCATGATCTCAATTTTGGAAAATTTTTCAATTATGGAAACTTTCCAATTATGGTAAATTTTAGATTTAGGAATTTCATAGTTTGAAAATCCTCATGAAATTTTCCAAACTTTTGAAATATCCCTGTTTCTGAAATTTTATGATAATTGTGAAAACTTTTCATTTTTGGAAACTTTTTAATTTTGGAAATTTCCTATTTTTGGAAATTTTCTAATTTTGGAAATACGTAAGTTTTCTTTATACCCGAAACTTACAATTATTCTGAAAATTTTTTATTTTTGGAAACTTTCCATTTATGGAAAGCTCGCAATTTTGGGCACTTTCTTTCAAGAAAGTCTAACAAATTATGGGAATATTAATTGACATTTAAATTCATAATTGGAAATTAAATTATTTACAAAATTCTTTATTTTAGATTGAGCCTCGGGGAGCCGTCCAATTTAAAGTTAGTTGTTATAATTAAATTTCCTAAATTGAATTTAAATTGTCAAATGTTTAATTTGGATTGAGCCTCGGGGAGCCGTCCAAATTATATTATCAATAAATTCTTATTTTGGATTGAGCCTCGGGGAGCCGTCCAAATTAAGTTATTTATTGATATTAATTTTCCATAAATAAAATATGTGATCAAATCTTGGAAATTTTGAGGTGATTCTCAAACGATAATTTCCTTATTTGATTTATGAGGTGATGCTCTTACATATTATTGTCTCCAAAATTAATTAGGAAAATTGTTTCCTATAGAGTATATTTCCTTAAATAAAATTTTCATGAAAATAATATGTGGTTGAATTAAGGGAATCTGTCTCTTAATTTAATAAGATTTGATTTAGAGAAATCAAAGTCTTAAACATATTATTTCCGAAATTGATTATGACAATTTAGGAAATTGTTTCCCAAAACAATTCCTTGAATAAAGTGTGAAATTAGAATTAGGAAATCCAGTTCCTAATTCAATTAATGAGACTTGATAAATTAAGTCACATACATACTTTATTAAGGAAATCGTTAGAACATGACATAATTATATGTCATGAATGTGCTTAAAAGAAAAGGATGAGACACAAAACCCCTTACAAAATATTAAGGCCAACACCTTCCATTAATATGGTTAGAATCGGAGTTTTGTTTCTCGTTTGAGTTGATGGACACATCCATGCCAGGCTTGAACCTCGACATGTTCAAACCATGGAATTAGTTTATGATTAATATAGTTGGAGTCAGAGGTCAATCCTTAGTTTTGGTTGTTGGACACATCCAAGCCTGACTAAACGGTTGAATGAGCTCCAACCATATTAAAACTATTTCTTGATTAATGGGTCAGCCTTAAGCTTGGAGCATCGATTTGTTGTGCCATAGCCAAGGTCGATGTAAAGAGAGGTGCAGTTGGGTGCTATGTATATTGTTGCATACTTGTTAATGAGTTAACAACCCAATGATTTATGCAAACATTCAATTAGTTGATAGCATAATGTGATAGTTACATATATGTAATATGTAATTGGTATAATTACCTACCTTCATAGCTAAGAATAACTTGATGGCCTCAGCCATGGTTGTTCTTATCTATGGATGAATATCAACCTATTTGGAGATGTTCCTACGATCTCCCGAATTGATAAAATGGGTTATTTAATTCGAAAAATAAATAGGATTTGATGAATGTATATTGTTGCATTCTTTATCATTCTCATCACATAACCTCAATTTGTATTTCTAGGATAATCACTTGATCATGTCTGTTGGGACCGGGTGCATGTCGACAAGGATACGGGTTCGTAAAATTTTAAATTTTTACGTGCAGCGGAAGAATTAGCATAAAATAATTTCCTAAATTATTTTAACCACGTATCTAGCATGCAACCTTATGATGTGTTGACATAATCATAAATTAAAACTTTGCGGAAAAGTAAACTAATTTACTAAGTACCTCGCGTAACTCGAAGTAAGGGACGAGATCCAACCGTAGCGTCCCTTGGAAGCTTCGCCTCTATTCGCGTCCACGCCGAGTTCTCTTCGGGATGACTTCGCAAAGTCACGAGTTTTGTGCCGACGAGAACTACTAGATTCTCTATAGGCACAACAAAGAAGAACAAGAGAAAAATAGGAAACTAACCACCAAGAAACGAAATCGAATTTCGAGAGGGAAGGAGATGAGATCCGCTTCTTCTTCTTCTTGGTTGGCTTCTCCTTCTTCTTGATAGCTCACGGCAACCAAGAGGGGAGGAGGGGTTTGCGCCGGCCCTAGATGGAGGAAGGTTCTTCAAGGGGCGCCGGCCCTAGAAGCTTCAATGTGGGCGCCGGCCCTAGGTGGGGAGAAGGGAAGGAGAAGATAAAAGAGAGAGAGAGAGGGAGCTCTATATCAATACACGATTATTGATTGAGAATCCAAGGCTTGCCTATGGTTCCTTATATAGTTGCTTCTCCCTCGCTAAGTCTCCTCTTTAACAGAATTAACGGAATTAGTTATCATAAGAATTTTTATCTTATAAAATTTCTTATGACTTATTCCGTTAAGCCTAGTCTTATTATAACTAATTTATAATAAAACAAATTCTTCTTCTCTTTAAATTATGGAATAAATTTTATAAGAAATTTATAAACTTTCTTATTATGGAAAAATCAATTCATAATTGATTTTATAAAATTAAAATAAACCAATTCATGGATTATTTTAACTTCCATAAAAGAGTAAATTTCCATAAATTTATTTATATAAATTTCTTTATACAAATTTATTTATCCATAAAATAAATCGTGCTAGATCTATTTTATTAATTAAACCAAAATTAATTGGTTTTCTCCCTTTAGGTGGCCAGCCAAACCAAGGGGGTTTGGCACCCTCCTTGGCCGGCCAATCAAGCCCCACCAATCGCGAATTAAACTCATTTAATTCGCCCAATAACCTTCAAAAGACTTAGCCAATTTTAGCTTCCATTGCGCCTCTGATTAACTCAGATTCGACTTATTTCTCTTGATCGGAAAATCCAATTTTCAACTCGTTTTAAATCCCTCGGATTACTCGTAGTGCGTGTGACTGAATAGGCTTTCGATTTATGTTGGCCGTCTATAATCAACCAATTATAGAACGATCATGAGTGGCACCTAGTAGTACATCATGATCCCCAATTAATCGAAAGATCAACGGTTTGACCTCAGAAGAAATTATTCTGAAACCCTTCAGCATCTCTAATGAATCGTGCCCCATTCCCTTCACCATCTTATACCCACTTGGTTCAGGACACGGTCTATTTGTGTCAGTCCCCACTAGGCTAACTACGTCACACCTAGCCCAAGTAATGTCTTTCTCGTCCTTTGGATTTCTAATTACTCTCATGTATTTAAGAGACTCGCACTCTTAACATGATATACTCTGGCCAGAGGTTTTGAGTAACAATCCGACGATAGGCCTGGGTATACATCTCCTCGCAAGGAGTGGTGAATCCTTTGTAGGCTGTTCAAACATCTTCGGGCACTTCGGCTCATACCCAATCATCCTGGGTCCACACCTCCTTGGAGATGCTTGCTTAAGATGTTAAAGTATAAGTCTCCATGACCAAGATGACTTGAACACCGCAAGTCAAAGGAACATCGCACTTAAGCTGCAGTAAGAACTTCATTGACATATCTTTATAGATAACCATATGAAGTTTTACAGCTAGTCACTCCAATGAACTAGTTCCCTTAACTAGCATTCATGTTTATCTCTGGACATCCCAATGTCACCAGCCAGTGAAAATCAGCTGATTAGAGAATAACCCATGCTAGTCTCAACAGAATTGATAGTGTCCGTTTTTATCAATTCATCGACTAGGGATAATTTCAATACTTCACAATTGCACATTAGAGATAATCACTAGTTGTGATCCCATCACAAATTCTCTTATGCTGTGAGTTGTATTGCGGACATTCAGTAGATGAGTTTAAGATCCCAATCAAATACACAAAACATGTATACTCAAATAGTGAATTATCATTTATTAATATAAATGTTTACATCATAAGGCGATTGTCTTAGGACACTTCTCTCATATCACTAACAATGTCTTCTCTGAATATGCGTTCCATTTTGGACACCAATAAGTTAACTAAGGACAAAAGGATTGAAAAAGCATCAAAAGACACTTGCCATCATTGTGGCAAGGAGGGCCACTGGCGAAGAAACTGCAAGGTTTATCTTGAGTCCTTGAAGAAGAAGGCATCTGATGCCCCATCATCTTCTGGCATCTTCGTTATTGAATGTCACTCTATTTCCTCGTACACCTGGGTACTTGATACTGGGTGTAGCTCACATATATGTAATGACATACAGGGGCTAAGGAATAGAAGAAGACTCGTCAAGGGAGAAACGAATTTGCGAGTTGGAAATAGAGCAAAGATTGCTGCTATTGCCATCGGAACATATTTGCTAAAGCCCCCTACTGGACTTGTCTTAGAATTGGATAATTGTTATTTTGTTCCTTCGTTAATAAAGAACATTGTATCTATTTCATGCTTGAATGAAAAGGGTAACCATTTAACTTTTAGTAACAATTGTTGTTACATAACTTTAAATGGTGTTCTTTATGGGACCGGAACTTTATGCAATGGTATCTACACGTTAGATTTATCTGGTGACGTTTTCAATATCGAAGTTAGCAACAAACGTGCTTGAATAGATAATCAAATAGACTCCTATACATGACATTGTCGTCTTGGCCATGTAAGTAAGAAACTCATGACCAAATTACACCGATGTGGGATTCTAGAATCATTTGAACACGGCTCATTTGATACATGCGAATCATGCTTAAAAGGTAAGATGGCCAAATTACCCTTTTCTGGAAAAGGTAAACCAGTGGGAGAATTGCTTGGTCTAATACATACTGATATATGTGGACTAATGTCAACTCTTGCACAAGGAGGCTATAGCTACTTCATTACCTTTATCGATGATCACTCACGATTCGGGTATGTGTTCTTAATGAAACACAAATCTGAAGCTTTTGAGAAATTCAAAGAATTCAGAAGTGAAGTAGAGAAACAGCTTGGAAAAAGTATTAAGATACTTCGATCCGATTGGGGTGGTGAATACTTAAGTCAAGAGTTTCAAGATTATCTTAGGGACAATGGGATATTGTCTCAATGGACTCCGCCATATACACCACAGCATAATGGTGTATGTGAGAGGAGTAACCGAACCTTGATGGACATGGTTAGATCTATGATGAATCATGCAACTCTTCCAAAATCCTTTTGGGGCTATGCGCTTAAGACAACTGTTTACTTGCTAAACAGAGTCCCGACCAAGGTAGTCTCTACTACTCCATATTGAGACGTGGAATAGTAAGAAACCTCATTTATCTCACCTAAAGATATGGGGTTGTCCTGCTTATGTGAAGCGGACTGTATTAGACAAATTGGATGCTAAGTTTGATAAATGTCTATTTATTGGATACCCTAAGGAAACGAAAGGTTACCAATTCTATCATCCCTTGGAACAAAAGGTGTTTGTTTCAAGGCATGCTGTATTTCTAGAAAAAGAATTTCTTTTACAAGAAAACAGTGGGAGTAGCATTGAACTTGAAGAAGTTCAAGGAACTCCAATAGACATTACAAAGACACCTAGTCTAGACCCACAACCAATAATTCATAATGATGAGCTATCAGTTAAACCTAAAACAACACCACTTCTTTGTAGGTTTGACAGGACACGCAATATTCCAGAGAGATACGGATTTCTCATAAGTGAATCGAACGACGTGTTACTCATTAGCGATGACGAACCTATCAGTTATGAAGATGTTCTGAAAAATTCAGAAAGGGATAAATGGCTTGAAGCCATGAAGTCGGAAATGGATTCCATGTACGAAAATCAAGTATGGGACTTGGTTAACCCACTTGAAGGGATTAAGCCCATAGGGTGCAAGTGAGTTTTCAAGAAGAAAACCGACATAGAAGGTAATGTTGTTACCTTTAAGGCTAGATTAGTGGCAAAAGGATATCGTCAGAAACAAGGAATTGATTATGACGAAACGTATTCGCCAGTAGCTATGCTTAAATCCATTCGGATGCTCCTGGCCATAGCAGCTCATTATGATTATGAGATATGGAAAATGGATGTGAAAACAGCTTTCCTTAATAGAAACCTGCTTGAGGATGTATACATGATACAACCTGAAGGTTTCACATCGGTTGATAAAACCAAAGTATGCAAGCTTCGACGATCCATATATGGACTAAAGCAAGCATCCAGGAGCTGGAACATCCGTTTTGATGAGACAATCAAAGAGTTTGATTTCTCACAAAATCCTGACGAACCTTGTGTGTACAAGAAGGTTAGTGGGAGTGCAGTCGTATTCCTAGTGTTATATATCGATGACATATTACTTATAGGAAACGATATATCAGTCTTACAGTCAGTTAAAATTTGGTTGTCCAAAACTTTCTCCATGAAAGACCTGGGAGAAGCAACCTATATCCTTGGGATTAGAATCTATAGAGATAGATCAAAACGATTGCTTGGTCTTTCGCAGTCTACATATATAGACCGAGTGCTAAAAATGTTTAGCATGTCGGAATCCAAGAAAGGTTACCTTCCCATCAGGCATGGGATCAACCTTTCGAAGTCTATGTGTCTGCGCATAGAAGACGAGAGGATTTGAATGAATAAGATTCCTTATGCATCCGCCATAGGATCTATCATGTATGCTATGTTATGTACTAGGCCCGATGTATCATATGCTCTGAGCGTCACAAGCAGATATCAGTCTGATCCAAGAATGGATCATTGGGCGGCTGTCAAGACAATCCTCAAGTACTTAAGAAGAACTAAGGATGTGTTCCTAATATATGGAGAAGGTGATATGGTAATACGTGGGTATACAGATGCCAGTTTCCAGATAGATAAGGATGACTCCAAATCTTAGTCCGGATACGTATTTATTTTGAATGGAGGCGCAATAAGTTGGAAGAGTTCCAAGCAAGACACTGTAGCGGATTCCACCACGGAAGCAGAATATATTGCAGCTTCGGAAGCAGCAAAGGAAGCAGTCTGGATCAAGAAGTTTGTCTCAGAACTTGGTGTGGTTCCAACCATTGATGAAGCAATACCAGTTTACTGCGACAACAATGGAGCTATTGCACAAGCAAAGGAACCAAGGTCTCATCAGCGATCCAAACATGTGCTTCGCCGCTATCATCTGATCAGAGAGATTATAAGTAGGAATGATATACAAATTGAGAAAATTCCCACTTAAAGGAATTTAGCGGATCCTTTAACTAAGGCCTTGCCTCAAAGTAAGTTTGAGGGTCATGTTAGAGCCTGTGGTATTGGGTACCGTAGCGATTGACATTAGGCCAAGTGGGAGTTTGTTAGTGATATGAGAGAAGTGTCCTAAGGCAATCGCCTTATGATTGTAATCATTTATTTTAATAAATGAATATTCACTATTTGAGTATACATGTTTATGTATTTGATTGAGATCATAAACTCATTTACTGAATGTCCGCAATACAATTCACAGCATGAGAGAATTTGTGATAAATTCACAACTAGTGATTATCTCTACATGTGCAATTGTGAAGTATTGAAATTGTCCCTAGTCGATGAATTGATAAATACGGACACTATCAATTCTGTTGAGACTAGCATGGATTATTCTCTAATCAGCTCATTCTCACTGGCTGGTGACATTGGGATGTCCGGAGATAAACATGAATGCTAGTTAAGGGAAATAGTTCATTGGAGTGACTAGCTGTAAAACTTCATATGGTAGTCTATATATAGATATGTCAATGAAGTTCTTACTGCAGCTTAAGTGCGATGTTCGTTTGACTTGCGGTGTTCAAGTCATCATGGTCATGGAGACTTATACTTTGACATCTTAAGCAAGCATCTCCAAGGAGGTGTGGACCCGGGGTGATTGGGTATAAGCCGAAGTGCCCGAAGATGTTTGAACAGCCTACAAAGGATTCACCACTCCTTGCGAGGAGATGTATACCCAAGGCCTATCGTCGGATTGTTACTCGAAGCCTCTGGCCAGAGCATGACATGTTCAGAGTATGAATCTCTTAGATACATGAGAGTAATTAGAATCCGTAGGACGAGAAAACGTTACTTGGGCTAGGTGTGACGTAGTCAGCCTAGTGGGGACTGACACACATAGACCATGTCCTGAACCAAGTGGGTATAAGATGGTGAAGGGAATGGGGCATAATTCATTATAGCTGCTGAAGGGTTTCAGAATTGTTTCTGAGGTCAACCGTTGATCTTTCGATTAATTGGGGATCATGATGTACTACTAGGTGCCACTCATGATTGTTCTATAATTGGTTAATTATAGACGGCCAACATAAATCGAAAGCCTATTTAGTCACACGCACTACGAATAATCCGAGGGATTTAAAACGAGTTGAAAATTGGATTTTCCAATCAAGAGAGATTAGGTTTGGTTGAGCCAAACGATAAGTCGAATCTGAATTTTTCAGAGACGCATCGGAAACGTAAAATGGCTAAGTCTTTTGAAGACTTAATAGATGAATTAAATGAGTTTAATTCATTGGGGGCGTGGCCTGGATAGGCCGGCCAAAGAGGGTCCCCACCCTCTTTGCTTGGCCGGCCACAACAAAGGGAGAGAACCAAATTGTTTGGTTCAATTTATAAAATAAATCAAGTGAGGTTTGTTTTATAAAATTATGGATGATATAAAGAAATTTATATAAAATTTATTTTCCATGGAAATTAAAATGAACCATGGATTGGTTTATTTTATTTTATAAAATCAATCATGGATTGATTTACCATGATAAAGAAATTTATATAAAGAAATTTATTTTTCATGGAAATTAAAATGAACCATAGATTGGTTTATTTTATTTTATAAAATCAATCATGGATTGATTTACCATGATAAAGAAATTTATATAAAGAAATTTATATGATAAATTTCTTATGAAAATTTATTCCATAAGAAAAAAGAGACTTGGTTGATTTTTATCATGAATTACAATATGATTTTAACCATGATATAAAATCAAGACTTGGCATGATGGAATAAGTCATAGAAAATTTATATGATAAATTTCTTATGAAAATTTATTCCATAAGAAAAAAGAGACTTGGCGGTTGAGAGACCACTATATAAAGGATCCAAGGCAAGGCTTGGAATTAATTCGAAATAATCCAAGTATTCTTGCTTGGGCTCTCTCCCTCTCCTCCCTTCTTCCTCTTGGCCGGCCACAAGCCTCTCCCCCTTTCTTCTTGCCGTGAGCACAAGGAGAAGCACCGAGGCGACGAAGTTCTTCCGTTGGGACGATCTTCCTCTTCGGCCATCATCACCTAGGGATTGGGGGCAAGTCATCTTCCTCCTTCTCGCCGGAATTGTGATTCCGGCCAACCTTGGTGGTGAGTTTTTCCGATGTGATTATTTCTCTCTTGGTTTTTGTCGCGTTCTCGGAGAATCTAGTAGTTCTCGAGAACACGAAACTCGTGGCTTTGCGAAGTCTTCCAGAAGATACTCGGCGTGGACGCGAATAGAGGCGGAGCTTCCGAGGGATGCTTACGGTTGGATCTTGTCCCTTTCTTCAAGTTACGCGAGGTAAGAAGTAAATTAATTTACGTTTCTGCAAAATTTTAAATATATGATCATGTCTACACAACATATGGTTGCATGCTTAGATGTGTGGTTAAATAATTTGAGAAATTATTTATGCTAAACCTTCCGCTGCACGTAATTAATTTTAAAATTACGAACCCGCATCTATGTCAACATGCACCCGGTCCCAACATGGGATGCTTGGTCGGGCGAGGCTTGAGGAGCGTGGGTCGCCGCGCGTCCGTCCAAGGGCCAATCCGAGGAGTTTGTGGGAGCATGCCCCCTTATAACTCGCGAGAGCGAGAGTCTGGGATGCTCGGTCGGGTGAGGCTCGGGGAGCGTGGGTCACCACGCGTCCGCCCGAGGGCCGATCCGAGGAGTTCATGGGAGCATGCCCACTTATAACTTGCCATGGCGACTGTTGGGCCACTTGGCCAGTCCGTGTCCCTGGAACGTGGGCCGTCCTTTGCTCACCCGAGGGGGAGCCGAGCGGTGAGTGATCCGTGGAAGGTTACCTTGTGCACTGGGGTTCTGGACTGGGGCAGCCTTTTTTGCCTCAGCCACCTGGTTGGTAGGTCTATTGTCCAACCTGTCCCTTCTGTACCTTCCCTCATGAGTGTTGGAACTTGGATGACTAGAGAGGGGGGGGGTGAATATAGCCAGACACCATAAATCGCTTTCTCTTTGGAGATTTCTGCACTTCACAGATTAGTAGCACAGCGGAAGAAATGCAAAACAGAGAAGAACTACAGAAATGGAAAGCAAATCAAAAACGCTAACAAGGATCGTTTACAAGGTTCTGGGATAACTTGCCCCTACTCCTTGGCGTGCCCTTAAGGTGGGCGATCTTGATCGTCGGCAGATCAAGCCTCGGAAAATCTGAATAGAAAGCAACCTTCTTCTCGGTGGAGTAACCTCTCCACAACGTTTCAAGATGAATGAAGTATTAAGTGCAGGAAACACAAGAAGAAATCTTACTGAGCACTTAGAACCTCAAGAACACAAGCAAACTCCTCACCGAGCTCCACTCAGCATAGATCTCACGCAAGAACTCCCTTCTTTATGTCTTCTTGCTGATGGACTCGCCAAGCTTCTTGTTTCTTCTTCCAAGTGCTCAAGTATCACAAGGTTGCTCAAGATTCACAGTAGAGTTGCTCAAGAGATGGATTAGAGTAATCGCACAAGCAGAACAAGAGATGTCGCGAGAACTGATCAAGTCTCGTCTCGCTGAGGCTTCATCGCTACCAAGCCCTTAAGCCTCTCCCACTGATCACCAGGTCACAACTACTTCTCTGCAGCTCCCAGCTGCTCACCTACAACTGCTCACCCACCACTGAGCTCTCCTGGACTCCTTGAGCTTCCCTCAGACCAGCTCCAGTCAGCAGCTCCAGCAGCGCCAACATTCGTTGCAACCTGAGATGGAAACCTGCCCAAATTGACGTAGCAAAAGCCTCAGTTTGACTTCCTTGAAGTAAACCTGAGTTACCTGCACACTTAGCAGCTCATTAGCTCAGCAAATCAACAGAGTATCAACAATTAGTAGTTAGGAGCAGAAATCAGTAGCGAATTAGCAGAGAAACAGACGAAATCAGAGCTCTTACAACATTTTTGAATTAAAGCTGTCAGCTACTGATCGGTCACCAGACCGATCAGGCAGGGTTTAGACCGATCAGGCTCCATCTTGATCGGTCCTCAACGCATAATCAAAATTGCGACTTCTCCGGGATCTGATCACCAGACCGATCCCAAGTCGTGGATCAGTCATCAGACCGATCCACCCCTTTGCAGGGTGATTTCCCAGCTTCGCAGTCCAAACCTCCTGATCGGTCACCAGAGCGATCAGGACATGCTCAGACTGATCAGGCTGGGTCCTGATCGGTCATAGTGAGGAACTCGCGATATTTGATCATTCACCAGAACGATCTAAATAGTATCCCTGATCGGTCACCAGACCGATCAGGAGCCACACAGAAAGTTTTCCAAACTCATTGTATGCTCCTTGATCGGTCACCAGACCGATCAGGAGCCGATCAGTAGGTTTGCCAAAGTCACCGTATGTTCCCTGATCGGTCACCAGACCGATCAGACATCGCTGGATCGGTCACCAAACCGATCCACGAGGGAACTCCGTGCCAACTTCCCTAATCGGTCACCAGACCGATCCAGGCAAGGCCAAACCCACTCTAAGTCAAGAGAACTGGCTCCCAGCCTCCCCTGACTCGTGCTCAGTCCCTCGGACCAAGACTCCATGCCCAGTTTCACTCACCGGGACTTCAACCTAGCCCTCCAAGCTATGACCTGGCCCTCCAAGCTGGGATTTCATCCAACCTAGCCCTCCAAGCTAGGACCTGGCCCTCCAAGCCAGGGTTTCATCACCTAATCCCAAAGTTAGGAATTTTCACACCTAGCCCTCTAAGCTAGGACTTTTCCACACCTAACCCTCTAGGTTAGGAATTTCCACACCTAGCCCTCTAAGCTAGGATTTTCACACCTAGCCCTCCAAGCTAGGACTTTTCCACACCTAACCCTTCAAGTTAGGAATTTCCACACCTAGCCCTCCAAGCTAGGATTTTCACACCTAGCCCTCCAAGCTAGGACTTTTCTACACCTAACTCTCCAGGTTAGAAATTTCCACACCTAGCCCTCCAAGCTAGAATTTTCACACCTAGCCCTCCAAGCTAGGACTTTTTCACACCTAGCCCTCCAAGCTAGGACTTTTCACACCTAGCCCTCCATGCTAGAACTTTTTACCTTCATCCAAAGCCCAGTCCCCGACCAGGACTTAATCATAATCATCATCTCATCAACCTAAACTAAAATTGGTGTCAACACCAAAACAACAATCAGGGTCAGACTGCATCAACAATCTCCCCCTTTTTGTTGTTTGACAACCCGATTTAAGTTTAGGGATTTGTAATCCATAGTTGCAAATTTCACATTCATAGGGGAATCAGGATCCTTCCCCTACAATAATTAAGCTTGTAATCATCCTAAACTTAACCAACCATACTCTCCCCCTTTGTCAAACAGCGAAAAGGGTCTAGAGGGGTTGTTAAGTTTAACCATAAAACCTCCCCCTCAATCCTAGGGGTAATCCCAAAACAATAAAGGTATGATTGAATTTTGAAAGCATATGAAACCATATGACAGATATAAGGCATGGCAAAACAATCATATGTATCATATGAACATGGAGTACGAATACGCATAGCAATGCATAATATAGCAAGACATACATAAAGATATCTATCATATGATCAGACATATGAACCAACAATAAGCATAATATGGCAAGGCATACAAGAAAATCAGTCATAAAATCAGATGCATAACACAGCATCAAAGTCAAGTCGAATAGAGCACAAAGCCAAAATAGTCAGAACATAGGCATATAGCCATAAAGTCAGAACAATCAAATAGTCAAATGCAAGTCACATGCAGAGACAGTGTACATCCATAGTCAATCGTCAGCCGGGGGGTCAGCCTGCATAGGGTCATCAATCATGTCATCATCAGGTACGAAGGACCCCGGGGCAGTACTGCCGGAGGGCGCAGCTCCAGTAGATGAAAGCTGGTATGGATGACCAGCTGCCCAACTGCGCCACTCCTCATGCCATGTCTCCTGCCTGGAGCGGACCCCAGAGACGTCAGACTCAACCGCCAGCAGTCTAAGGTCGAAAGTCTGAAATCCAAACTGGACCTCCTCTCGCCAAAGCTCTCTCAAATGAAGATCATGCTGGATGGTCCGATCAAGCTCTGAAATCTGCCAGCGCAGGTCTGGATTTGGTTCATAGTCGTAGTCAGCAGCAGCGGCGGGCGCCTCCTGATGTGCAGCCGGAGCTACGGGTACCTGTACGTGTGCGCCTCGAGGAAGCTCGCCAAGACCTCGCCCGCCCTTCCAGATAAGACTCTGATCATCCGGCCCAACAACAATACCAGATTTGGCAAATGCGCGTTTGCCCAATCGGTAATCCTGTCTAACCATGGGCATTGTCCTACCCTTGGTCACGTCAACATCTACTAACATAAGCCAGTTAGTGATGACATGACCGAACAACATATACACAGTGCGACGACTGGGCTCTCGATAGGAAATAATCGACTGAAAGATGCTCTCCATAATGTCAAAGTCAAGGCGGTGATGCATGCCATAAAGCATCAGACAGTGATAAGGTTGGATCTTAGTTAAGGGTTTTGAGGTGATCGGCAAGATGCAGTTTGTGATTATCTTGAACAGAACGTAATCAGTAGGGGAAAGACGGAGAGCCGCAAAGGTCGGAAAGTCAGGTCCTAACTCATCAAGACCAGCTGGTCGAGGGTGTTCGAAAAAGTGCTCATATATGGAGTCGGGGGTGACGTCTGCAAATGGAGCCAATAAAGGGTCTGGAAGCTCTGGGTAGATAGAATAAAAATTAGGCTATCGACGACCGCCCAGATACTCTGCCAAGATGTCGTAAGAGAAGTCAAGATTTCTCTTGGCTACTCGGGTCGTGAAATCAAACCCCCCTTGAGGTCCTTGTTGCAAGTTATTGTAGAATTCAGACACGAGATCATAGTTGATTGTCCGCTCAAGTGAAAGGAGAAAGCCGAGGTTGTAGAAGGTAATCACCTCCATAATGGAGGGACAATGCTCAGTCAGGAAGGGTCCATCAATGGACCGACAAGAAAGCAACTTAAAAGTACGGGATTGAAAGGCCAGCTCAAAGGTCGCATTCGGGAACCGAGAACTAGACGAAGGTTGAGGCCTTCGAGAAGGGGCAGATGATGAAGGGCCTTTGCCCTTGGAGGACCCGTCAGCGGGTTCCTTGCCCTTAGTGGATTTTCTAAAGGGTGGAATCATTTGGTCAATTCAAACATGATGATGATCACAAGATGATATGGTCAAGATTATGTTTAATCAGTAGGGTTAAAGTCTTGGTAAGATCACAACACCAAATTGAATGGATCAAGGCACGACACAAAAACAAATTTGAAGTTTAAGATATTGAACAAATGAATCATAATAGGAAATGATCAAATGAAGTTAGGTCCCATCAATAGGATCCATGTCATGGTAATGAAAGGTCACGACAAGAGTAGGGTCACAAAAAGAAACCACAAGGAAAAAACATGGTTAGCGTAAATATATGATTGATAAGAGTAAGAATGATAAACACCAAAAGAAAAATGCACAAAATGCTTACTTTGGTGCCATCAAGTTGATTGAGAAGATCCTGAGGGCTTGAAGGAGAACTTGCGCAGGGGATGAGCTCAAGAACTTGAGCGAGAAAGAGACTTCAAGAAACTCGCAGAAGAAAGGGGACAGCTCGCACCGCTGAGCTCACACATATCTCGCCTACCTTGGTGCAGGAAGGAGAAGAGCTCACAGGGAAACTTAGCAGGATCGCACGCGCACGGGAAGGAGAAGAGGGGTTTCAGCGCTAAGGGGTTTCGGCGGTGAGGGGTTTCGACACTAAGGCTCGGGCAGGTAAGCTTTAGAGGGAGTTAATAGGTTGGTGGATCGGTCCACCAACCACAATTAATGTGATCGAACGGATCACCGTTCGATCTGGGAGCGCCCAGACCGATCAGGCTCCAGCCTGATCGGTCTGGCCTGGTCCTGATCGGTCGGGTGACCGATCAGGCAAGCCCTTGATCAGACTGCCGATCGATCAGGCAGCGAACAGTAGGTTTTGGAGGTTTTCTGTGAGCCTTCTGATCGGTCTGTGGACTGATCACCACAGGGGCCAGATCGGTCTGGGGACCGATCCAGGCCAACACAGAGAGATTGCAGAGGGGTATCGCAATTTGGCTGGACCGGTCAGTTGGACCGATCAGATATGCTCCTGATCGGTCCAGTGACCAATCAGGTATCAGGATTATTTCTGATATGATCTGAAATTTCAGTTTCAGACTCCCTATCGATTTCTAATAAGATCTGATGTAAATTATCGATCTTGGAAGTGATCCCTTGACTATAATTGATCCTTTAAGAAGGATCAAAGGTCCTTATGGGTCTAACAAATCAATTTGCTCTACCAAAGTGAAGGCAAACTCAAACACAAACATTCAATCAATTTTCACCCAAGTTTGTATCAATATAAAGTCTCCAATTAAGTTTCCTTGATTGGAATGTCCAAGTATGATCATGGAGCCAAGTACACATATGTTATGCATTGGTTTTCCCCATACTTGGTCAACTTAGTGATTATTATCTCGTCAACCTAATTTCTCAAGGGATGCATTGACATTTTGAGAAATTAAGTTGATCCTAGCATCTCACCCCATTTCTAGCAAACAAAAACGTTTTGTTGAACCTTATAGTTTGTGTGAGATGGCCCCAAGTTACCCAATAATTGTTCCCTTAACAATTTGAATTGATCATGAAGGGTTTTGAATGCTTTTTAATCCTATGAAGCGCACACATTCCCAATTCCCTTCGTAAGAAGCTAAACTCATTCTCGGGGAGTGGTTTAGTGAAAATGTCCGCTAGGTTTGTTTGGACTCTACATGTGAGAGTACAATATCTCCTCTAGCAACATGATCTCTAATGAAGTGGTGACGCACTTCAATATGCTTGGTCATAGAATGGTGGACTGGATTCTTGGTTAGGTTTATTGTGCTAATGTTGTCACACAACACTTGCACACCTTTGTAGCTTAATCCATGGTCCTCTAGTGTATGAATCATCCACAACAATTGTGATACGCTCTCTCCCATGGCGATATATTCTGCCTCGGTCGTGGAGAGAGCAACACAATGTTGCTTTCGACTTGACCAACTAACTAGTGATGAACCTAAGAATTGGCAGCCCCACTTGTGCTTTTCTGATCCAACTTGCATCCAGCATAGTCAGAATCAGTGTAGCCAATTAGGTCAAATGATTCGGTATGGGGGTACCAAAGACCAACTCCGATTGTGCCCTTCAGGTATCTCAAAATTATTTTAACAGCAATTAAATGAGATTCTTTGGCACAAACTTGATACCTGGCGCACATACCCACAGCAAAAAGTATATCAGGTCGACTAGCTGTGAGGTATAGCAGACTACCTATCATACTCCGATATTGAGTTAGGACAACAGGTTTACCACTCTCATCATTGTCTAAACGTGTGTTTGTAGCCATGGGAGTGGTTACCTCTTTCGAATCACTCATGTTAAATTTTCGGAGCATCTCTTGAGTGTACTTTGATTGGTGCACATGGATTCCATCTTGAGTTTGCTTGATTTCGAGTCCAAGGAAGAAAGTCAACTCTCCCACTAGACTCATTTCAAATTCACTCTCTATGTGTCCAATAAATTCATTTAAATATCCCTTATTGTTCGAGCCACAAATTATGTCATCAACATATACTTGGGCTACAAATATATTATCACCATCTCTCCGTAGAAATAGTGTAGGGTCTATTTGTCCTCTCACAAAACCTTTTTCAATAAGAAATGTCGACAACTGCTCATACCAGGCTCGGGGTGCTTGTTTAAGGCCATAAAGTACCTTTTTGAGCTTGAACACGTGGTTTGGGAATTCGGTACTCTCAAACCCCGGAGGTTATTCGACACAGACCTCTTCTCTTATTAAACCATTTAGGAAGGCCGATTTGACATCCATTTGATATAGCTTAAAACCTCGATGTGCTGCAACTGCAAGCATCAATCGGATGGATTCCAATCGTGCCACGGGAGCATGTCTCATCATAATCAAGGCCTTCTACTTGACTGTAGCCCTTGGCTACTAAGCGTGCCTTGTTTCGTATGATTTCTCCCTTATGGTTCAATTTATTTGTGAAGACCCATTTGGTTCCAATAATGGTGGTCTTCTTAGGTCTAGGGACTAAGTCCCAAACTTGACTTCTTTCGAATTGACCTAGTTCATCTTGCATGGCAATGATCCAATCGGGATCATTTAATGCTTCGTCAATTTTTCTAGGTTCAATTTCAAAAATTAGGGCAACTTCATTAGCCTCATTCCTAAAGAAGGATCTAGTCCTAACCCCATGATGGATGTCTCCAACAATTTGGTCTTGGGGATGACTAGAGGCAAACCTAGTTGTTCTTGGTGTAGGTGGTGCTTCTTGAATGGTGTCACTAGACACAAGGTCAGCCTCAGGATTCGGCTGATCTATGAGTTGTCTAGGCTCACCGTCATTAGACTCATCACCACCATCTACACCATTTGGACTTTCATCCAAACCCAGTTGCCTGAGTTCGAATTGAGCTCCTTCAACATCTTCTGATTGATCATTTACTTTGGGAATTTCCTCAAAAACAACATCAGAAGACTCTTCAACCAATCTAGATTTCTTGTTGTAGACTCTGTAAGCTTTGCTGACTAGAGAGTACCCGACTAGTATCCCTTCATCAGCTTTTGCTGTGAACTTTCCAAGATGGTCCTTGGTATTTAGAATGAACACCTTACAACCAAACACCCTAAGATGTTTAACCGTAGGTGGTTTTCCAAACCAAAGTTCATGGGGAGTCTTTCCTAAGAATCTATGGATGAGGACTCGGTTTTGCACGTAGCAAGCTGTGTTTACAGCTTCGGCCCACAAGTAGCTCGGTAAGGAGTACTCATTGAGCATGCTTTGTGCACCCTCTTGTAAGACCCGGTTCTTCCTCTCTACAACACCATTTTGTTGTGGTGTTCTAGGAGTAGAAAACTCGTGTCTATACCCTCTATCTTGACAAAACTCTAAAAATCTTTGATTTTGGAATTCACCTCCATGATCACTTCTTATTGTTTTAATTGTTGATGATTTTTCGTTTTCAACTCTTCTACAAAAAGAAATGAAGACATCTAAGGTTTGGTCTTTATATTTTAGAAAATAGGTCCATGTATACCTAGTAAAATCATCAATGATAACAAAACAATATCTACTACGATTCAAGGATATAATAGTGCTACAATCAAACAAGTTCATGTGAAATAAATCCAATGTGGTAAAAGTACTTACAGTGCTTTTACCTTTATGTGCAGATTTTGTTTGCTTACCCATTTGACATGCATCACAAAGTTTGTCCTTTTCATACTTGATGCTTGGTAAGCCACGAACTAATCCCTTGTTGGCTAAATTCCGGATATTCTTCATGTTCACGTGTGCTAGTCTCCGGTGCCAAAGGGCGGACTCATCTTCTCTTGACATGAGACACTTAACAAAAGCATTAGTAGCACTTTTAAAGGAAACTTGGTAAATGTTATCTACTCTTGTTCCTACTAGTACCGTGTCAAAGTTGTCATGTTGTCTAACTAGACATTGACTTGATTGAAAATCAATTACGTAACCCGCATCACACAATTGACTGACACTTAGGAGATTAAATGTCATCCCCTTGACTAGAAGGACATTCTTAATCCTAAGACATTTGGATATTTGAATGTCTCCTATTCCTATAACCTTAAGCCTACCATTGTTACCAAATGAAACATTACCTCTACTTTTTCTTTGGAGGGTAGTGAATAATGATCTATCACCGGTCATGTGTTTGGAGCACCCACTATCAACGAACCAAGTTGATAGATGCTCCCCCTCAATCACAACCTACACAATTCGAAAAATAGAAGATTTAGGTACCCACATCTTGGGACCTAAAGCACCTACTAAGCAAGACTTAGGCACCCATGCCTTGACCACCTTCTTTTGAGTCCTAGGAGTCTTAAGTGGTCTAACATCAGTCCTAGACATCAAGGAAACAAATGAAGGTTCTTTAGGTCAGTAACCAATACCGACCCTATTGTAAACCGCCCTTTGTGCATTTAGAATCATGTCTAGAGTCTTTGAGCTAGTTGAGAATTTCTCAAGAACACTCTTGAGTCTCTCAACTTCACTCTTCAAAGATTTGTTTTCATCCTCTAACATTTCTAAATGTAAATCATCAATATCCTCATCCTTAGAGGATTTCAACTGTTCAACTTCAATTTTTAATGATTTAATCTTATTTTTTGACTTTTTCAATAAATCGGTCAAACATGCAATGGTTCTATAACATTTATCTAGTTCGGGAGTGATTACCTCTTCATCATCCGAAGATGATGAAGCCGCGTTTGATGAGTCACTCGATTCATCACTGCTCTCTTGATCTTCAAGTGCCATGAGTGCCACATGACGTGCACTCTTCTCATCCTTCTCCTCTTCGGATGAACTTGAGGAGGATTCATCTCATGTGGCCTTCAAGGCCTTCTTCTTCTTCTTTGATTTCTCCTTCTTCTTCTTGGATTTCTCCTCCTTCTTCTTTAGCTTTGGGCATTCACTCTTGAAGTGCCCTTACTTGCTACACTCATAACAAGTAATGTTAGATTTATCAATCTTAACTTCACTAGGGTTACCTTTACCCTTGAAGCGCCGGCTCTTCCTTATCATCCTTCTTACAAAATTTGCCATCTCGGATGAAGAAGACCCGCTGCCATCCTCCTCGGATTCGGACTCGGACTCGGATGAGGATGAAAATGAAGAGACTTCCTTCTCCTTCTTCTTCTTGGTCTTTTCACCTGCTACAAGGGCAATCCCCTTCTCCTTGGGGCCTTTGTTAGCCATCTCATGCAGCTCCATTTCACAAAATAAGTCATCAAGTTTTACAATTGATAAATCCTTAGATACCTTGTAGGCATCCACCATGGATGACCACAAGACATTCCTTGGAAAAGATTTTAGCACATACCTTACAAGGTCGCGGTTCTCGACATTTTCATCAATGGAATGAAGACCGTTAAGAACTTCTTTGAACCGGCTATGAAGTTCACTCACCGTTTCACTCTCCTTCATGGAGAGGTTTTGTAGTTGGTTGAGGAACAAGTCCCTCTTTGCAATTCTCGAGTCTCGGGTTCTCTCATGGAGTTCAATGAGTTTATTCCACAAATCCTTTGCACTTGTAAAGAGACCAACCTTGATGAGTTGATCTTTGTTCATGCCACATTGTAAAGTCACCACCACCTTCGCGTCGGCTTCACTCTTCCTGGTTTGCTCATCCAACCAACGCCAAGATTCCAATTCTTTTCCTTCATCATCCTTTGGAGGGGAAAAATCCTCCTTCACAGTGAACCAAGTGTTGATGTCCATTTTGAGATAGTACTCCATCTTCGATCTCCAATATTGAAAATCTGATCCATCGAAGAAGGGAGGTTGGGTAGTGCTAAATCCTTCTCTCAACGCCATTGTTGTTGACTCTCGGATGTTAAGCCTCTTGTACAGAGCCCTAAGCTCTGATACCACTTGTTGGAACTTGGATAGCTAGAGAGGGGGAGGGTGAATATAGCCAGACACCACAAATCGCTTTCTCTTTGGAGATTTCTGCACTTCACAGATTAGTAGCACAGCGGAAGAAATGCAAAACAGAGAAGAACTGCAGAAATGGAAAGCAAATCGAAAACGCTAACAAGGATCGTTTAGAAGGTTCGGGGATAACTTGCCCCTACTCCTTGGCGTGCCCTTAAGGTGGGCGATCCCTTGATCGTCGGCAGATCAAGCCCCAAAAAATCCGGATAGAAAGCAACCTCCTTCTCGGTGGAGTAACCTCTCCACAGCGTTTCAAGATGAATGAAGTATTAAGTGCAGGAAACACAAGAAGAAATCTTACTGAGCACTTAGAACCTCAAGAACACAAGCAAACTCCTCACCGAGCTCCACTCAGCACAGATCTCACGCAAGAACTCCCTTCTTCGTGTCTTCTTACTGATGGACTAGCCAAGCTTCTTGTTTCTTCTTCCAAGTGCTCAAGTATCACAAGGTTGCTCAAGATTCACAGTAGAGTTGCTCAAGAGATGGATCAGAGTAATCGCACAAGCAGAACAAGAGATGTCGCGAGAACTGATCAAGTCTCGTCTCGCTGAGGCTTCATCGCTATCAAGCCCTTAAGCCTCTCCCACTGATCGCCAAGTCACAGCCACCTCTCTGCAGCTCCCAGCTGCTCACCTGCAACTGCTCACCCACCACTGAGCTCTCCTGGACTCCCTAAGCTTCCCTCAGACCAGCTCCAGTTAGCAGCTCCTGCAGCGCCAGCATCCGTTGCAACATGAGATGGAAACCTGCCCAAACTGATGTAACAAAAGCCTCAGTTTGACTCCCTTGAAGTAAACCTGAGTTACCTGCACACTTAGCAGCTCATTAGCTCAGCAAATCAACAGGGTATCAACAATCAGTAGTAAGGAGCAGAAATCAGTAGCGAATCAGCAGAGAAACAGACGAAATCAGAGCTCTGACAGCGTTTTTGAATTAAAGTTGCCAGCTACTGATCGGTCACTAGACCGATCAGGATGGGTTCAGACCGATCAGGCTCCATCCTGATCGGTCCCCAAAGCGTAATCAGAAATCGCGACTTCTCCGGGATCCGATCACCAGACCGATCCCAAGTCGTGGATCGGTCACCAGACCGATCCACCCCTTTGTAGGGTGATTTCCCAGCTTCGCAGTCCAAACCTCCTGATCGGTCACCAAAGCGATCAGGTCATCCTCAGACCGATCAGGCTGGGTCCTGATTGGTCATAGTGAGGAACTCGCGACATTTGATCGTTCACCAGAACGATCTGAATAGTATCCCTGATCGGTCACCAGACCGATCAGGAGCCGCACTGAAAGTTTTCCAAACTCACTGTATGCTCCCTGATCGGTCACCAGACCGATCAGGAGCCGATCAGTAAGTTTGCCAAAGTCACCGTATGTTCCCTGATCGGTCACCAGACAGATCAGACATCGCTGGATCGGTCACCAGACCGATCCACGGGGGAACTCCGTTCCAACTTCCCTGATCGGTTACCAGACCGATCCAGGCAAGGCCAAACCTACTCTAAGTCATGAGAACTGGCTCCCAGCCTCCCCTGACTCGTGCTCAGTCCCTCGGACCAAGACTCCGTGCCCAGTTTCACTCACCGGGACTTCAACCTAGCCCTCCAAGCTAAGACCTGGCCCTCCAAGCCGGGATTTCATCCAACCTAGCCCTCCAAGCTAGGACCTGGCCCTCCAAGCCAGGGTTTCATCACCTAACCCTCCGAGTTAGGAATTTTCACACCTAGCCCTCCATGCTAGGACTTTTCCACACCTAACCCTCTAGGTTAGGAATTTCCACACCTAGCCCTCCAAGCTAGGATTTTCACACCTAGCCCTCTAAGCTAGGACTTTTTCACACCTAGCCCCCCAAGCTAGGACTTTTCACACCTAGCCCTCCAAGCTAGGACTTTTCACACCTAACCCTCCAAGCTAGGACTTTTTACCTTCATCCAAAGTCCAGTCCCTGACCAGGACTTAATCATAATCATCTCATCAACCTAAACTATAATCGGTGTCAACACCAAAACAACAATCAGGGTCAGACTGCATCAACAATGAGGACTGTATTAATTGGCCGGGACACGCGTCCTCTGCCTATTGGTTTCTCAGGCGCCGAAGCGTCAGCCACCTGTTACGATTGCCTCGGGCGACGAAACATCTGCCGTCGGGAGTGTCCGCATCTTCGAGTCCCTATGTCTCCTCATGGATCCCAACGGAGGGTTCGGACGCGATCTCACTTTTTCTTGCGGCCCTTCCCCAATGGCTATCATTGGTCACTGTTTCCCTATATATGCACCAGCGGCGGTCTTCCTCGTAGTTTTCTTTCTCCTGGCACTCTCCGGCTTCCAGCGTCCTTTGTTTCTTAGTCCACTTCTACGGTAATCCCGTATCTTCTTCGGGTCAAAATGTTTGCAGAATCCCTGAAGGTAGGGTTCGTCTTGGACAACACCTCATTTGCAGCTGGCGTGGCTGCCGTGCTTGCTGATCCCTATGGCCCATTGTCAGCTACTCCCGTGTCCACTTCTCCGGCGGTAGCTTCCACCGACGTGCCTCCTTCCACGACGTGCCTCCTTCGAGTAAGGGGAAAACGCTTGAGCAGGATGCGCCGGATTCTGAGCTTGAAGTCTTAGACGCGGACAACGGTCCACTGGAGACCAGGCGCCTCCGCGATCGATCGGGCGACCGTTCTCCTCCGTTTGGGACCACCTCCACCTCTTTGAAGAGGATCCGCCTTGCGTCCCCTTTGCCGGTGACCTCGGTTCTGCCTACACTGGCGCCTAGTTCCCTAGTCTCTTTCATTCAGGGAGTTACTCTACAGGCGCCCCCTTTGATCCAGGTTGGATCTTCGGGTGTGCGGATCGATGAGCCTCCCCCTTCTCTCCCCGAGGAAGCTACAGGCCCTTGTCCTTTGCATCTGATCCTACCATCTCGGGCGGACCCTCGTACTGCCTACGAGACTCCTGTCCCTTGCCGCTAGGGTCGACCCGGGTGGTCCATTTATATGCTCCACTGATTGATCATTTGTACCAGGGCCTTCAAGAGTTTGACTATCAGGACCCCCTTACCCGAGCTAATGGCGTCATGGCGGGGGCCTGTCAGGTGCGTCTTACTAACGGCTTGCGCTTGCCTTGTTCTTTACCACCTAAAACTTTTGTTTTCTTTGCAGCTCATCGGATCAGTTTACGACATGGGCGTTTCCTTCGCGGCTCAAGCTCGGTCCCTTCGCCAAGCCGAGTCCCGAAAGGAGGAATTGGAGGCTCAGCTTTGCCATGCGCAGCTGCAACCTAGCGACGAGGCGGTAAACACTCTGCGGGCTGAGAACGTGGCCCTTCAAGAGCGTGCACTTAGTGCGGAGGCGCGACATCAGGAATGCCAGATGGAGCTGGATACAGCTCGTCCGATGATCATCAAGGCGCGACGACAAATCGCCTATCTGGAGCATGGGGAGCGCCAGGCCCAGGCGTTAGAGCAACAGGCCCAAACAGAGCTAGCCAAGGTCAAGGCGGAGCTCCTGGAGGCTTGCCAGTCAACCGCGATGATACACGCCAGTCTGTCAGCCAAAGAGGAAGAACTGACTGCCTGCTCGAGACACCTTGCACGGCTTAGAAGGCATCGCGTGACCCTGGAGACTAAGCTGAAGGTGTCTCAGGAGGAGCTGGAGACGGTCCGGGCTCATGTCGCGCCCCAGCGACTTGCCCGTATGCCTTAGTCTAGTGATGTTCTTTTTTACTTTCTTCATGTAGGTAGAGGCCAAGCCTCTTTTTGGAAATAGCACTACTTATGAATGCTGATCACTTAGGCTTATGCATGTTTTGTCGTTTAAATGATGGGCGTTCGGGTGCAAGCGATTCGAGGACTGCTTGCTCGACCCCTTTTGACTAGCGAGCGCGTGTAATGCCTGAGTGCAATGGTTGCTACATATCCGTCATTCAGGAGGGAACACGATTGAGTGATTCGGCCTTTGCGAGTGGTAGGGCAAAATGATACCCCCCCCCCCCCCCCCCCCCCCCCGTGTCAACCACTCGGGTGGACTCGAGTGAGATCACAAAGATTAGCACGACCATGATTGAACAATGCTGCCAGCCTGGGTGGTTCAGAGGATCTTTCTTTGAGTGCGCCCGATCAGGGAGTTAGGTTACAATAGTCATGAAGACATAGTTGCTTGTGGCCTGTGTGTAGGCGGGAAGTGAGGCGCTCGGTTGGCCGACGCTGAGGATCGGGTCGAGCAGCGTGCGGGAGCTGAGCCCGGTTAGGACTCGAGGGCGAGTCAAGAGTCTGGAGACTCGGTCGGTGAGTACTCAGGGAGCGTGGGTCGCCACGCGTACGACTGAGAGCCGACCTGAGGGGTGGTTGGGAGAGGGACCCGATTGTAAATCGTGTAGAGACGAGAGTCTGGACACTGGTTCAGGACGATTCTCAGGAGCATGGGCCGCCACACGTTCGATCGGAGACACTGAAACGAGTGGGGCATGACAGCTGGTTCGCTTATAACTTGCTGGGAAGGCAAGAGTCGGGACACTCGGTCGGTGGATACTCAGGGAGCGTGGGCCGTCACGCATCCGGCTGAGAGCCGATCCGAGGGTCGTGGGAGCAGGCCCACTTATAACTCGCGAGAGCGAGAGTCTGGGATGCTAGGTCAGGCGAGGCTCGGGGAGCGTGGGTCGCCATACGTCCGCCCAAGGGCCGATCCGAGGAGTTTGTGGTAGCAGGCCCACTTATAGCTCGCGAGAGCAAGAGTCTGGCTTCTCAGTCGGAGGCATCTCAGGGAGCGTGGCCCGCCACGCGTCTAGCTGAGAGCCGATCCGAAGGTCGTGGGAGCAGGCCCTCTTATAACTCGTGCGGAGCGAGAGTCTGGCTTCTCGGTCGGGGACATCTCAGGGAGCGTGGGGCGCCACGCGTCTGACTGAGAGCCGATCCGAGGGTCGTGGGAGCAAGCCCACTTATAACTCGCGCGGAGCGAGAGTCTAGCATCTTGGTCGGGGGCATCTCAGGGAGCGTGGGCCGCCACGCATCCAGCTGAGAGCCGATCCGAGAGTTATGGGAACATGCCCACTTATAACTCGTGTGGAGCGAGAGTCTGGCTTCTCGGTCGGGGACATCTCAGGGAGCGTGGGCCGCCACGCATCCGGCTGAGTGCCGATCCAAGGGTCGTGGGAGCAGACCCACTTATAACTCGCGTGGAGCGAGAGTCTGGCTTCTCGGTCAGGGACATCTCAGGGAACGTGGGCCGTCACGCGTCCGACTGAGAGCCAATCTAAGGGTCGTGGGAGCATGCCCACTTATAACTCGCATAGAGCGAGAGTTTGGCTTCTCGGTCGGGGACATCTCAGGGAGCGTGAGCAACCACGCGTCCGGCTGAGATCCGATCCGAGGGTCGTAGGAGCAGGCCCACTTATAACTCGCACGGAGCGAGAGTCTGGTTTCTCGGTCAGGGACATCTCAGGGAGCGTGGGCCGCCACACGTCCGGCTGAGAACCAATCCGAGGGTCGTGGGAGCAGGCCCACTTATAACTTCCATGGACCGAGAGTCTTACTTCTTGGTCGAGGACATCTCAGGGAGCGTGGGCCGCCACGCGTCTGGCTGAGAGCCGATTTGAGGGTCGTGGGAGCATACCCACTTATAACTCGCGCGAAGCGAGAGTCTGGCTTCTCGGTCGGGGACATCTCAGGGAGCTTGGGCCGCCACATGTTCGGCTGAGAGCCGATTTGAGGGTCGTGGGAGCATGCCCACTTATAGCTCGCACGGAGCGAAAGTCTGGCTTCTCGGTCAGGACATCTCAGGGAGCGTGGGCCGCCACGCGTCCGGCTAAGAGCCGATCCGAGGGTCGTGGGAGCATGCCCACTTATAACTCGCGCGGAGAGAGAGTCTGGCTTCTCGGTTGGGGACATCTCAAGGAGCGTGGGCCGCTATGCGTCCAGCTGAGAGCCGATCCGAGGGTCGTGGGAGCAGGCCCACTTATAACTCGTGTGGAGCGAGTGTCTGGCTTCTCAGTCGGGGACATCTCAGGGAGCGTGGGCCGCCACACGTCCGGCTAAGAGTCGATCCGAGGGTCGTGGGAGCAGGCCCACTTATAACTCGCATGGAGCGAGAGTCTGGCTTCTCGGTCGGGGACATCTCAGGGAGCGTGGGCCGCCACGCATCCGGCTGAGAGCCGATTCGAGGGTCGTGGGAGCATGCCCACTTATAACTTGCGCGGAGTGAGCTGTTAGCCGATTCTTGAGAAGGTTGGGCTTCCACTAGATGCATGAGGGTTGCAAAATACATCTTTTTCACTATCCTGGAGGGTGAGAGCCTCTCCGGGCTGACTTGCATGAAACCATGTGCACTCCTTGCTCAATCAACATTTTGTCGGGTGGCCTACTACTCGTCCATTCCTTTGGGCTCACAAGGGGGCCTTGATGGGAGCAAATTACGAGCAATTGGGGGCTCGAGTCCTTATCTCTCGATTGGAGCTCGGGCTTGTCCTCCCCGGCCGATGTCCTGCCTTGGGGCGGCTTGTCCCCGGGCGTCGGGAGTCCGACTCTTGCCAAGCTGCCGGCATTCCTCAATGTCGTGGGTGTGACTATGATGAATTATGCAATAAGGTCTCCAGCGGGCTGGCAGGCAGTCTTGCGCCACTGGCTGCACCTGTCGACGCTCTGTCTCCATTCGGTTGATGAGCCCCCGCGGACTTCGAATGGGCCCACCTGGCGGACTGCTGGGCTGTGTCAGATTTCGGGGGGGGGGGGGAGGGCGTGCTGGCTGGCTCCTTCTTTCAGGCAGCCTGCGCCTTTTCAACATTAACGTACTTGACCGCCTTACCTAGTAAGCTATCGAAGTCCTTGGGAGATTTTCTGATGAGCGAGCAGAGAAAATCTCCGTCTTGTAATCCTTGGGAGAATGCGTTGATCAACACCTCGGGTGTGGCGGTTGGCACATCTAGTACCATCCCATTGAACCTCTTGATGTAGGCCCGAAGTGTCTCTTTCGGGCCTTGCTTTAAAGCGAACAAGTTGACACTTGTCTTGTGGTGTCTTCGGCTGCTCGCAAAGTAATGGAGGAATGTTCTCTTGAGCTCGGCAAAACTAGCTATCGATCCACTAGGGAGTTGCCCGTGTTAGGGGTTCCACAGTTGCAAACATAGTCCCACATCTAAAACACATGGGAAAGATCATAGGCTTATAAGGAATAATGATATCTCCATTGGCATGATGCCTTTTGGGAGAGCTCAAGAGCAAAACCATGAGGGCTTAGGCCCAAAGTGGACAATATCATACCATTGTGGAGATATATAAATTCCTTTTGGTCCTAATAACCCGAACCATCGTTGAGCGACTCCAGAGAGCGTTGTCAGGAATGTTCTACACTTCACGCCCTCGGGATATTGATGGAGTAGTGCAGCACTTTCAAACTTCATGAGGTGCTCCTCGGGGTCAGCGGTTCCGGCATACTCGGGCATGGTGAAGAATCTGAGATGTCGATGAATCGGATCCTCAAGGATCCACGGAGCAAAGGGGCTTTGCGCTCGAGGAGTTGGTAGCGCACCAACCTGGGCTTTCCTCTTATCGTGGCGCGGCAAGTGTGTTTGGCTGGATGCGGGTGCTTCGACCGGCAAGGACCTAACCGCGTCAACCCGGTTTTGGTACACGCGCGAGAGGCAGGGGGCCGCGCCTCCGGCTGGCGGAACGACTTTTCTCCGATCTCCCGCGGGGTGGTATGTCGCGGGCTCCTAAGGCCATGTTATCGGGTCATCAGCGCGCGACGGTCTCAGTGAGGTTCCCCTTGTTGGAAATTCTAGGCCGCAAAAACCGCTTTTTGCGTTGCGGAAACCCCAGAAGTTCGGCCACGGATCCGTGCGAACATAAAAATAAATTACGAGTACGAGTTTAATCTACATTTGATCTACATGATAAGAATCATTACCCTTGACGCGTAGCCCTTCGCTTTCCCGCTTGTCCAAAAGGCCGCCGGATCTCTTAGAGTGTCAAAGCAGACACTCCTCTATACGTATCCACGCGAACAAATGAAGATGGATCAAAAGCTTAGGTGTGCTAGCACCCTATAGCTTTCGGCCAAGAGGAGAGGTCGAAGAAGCACTTCCACCAAAAATCAAGAGAGAAGAAGAAAAGCCTCACCCCCGACAAATGAAACAAAACATCGGTTTTGTTCCCTCATGGTGGCCGGCCACTTAATGGCCATTAATGGCCATTAGGTGGCCGGCCATAATGGCTACTAAGTGCCATTAGGTGGCCTTCCATATCCCCTTTCAATTTGAATTCGAAATTCAAATGGGGGGAAACCAAGTCATCACTTGGTCAAACAAAGGTGAGGTGGGTTTTGGTCAAGTCAAACTTGTCTTTTATGGACTTTCCATAAATAGTCAAGTCAAACTTGACTCCATTTCTTCTCCCATGTCAAGTCTAACTTGAAGTGGAACCAAGTCAAGTCAAACTTGATTTGGATTTAGGTCAAGTCAAACTTGCCTTTTATGGACTTTCCATAAATAGTCAAGTCAAACTTAACTCCATTTCTTCTCCCATGTCAAGTCTAACTTGAAGTGGAACCAAGTCAAGTCAAACTTGATTTGGATTTAGGTCAAGTCAAACTTGCCTTTTATGGACTTTCCATATTTAGCCAAGTCAAACTTGACTTCAATTTTTCTCCATCTATTTGTTCTTTGCGTGTGACCCTATAGGTTATTGTAACGTTGACAATGCTTCTAACCTCTTAGAAACATAAGCAATGAGCGGTATCTAGCAACACATCATTGCTACCCAAGTTACAAGAATGTTGAGATCCAACATCACCTTGTGACTAATAATTGTGACTCTCACAATATATGATAATGTCCCTCTATCCTTGATATCTAGATTGACTCAATTGAGGCATAGACCGTGTCATCCTCGAGTCAATCTATATCTTGAACTCCAAGTAGACTCACACTAATCAAGTGAGCTCAATATCTCATATTGACTCACTTGGGCATGGCCATGCACTTTGTGGTCTCACTCTATCAAGAATACGATATCGCTCCCGTCATATAGGAGGGATAGATCCCATCTACATCACTCACATCCCTCTCCATAATTTGTTACATACCCAGTAATCGCCTTTATAGTCCACCCATTTACGGGTGACGTTTGACGAAGCCAAAGTACACAACTCCTTATGTAGGAATCCATGGTGACTTCAGGTCCAAGGACTAATAGTCATACTAATAGCCACATGAGAAAGTATATGACACTCATATAACGATCCATGATACTTTCTCATGGTGGGTCATTCAGTATACATTCTCCAATGCATACCCATGTGTCAACTTGATATCTCTATATCTATGACTTATGAGATCAAGTCATCATGTTGACCTACATGCTAGTCTCTACGTATTAACATTGTCCCTGAATGTTAATACTCGACTAGGAATAATTTAGAGTAGTGTTCTCCATATCATCTCACTATCGATTCAACCAATCGATTGATATAGATAAGAACCTTCTACTCAAGGACATTATTATACTTAGCTAATTGGCACAAATACACGTAAGTATAATAACCATAAAACATGCCTTTATTTATACATAGGAATATGATACAAATTAGTCCATACAATCATTACATGATCGGCTCTAGGGCTCTCACCAACACCCCTAGCCCAGGCAGCCGAAAGGTGCTCGTACTCTTTGGGAGTAGTAGTCATCCCAACCCGGTTGAGATCCTCCATCTTCACTTCTGATCAGGCGGGATGCCCTCCTTCTAGCGCCAAATTTGTTCCTGTCGAGAAGCGAGGTGGCAGTCCCAAGGGCTGGATAGTCTCCCGGGCGTCACGAGCGGGTGGGGCGGCATTGCCCTGGCTCTGACCTGGCTCCTGCCTGCAAAACAATGACCGTTAGCAAACCCGCCGGGGAGTTTCCCTGGCAAGGCACTTCGACGGTCAAGTCAGTATCTGCAAGAAATATAGTGGGGCTGAATTGAAATGCAGTAGTAGGGAAAGCTCGCGCGCATACCTGCTGACTGAGGAGTGAAGGGTTTATATAGCCGGGGGAGCTGACAACCCTTGTCCATGTCGACGAGACAAGGGTGTGGTACTTGTCAGCTCGTATGATAGCACTTGGGAGCACCGCGGTAGGGCGCGGGGTGCTTGAGTAGTACGATGGTACTAACTGGGCGGACTGACCGCGAGGTGTGTTAGGAATAGGTAAGGTGTGTAGTACCTTGACATCAGGGTCGTACCCTGGATATAATGACATAGGGGGCATAGGACAGGATAGTTCGTACCTTAAGCGCTGACTGGCGGGTCCGGGTGTCAAAGACCGGGTCGGGTAATGGCCAGGGAGCGTGGGCCGCCACGCGTCCGTCTGGGAGAGTTGAGGCACAGGATACGCCCTGAGTCGGGGGTTTGTTGGGTTATGTCTGGCTGACTCGAACGGATATCCGATTCATGTGGTGCTAGGGGAGCGTGGGTCACCACGCGTCCAATTGAACGGCCTGGCCCCGACTCGGACCGGGGGAGAGTTTAGGTGACTGAGTTAGGAGACGCTCGGGATCGGCTCGATCGAACCTGCCTGGGGTCGGTTGGCAAGTGCCGGGAGGAGCTCCTGGCTTCAGAAGTCCCCTGATGAGGTCGTCGTCGGCCCTTCTACTCGGCCTCCGTGACGCCAGGCTGGCTGGCTATGCGGGCCAAGCCATTCGTAAGCAAGGCCGGGATCAGTAGAAGGTATGGATTAACAACCATCTCTCAAGTCTGTGATGGGGGCATTATTGTAGATGGTTTTTGAAACGGTCTCATGTCTCAAATAAAGATTCTCCATCTTTTTGCATAAAGTTGATGATCAGATGCCTTATACGAGCAATTTTGCTCAGCAAGTAGAACTTACTGAGGAATTGTAGCTTTCATTGATCTCATGTGGCGATGCACTTTGTACACAAGGATGAAAGCCACAACTTGGCTTTGTCTATGAGCGAGAAGGGAAAGAGCATAAGTCATATGGCAGCCACTGAGACTCTGTTCTGCTTGAGAGTTCACAAATTTCCAAAAAAAAATTTCAAATGTAAGTTGGGATCCTCCATGGGTGATCCACTAAAGTGACTCTATTGCACCATACGTATCAAGGTCAGCTTAACTCAAAATTATTGGCCTCTATGGTAGGTCGGGCTATGCTCGATCTAAAGCCCCTAACGCTAGGTGATGAGTAGTCTCCTAGTGCTCATTGATTAGTTGCTCCCAACATATTTGGGATGCTCTGATTATGATCTCTTTCCATACTTTGTTGATTTCTCAGTCTTCTATAGAAGCTATGGTCAATCTCAAGATTAGACGATAGTAGGTTTTCTTCTCTAGCATCCCTGCACATGCAAGAAAATTAATCCCCTTGCAAAGGAAAAGAAAAGAAACAAAATAAGGTAGATCGAGACCGATTTTAGCAAAATAGCAAAAATAGAAACAAGTGCAAGAAATGAAAAATAGTCCAATCCAATCAAAATAAAATTCAGTTAATATCACTCTAGAATCAGTCCCCAGTAATGACGTCAAAAACTTGATGAGCAAACCGTAAGTGTAAGGTGTGGTCGTCAAGTAATAAGATATCAAATTCACAAGGATTAGTGAGTAAGTACAAACCTACAAGTCAAGCTCGATTGTTAATAATAGTTTTTGTAGTGTATCATTAACAACACATATTTATTGTGTGCTGTTAATAATAGTTAGTAGCATGCCAAATAAAACGTACTGTGGATACTATAATATTTTTATAAATAACAACATGCAAAAAATAATATGCTGTCAAATCTAATTTTAACAGCGCTCAATACACTATCTATAGCGTGTATGATGCATTGTTAAAAATTAATTTAACAGTGCATTTGTAGCGTGCCGCGGATGCACCGTTAAAAATTTGATTTCATATAAAAACAAATGAGAAGGGTTTTTTTTCTAAACCCATCCACGCCGAAAGCCTTCGCTCACGAAATCTCCACACACAAGAAATCACCGCTCTATCTTCTCCGCACAAGAAGTTTGCACAAGGGTATCCTCACCACACAAGAAGTTCGCACAGGGTTTCTTCGCCGAACAAGAAGTTCGCATGCCGCTCCATGTTCGTGCCACACGAAGGTTTCCTCACCCTCACAGTCAAAGACCTGTTTTGAAGCCTCTCCCCTACTTCCTTGAGGTATGTTGTTGGATCGTGACCGCCAAGCTAGAGGGGGGGGGGGTGAATAGCTTTTCTCTCATTCTCTACCTATAACGTTAGCAAGCGCAAGTGGAATAACAAACAAACAAACTAAAAACAATGCTAACGCCAACCTTTATGTGGTTCGGAGATGACGCTCCTACTCCACGGCTGTCCGTAAGGTGGACGATCCCTTGATCCTTCGGTGGATCACTCCCCGGATGCCCTCCGGCTATCTCGTGTAGCTCCTTGTGGGTGGAGAAACCTCGCCACAATCCCGGACACACTTCTGAGCAACTGAGACTACTAATGGGCTCTAACCAAGCTCATTTCGTCAAGAGCTCTCAGCCAAAACCGAGCCTCTTTAAATAGGTCTCTTGGCTGAACACCTCGCCAACAGTCAACTGGTCCATTACCAGTCGACTTATCCCACTCAAATTCGACCGTTACAAGCCCAACGTTCGAATTGCAGCCACACTAGTCGACTGCTCCAGGGGCAGTTGACTGGCCACCAGTTGACTGGTCCTGGACCAGTCGACTGATGTCTCGGTGAGTTCGAGTTTCCTTGCTAGCAGTCGACTGATCCATTCCCAGTCAACTGCCCAGCTTACACTCTCACTATCCCTCACCCCGAAGACTCTCCTTCATGTATGCCTTCAAGTACACTCCCTTGGCTTGCGCCTTGAAGTCCTCTTCCACCGGCTATCTTCCCTCGGATGCGCACGTAAGCCCTCGGCTTGCCTCCATCCACCCTTCACGTGTGCCCTTTGAAGTCCACTTCCCCGGCTTGCCCTTGGAGTCCTCTTCCCTCATCTCTCGTCCCTCGGATACGTCCTTCATGTGTGACTCACCAAGTCCTGCAAACTCAATCACACATATCAAATAACAAGAGTAAACCTAACTTAAACCCTTTGCCTAAACATCAAAACACATGGTCACTCCAGACCAAAGATTGCCCCAACAATCTCCCCCTTTTTGTTGTTTGGCAATCCGTTTAAGTTAGGGAAAACAAATAGCAAAAACAATGCATGGATCCTATAACAAGGCATCCCCACACCTAACCTCTCCAAGTTAGGAATTTTTACCAAAACGGGTTTTTTAAAAACCTTTCCAAGGCTCCCCCTACATTGGACTTACAAAAGCTTTTTAAGAACCTCTCCAAGGTCCCCCTTACACCATGGATTGACCAACAATGATCCCCCTTTACCTAGGCTCCTCCTAGACCTAGAATTTCTTGCAAAGGCGTGTTTGGTTTCCCACTTAAACCCAACACTTCTCCCCCTTTGCCATACATCAAAAGACTCCAACAATTTCCTCCTTATTGGATCTCTTAACCTATAATGATCATACACAAAGTGTACTAGTCCTCCATACACTTGTTTTACATCATTTCGACACTTTTTAATTTCTAAAAACCCAATTCAGCCTTTACTAGTCGACTGCCCCCTGGGCCAGTCGACTGGCACTCTGAAAAACCAAATTTCAGCTTTCTGAATCCAATTTCAAAAATGTACCAGAAATTTCATAAATCTCCAAAAAATTTCAAATTTTGTGGAGAGGTTTGTGGTACCCATATCTACTTGGGAAAATACATCCACCCATGTATCTATCACCAATCCCAAGATTGATACAAAACCCAAAAGTAGCTAAATGGTTCAATTGAACCTTGACCTAAAGTCCTAGTTTTGGTTTTCCTTTGATGTCACTACCCATACCAACCCACAATGCATCCCTAGCATTGATTTATATGACATTAATACATCAAAAACCAATTCTCATGCTTTATGACCCCAATGTCATATTTCCATGCATGAAACTCAAACCCATTGTGCCAAATCCCAAAGAATTGGGACTCAAATCCGTCTCCAACTCTTTTTAGCACACTCCATGGTCCTCCTAGACCTCCGAAAGAAACCTCCCGAGATCCATTTACCATGGATCCCAAAGACTCCTAGAGCTCCCCCTTGAGCTCTTAGCCTTAGCCACCTCCCTAGGTGACTCAACAACCACTAGGCCACACCGGTGTACCTCCAATGACTCTTGGCCTACAAACTTAACTTTCTTAACCTTAGACACCTTGTCCTTGGTTAAGGCCTTCTTTTTATTTTTAAATGACACCCTCTTGTGATTTTTGGACTTCCCCTCTTTGCCATAATTATATGCTACCATAGCATATTTCTTTTCATTGGCATTGGAGACCTTAGATCGGTATCCCAACCCCGATCTATCATTGTTGGGTTTTAGACTACCCAACACCATACTTAAACCCTTAGATCCAATAGTGAATCTACCTAGGGTTTTCTCCATTTCTTCAAGTCTTGCCCTCAAGATTTGATTTTCCCTCTCTAGGTTCTCAATTCTAGAACTAACATGTCCTCCTTGGACATTCCTAGACCTACCCACCTTTCTAGGCATATGTCTCCCCTTCTTGGGATTTTTGTCTTGATCCTTAGGTCTACAAGTCTTAGATTTATCATGATGCATGATTTTCCTAGGTTTTGATCTACAACATTAACCCTATTTTTATCATAATATTTAAAATCAAAATTATGCATGGATAAATAATTGACCTCATTTCTAACATGCATGGAGGAGTTTTAAATTACATTTAAACTTAAAGTTAGGGATTACCTCCCTTATCCTTGTAGCTCCCCCTTGATGTGAGCTTCTCCTCTTCTCTTTTTCTCTCATTTTCTTAAATGCTCCATTTTCTTGAGCTTTCCTTTTCTTGGACATTGGGTGTGATAATGTCCTAGCTCCCCACATGTGTAGCAGCTAATGTGCTTCTTTTCTTTCTTTTCCCTACAACCCACATTAGATTTTAAATGAATGGACCCGGGTTTAGGGTTTACCTCCTTTTTATCTAGTGAACACTTGTCCTTGTAGTGCCCCTTCTTGTTGCATCCAAAGCATATGATGTGGTCCTTTGACTTTGCTTTGGTGGAGGTAGGAGCTTCTTCTTGCTCCGGTATTGAAAAGGGTCTCTCATCCCCCTCAATTCTTGAAGTGGAGACCTCTTCTTCTTCCCTTGATGAAGTGGATGATCTCTCACTCTCTTCTTCCACTTCACTTGATGAGATGGACAATTCTTCTTCCTTTTCCCCCTTTTGGGTCATTGAATTTATTTCTTTGGGCTCTTCTACTGTTTGAGCTTGTGTAGGGTTCTCATGAAATTCTCCTATATTTTTCTATAACTCATATGCATTTTTATACTCACCTACACCACTCAAAACATTATTAGGTAAAATATCAATTAATATACTAATTACCTTCTCATTTGCCTTAGATTGGGCTTGTTGTTCCTTGGTCCAATATCTAGGTCGAAGCTTTTTCCCATGCTTATCTGTTAGAATTTCGAATGGTTCTTCTAGCATCACCATGCACTCCCAATCCATTCCAAACCAAGTCTTCATTCTTGTCCTCCAATAGTCAAAATCTTCATGATCGTAGGGAGGTGGAATGTCGATGCCATCATCCAACTTGTCTTCCATCATCATTCCCTCTAGCTTGTGCTCTCTCGGCGGTTAGTCCATAGATAAGCGACCTTCGCTCTGATACCACTTGTTGGATCATCACCGCCAAGCTAGAGGGGGGGGGGTGAATAGATTTTCTCTCGATTCTCTACCTATAACGTTAGCAAGCGCAAGTGGAATAACAAATAAACAAACTAAAAATAATGCTAATGCCAACCTTTACGTGGTTCGGAGATGAAGCTCCTACTCTATAACTGTCCGTAAGGTGGATGATCCCGTGATCCTTCAGTGGATCACTCCCCGGATGCCCTTAGCTAGCTCGTGTAGCTCCTTGTGGGTGAAGAAACGTCGCCACAATCCCGGACACACTTTTGAGCAACTGAAACTACTAATGAGCTCTAACCAAGCTCATTTCGTCAAGAGCTCTTAGTCAAAATCGAGCCCCTTTAAATAGGTCTCTTGGTTGACCACCTCGCCACCAGTCAACTGACCCATTACCAGTCGACTGATCCCACTCAAATTCGACCATTACAAGCTCAACGTTCGAATTCCAACCACACCAGTCGACTGCTCCAGGGGCAGTTGACTGGTCTTGGACCAGTCGACTAATGTCTCGGTGAGTTTGAGTTTCCCTACTGGCAGTTGACTGATCCATTCCCAGTCTACTGCCCGGCTTACACTCTCACTCTCCCTCACCCCGAAGATCCTCCTTCACGTATGCCTTCAAGTACACTCCCTTGGCTTGCCCCTTGAAGTCCTCTTCCACCCACTATCGTTCCTCGGATGCGTACGCAAGCTCTCGGCTTGCCTCCATGCTACCCTTAACGTGTGCCCTTTGAAGTTCTCTTCCCCAGCTTGCCCTTGGAGTCCTCTTCCCTCAGCACTCGTCATTCGGATACGTCCTTCATGTGTGACTCACCAAGTTCTGCAAACTCAATCACACATATCAAATAACAAGAGTAAACCTAACTTAAACTCTTTGCCTAAACATCAAAATACATGGTCGCTTCGGACCAAAGATTACCCCAACATATGTCTCTTCTCTTCTTACAATTTTCATATGCTCAAGATAGTATTAGGCTATTAAAACGCTATTATAGATGTTCACGGTAGAAGAAAATGAACATACTTTACTTCCTCTATGAATTTATTACCAATATCCACCAATAAATTGATGGTGGGTACACCAAGGTTTTTCTTTTATGCCGCAATGCCTCTATTAATCAATAAAAATTTTGCAAGTAGTGGTCCACAATCTTGCTGTGAACCAGTGATATCAATGATGCAGATCTTCCTACGAAGAGATTAATAAGATGAGCTCTAATACACTTAGTCAAAAAATTTAATGAAACGTTTAGTGAATGACGTGACATTTTATATGTACACGTCCAATTATCACTCGGACACCATCGGCGGTCTCCGGCCGACGCTCTGAATCAAACTATACCCTGGGGGGCATGGTAAATCCGTCGAGGGATCGCTACATACAAAGTGTCATGTCATTGACTGAGCTTTTTCTTAAGATTTTTTACTGATAATATCATTTTCCTAATAAGATATATGACAGTAAATATTAATGGCATATATAGCTATTTTAGGAAGTACATTTTAAGATATGCTCCACAATCTTCATCCTAGAGGAACATGGTCTGGAAAATAATCTTCTGATCTAGTGCCATAACATTATGTCTGTGCACATTTCATTTGATGATGTTAAATGATCAAGATACTGGTGGTATTGATGTGTATGGAGCATCTAAAAAGTACTGTATTTATGTAATGAAAGTGCCATAACTGACTATCTACCTACCAAGTATTCTGTTACCGTACTCTTAAGCATGAGCGTGTACTACTACCATGTTTCTCTATCTTCTGGTAAGACCACTACTTGCAAATCTTTTCATCTATGGCTTTGTACATAATAACTCAGTTATTTATGTTCTTGTTGTTTGGATTTTCCTATTGCTTAATTTTAAAAAAGATTATATTGAATGTGTTTAATTTGGCACTATCAGTAAAGTAAGACACTTTATCCTACTAGATTTTGTGGAAAATTATGCTCCTGTAGAAATTGATCCTTAATAGGAACTTAGCAAGTTGGACATTTTTCAAGTAGCTATTTACATACTTCTGTATAAATGTAGGCTTTATTCGTCCCTGTGCAGACTGGTCAAGTTTATTTTAGTGGGTTTATTTGTGCATTCTCAATCTAGGAAGGAGAATTAGATAATTTCTACAATATGTTTCTTTTACTCTATTTAACTTAACATCTAGCATATTTGGAACATTTACACTGTTTTTATTGATTTCATTAAAGTGATCAAATTATGGATTTATTGATTTCATTAAAGTGAACAATTAAGTTTTATCTTGTTAGGTGGGATTATCCTGTTAGGTGGGATTAGTTGTAAAGAATAGCTTATCACCCTTAAAACTTTTGAAGCTATAAAGAACAACTTATCACCCTAAAACTTTTCAAAATTTCAACTTTTTTAACACGTCGTTAATAGAATTTTAAAACACAAAGAAAAAAAAACAATTCCTTTTATATATACACATCATTCACCTTTAGTACATTGGTTTTAGTAATGGATTGTAATCTTCCTCTATAGATGTGCATGACAAAAAAAAAATCTTATGCTGACATTACTGATTCCGCGCCTAAAGCAACCAGAAAATAATATAGATATATACTTAAAACTCCTTGTGAAGGAATTGAATGAGTTGTGATACACAGGTGTGGATGCGTATGATGCATTTAGTAAGTCAATGTTTAATTTGAAGGCTATGTTGATGATGCAATTAGCCTTGTATTTGGCAAGGAATCTTGAGCCAAAGTGCAAGGAATGAATTTGGAGTTACACCATCAAAATTTGAAATGTCTATGTAGAATGGAGCTGTTAAACATCTTGACATGTATATAATCTTCAACAAGAAATGCAAGAAATGAGAAGCATGTTCATAGAAAATCAAAGGCAATAAAATGAACAAGAATAAGTTGTTAGGACTGGTAGGCGAGCTAGAGGGGGGGGTGATTAGCTCCGTTCTTTGCTTGATGAAGATTTGTCGCAGCGGAAACTTGAGCAATGCTAACACCTCAAATTTTACTTGGTATCCACTACCTTGAGGTGACTAATCCAAGGATCTGCTCTTCCTCACTCTCTCATACACTATGAAAGATCTCCTTTGTTGAGGCAGAGAAACCTCGTACAAGCTTACAAGAAGAAATACAACCATGAATAAGCATATACAAAAGAAATCTTATAAGATTTACACAAATAAGTTCTGATACCACTTGTTAGGATCGATAGGCGAGCTGAAGGGGGGTGACTAGCTCCGATCTTTGCTCGATGAGGATTTGTTATTGTTAGTGCAATATTCGTTAGGTCAGAGTTGACTTTGTTTAATTAGACTCGGGTGAGCTTGAGTTTCAATGTTTGACAATGATGTTTGAACATTGTGTGAGTCAAGTGGGTCAAGGCTGACTGGAGCCTTGACAGGTGAAGTCCAGGTAGATCGGGGAAATTGTATGCTGACAAGAAAAAAGTCCTAATGGGACTAGGCACACCTAGTAGGACTAGGTGAAGTCCAGGTGGATTAGGGAGATCGTACGCTGACACGGAAAAAGTCCTAGTGGGATTAGGTGAAGTTCAGGTGGATTGAGAGATCACACACTGACACGGAAAAAGTCCTAGTGGGACTAGGCACATCTAGTAGGACTACGTGAAGTCTAGGTAGATCAGGGAGATCGCACGCTAGCACTAGAAAAGTTCTAGTGGGACTAGGTGAAGTCCAAGTGGATCGGGGAGATCACACGTTGGCGCAAGAGAAGTCCTAGTTGGGAACTATGCAAGGGAAAGTCCAAGTCGGTCAAAGATTTGATCGGACACTTGGTGAGGAAGTCCTAAAGGGTCATGATTGTCTAGGGTTAGGTAAGAGAAACCTAGACTTGAGAGCTAAGGAAGTTTGGGTTGGGCAATCAATTCGGTGGTCAATTGGGCTATTGTCTCGTGAGAACAGAAAAGTCCTTAATCGACTAAGTGATCGATTAAGGGGGTTGCCAATCAATTGGGTGATTGATTGGCGCAGGATTATTGCAAGAATAGAAGCATGCTGAATCAATTAGGTAATCGATTCAGCATCCTCTTAATTGATTAGTCAATCGATTAAGGAGGACCATAATCGATTAGCCAATCGATTATGGAGGAATTGCGCAAGAGCACAAAAAGGTGCTGAATCAATTTAGAATCGATTAAGATCTTCTTGATTGATTGACTAATCAATTAAGCTTCAAAAAATAGTCGTTGAATGGCTAGTTTGACCTGGTAATCAATTGGGTGAACCCTAGGTCGCGGATATATAGGATTTTTATGCAGGTTTGAAGGGTGGCTCTTCGCATATCTTCCTCTTCTTCCATCGTTATTTCAAGAGAAGTCTTGGAGCATAGTGCTGGTGCATTTCCAAGGTTCTAGTGACGATTTCAAGCTAGAAGTAAGCAAAAAAAAGTAAAGAAAGCTCTTTTTTATAAATCTTGTAAGATTTCTTTTGTATTTGTTTATTCTTGGTTGTATTTTGTCTTGTAAGTTTGTACAAGGCTTTTTCGCCTCAACAAAGGAGATCTTTTATGGTGTATGAGAGAGTGAGGAAGCGCGGATCCTTGGATTAGTCATCTCAAGGAGGTGGATACCAAGTAAAATCTAAGGTGTTAGTATTGTTCAAATTTCCACTGCGATAAATCTTCATCAGGTAAAGATCAGAGCTAATCACCCCCCTCTAGCTCGCCTACCGGTCCTAACATAAGTAAGTAATTAAATAACATACATTTATTCTTAATTCTTATGATTTTTAATATTCTTATGGTGAAATTATATTATATCATGAGGTGTTAGCATGCTCATTTATTATATTTTTTTTATATTCATCTTGAAAATATTGTCTGCAGCATGTTCATTTATGCCTTCCTCTGAATCATTTATATTTTCTTCTAATTTTCCATTTTTCATTATATTTGGTTCTAATTCAGTCATGCTAGAAACTTTTGTTTGGAGTGTGAAATCATAAGATTCAACTATTTCTGTCATTAGACTACTTCTGGAGTTGAATTTCAATCCGTAGTAACATTCTAGAGTGTGAATTGTCCTATAGCAGGTGATATCATATTTCTTCTGTGTTTTTGTGAATAGAGTAAGTCTTTGTGGTTGATAATGAAATTTTAGATTCTTTATGGCTTCTCTTTGTAGCTAGGTTAATTTTTATCGTGGAAATATCATTGTTATAACTTACAGAATTATTTGGTTATACAATTACAACTAAAGAGTTTGACTCGTGGAGATATCATTGATAATACTAAATGTAAGCTGTTTCATTGGAGTGTTGATGTAGTTGTTGCAGAAGACCGAATCGCATCCATAGATCCCAAAGTAAAAGTGCATCACGTTCCTCTTAGTGGAGCTTGTTGGAAAGTTTAGATTGATAGAGTATTTGTGGACAAGCTAGACCTTATTCGACCAAATGATGAGATGTTGTTTCTCGAAGATGCAATAGGAAACACAGTTGCTTGGTTATCTAAGTTCATAGTTTTCTGTGACTGAGTTACTTACTTTAGACTTTGTGACTAGTTTGTACTTTTTTTGCTACTAAGTTAGTTTAGACTTGTGACTAGTTTGTAATGTTTTTTGCTGCTAAGTGAAATGTTATTTGGTTAAACTGTGGTGTTGATGATTATTTGTGATATTATAAATGTTTTAGTTTTAGTTTTATAATTGAGATGTTAATGCAGGAGGGGATCCAAAATATTCAGATTTATATATTTAGGGGTTTCTTTAATTTATTATATATTTATGTTTAGTTTGTTCCTAAATTTTAGAAAACCAAGTCTTATTGGTTAAATCTATTTCTAAATCTGAGGAAGCTAAGTCTTGTTGGTTTAGAGTTATTTTAGGGATCTGAGAGCTATATAAAGTCATGCTTAGATGATGTTTATGACAAGGTTTTAAATATTGAATCAATTTGCTTCGCTTAAGTCACGTTAAAGCTATATCTCTTTTTTTCTTTTTTCGCTCTTGTTTTTCTCGATAAGGTTTTAAGCTTAGTTTTGGCTACTCCTTATTTCATTATTACTTTCTTATTTTTTTTCTCGTCAATCCCTTTGAGACTTCTCATCCCAGAATAATCTATATTCTACCCGACATCAGTTGTATTAGAGCTCATTAAGATCCAATGGTCATCATGGACGTGGACGTGGTCGCAATAGGCAGGTTCTGATTGAGGAAGCCTAGCACCGTGATCATAATATCCAAGATATAAAGATGATTAAGAGTCATCGTGGTCGCAATAGGCAGTTTCTAATTGAGGAATCCCAGCACTATGATCATATTATCAGAGCTTATTAAGATCAAATGGAGGGTCATCGTGGACGAGGTCGTTGTCGCAATAAGCAGATTCTGATTGAGGAAGCCCAACACCGTGATCATAATATCCAAGATATAATGATTGTAGGACCGGTGTCGTCGATAGAGGGGGGGGGTGAATAACGACCGTGAAAATCTTGCGGAAACTTTGTAAACATTCGATCGTTCTAATCAAAGTGTTAGTAGCACAACGGAAAAGTAAAACAGAAAAATAAAAGAGCACAGCAGACACGCGGGATTTATTTACTTGGTTCCCGACCCCCCAGGGTCAGTGCGTCCAAGGCCTATGTACTCGGTGTGAGTCCACTATTGGTCTCCTTTCTGGAATTTCCGGAGGCGGAGAAAACCCGTCTTATAGTTGATAATTACAAGCACAAATATAGAAAATTAACTGCAGAATAATTAAAGCAAACCCAAAATGATAAAGGTCGAAGCCTCGGCCGATCTGGGCCTCCGAAGTGCCTCGCACTTCCTTCTGGAGCCTCCCGGTCGTAGAACCTTGTCTTTAGCACTTCGTCGTCAATCATAAAGCTCAGAATCGCTCTTGAAAGTTGTGTTTGAAGCTGAGGGGTCGAAGCCCCTTTTATAGGCTTCATACGGGCGCCTGTGATAATGGGGGCGCCCCTATGGACTTGGTCAAACTTTATCTCCGTGCCGAACTCGTCGCAACTGATAAAATCTTTGACCAGGGTGCCCCGGACCTCCCAGGCGCCTGAATGGAAGCTTATCTCTGCTTCGAACTCGAAACAGCAAATACAGCTTTCAACTTGGGCGCCTGTATCATCCCGAGCGCCTGAATGGAAGCCTATTCTGTCTTCTTCACGAAACAACCACTTTTGCTCTTTGGGCCAAGCGCCCCTATTGATGGGGGCGCCTGGAAGATGTTGGGTGCCTGGCTTCAAGGCTTCCAGCCGCCTTTTGTGTGATTTCCCTAGTTTGTCTTCCATTCTTGGTACCTGCAAGATACACAAATACAAAGTAAATATACACACAATATTAGCCTTAAGGACTTGGTTCTGACTTCGGATTTCCACGAAACCCTAGGTCGAACCGACGCAAGTTCCCACCCCCGAGAACGCGCCTTTCACCTACTCCTTTCAGGAGACGGTTGCCACCCAGTCCTTCGGGTGGGCTTTTGCTTAGCTTCCGATACTCTCGGATCTCGAGACGTCCAAACCCCGACCCGTCTCTACTTCTATCCTTAGTCATCGCTCAGCTAAGTTGCTCAATCCCTCGGACCAAGACTTCGTGCCCAAACCCTAGGTCCAGGACTTCGGTGCCCAACCCTCGGCCAGGTCTTCGTGCCCAATTCCTTGAACCAAGTCTTCGGTGCCCAACCCTCAGCCAGGACTTCTTGCCCAGTCCTCGACCAGGACTTCGTGCCCACCTTTCGACCAGGTCTTCGATGCACAGCCCTTTGCCAGGACTTAGTGTCCAGCTTCACTCACCAGGTCTTAGTGCTCAGCTTCACTCACCATGTTTTAGTGCCTAGGTTAACTAGGGCTTTTCTTCCACTTAGGTTACTCCTCTCTTAATTCCCCTTCTCTTGTTTAATGTATCACTGACTTAAGTATATTGTCAAACATTAAAACAATTAGAGGAGGACATTACTGATGGAACTTGCACCAATAATCTCCCCTTTTTTGATGTTTGACAATATCTTAAGTTAGATTGGTTGAAAGGGCTAAATTTTAACTTTTGGGATCAAATGAAAAAATGATCTAAGTTTTGAAAATATATTTTTGATCCTCTGGAAAAATAGGAAAAAAATATTTAACTTTCACTCTCCCCCTTTTTGAAAAACATTTTGATTTTTTTGATCCTTTGGTAAGAGTAAAAAATTTGTTTCTAACTTAAGGCGCATTTCTCCCCCTTTGTCATACATCAAAAAAACCAAAAATTCTTGCACCAACAATAAAAACATTTTGTTCTTTTGAAAATACTTAGTATAAATTTTTGAAAGCATAGTAAAACTAAGTACTTAAATTTCCAGAACAAATCCATTTTGAAAAATATTGTGTTTCTGAAAAATATTTTGTATTTGTAAAAAAATGTTTGATCAAAAAAAAATTTCCTTAGAAAAAATATTGTGCGCTTCTGAAAAAAAAAATTTTTGAAAAATATTTTGAACAATATTTGAGCTTTGAAAAATATAAGTACTTTTGAAAATATATTGAATTTTTGAAAATGTAAGTACTTTTAAACAAAAATATTATGCATTTTGAAAATATAATATTTTACTTGACTAGGTTTCTTTTCTAGCCTGACACAATCCTAGGAAACCTTGTTGACTACAAGGACATTTTCCTAAGTGTCCTGAGAATTTTCCAAACTCAAGAAAATATTATTGTCAAAAACAAACTGTTTTGAAAACAATAGAGATATAATATGATTAAAAACAACAACACTTTAAGAGAAAATTATGTTTTCAAAAGTGACTTAATAATGCCGTGCATGAAAATATATTAAACAATTCTTTTGTAATTTGACCTCCCCCTAAACTTGACCTAGTCCTAGGAAGCTTGTTGACCACAAGTACTCTTCCTCTAAGTCTTTAGGGTTTAGTTCAGATCAAAGGAATTATTTAATAATTTCAAAACAAATAAAAAACTTTTCAGAAGTTTGACTCAGACTCCCCCTAAATTTGACACATCCTAGGAGTCCTTGTAGATAATGAAGTGGACCTTCCTCTATGTCTTTAGGGTTTATCAAAATCAAACAAGACATAACACAATTTTAGAATGTATTTTAAAATTTCGAAGCATATTTTGAAATGAAGGTAATTTATCAGACATAGTTTTCAAAAAACGTAAGTAATAGTATTTAAAGCACAGTTTTCGAAAATCATTTTAAAAGACGGTGGTTTTTCAAGGACAATTTTTAAAAACACCACTCCCCCTGTACCCGACACCGTTGACTCTATCTAAGTGCCTTAAGGCACTTTAGTGTTGTCCTAAGAGGCTTGTGTCTAATTGTGTGAGTCAAATAATTTTTTAAAAGGATATAATTTTGAAAACATATAATATATATTCAATCAGACAAGCATGAATTCCATAAAAATATTATTATGTTGAAGCACTATTTTGAAAATATATTTTTAGAAACATATTCTAGCAATTTTGAAAAATAGTTTTGAAAAATATTTTTCAATTTATTAGTCCTTAACATTTAACCCATTCTAGATGTCTCAATACAGCAAGCATGGTTACCTTATGGGTGTATTGTGAGATGCTTGAATCATTTTCTTTAATTTATTATTAAATCTAAGATTTAATTGAAACTTGTGTTAGATTCAAATCTGACAATAGTAAAGTGAATTTGATTTTCAGTAATTGGCTTCCAGGTCTTGGCGAGGCTCTAGGCCTTCTTTGGTCGTAGCCTTATTGGATCATCAACCCTTTCCTTGACAAAGCCTTTTATAGAAAATTCATCTTCAAGTATCTTCTTGAAAGATTTTGGTCTAACTAGTTTAGGTTTTGGATCGGTAGTTTCAGCTAGTTCCACCAAAAAGGCTTCCCTAACGTACTATCATCTCACCTCCACCTAATACTAAGTTATTCAAGTTTCAACTATTCTTTTTCCTATAACCATTCTAAATCATGCATAAAATTTAAATATGAATGACATATCATATATTTAAAGGAATAGCAAATGCATGGCATGACAGTTATGCATGAGTCAAACAAGTCAAAATATTTAATTAAGTTTCTAAAGATGTATCAAATTCCCGATTTGATACATGTCGTGTGAACCCGCGAATATGTCAACCCACTTTGACATATTTAATTTTATTAAATTAATTGTTACAGTTTGGGTAAAATTTTATTTAGTTCGAGTTTAAGTATTAATTAAGTTAATTATTAATTTAAATTGATTAAGGATTGAATTAATTTGAATTTGAATTAATTAAGATTTAATTGAATTAATTCGAATTTGAATTAATTAAGATTTAATTGAATTAATTTGACTTAATTTGAATTTGATTTAATTAAGATTTAATTGTGAATTTGATTAATTAAGGATTAATTTAAGTTGATTAAATTAAATTGAAGATTAATTTCGAATTAATAAATTAAGGATTAATTTAAATGATTTATTTAAGTTGATTAAATTTAATTGAGGATTAATTAAACTTCAGAATTTATATTAAAACTAAAGGATTATGTTAAGGCTTAAAAATTAATTAAAATTTAATCAAAGTTTTTAAGGTTTATCTTGATTTAATTTCCAAGATTTCTGGGTTGGTCAAAAGTTGTGGGTTTAATTTCATCATCTTCATTATTTCAAAAATATTTGATTCCCTTACTTTCAAATCTTGATCTACGGTCTTGATTAAGTCTATCTTGAGCTTGGATTGACAAGAAGCTGATGGATGGCTCAGATCTCACCGTTTCTTGATTGGACGACCCATATTAATCCAATGCTTGATCATCTTGATTAAAGCCTAGGCTGACTCAAGTTTGATCCAGTCTGATCTAGGTCCATGATCATACCAAGCCTACGAAATTAGATTCAAATTTTAGTGCCAAAACATCTTAAATATACAAAGATTTGCAATCAAAGCTAAAATAGAGATAATTCATGAGACCTAATGTAAATGCAAACTTAAGCATATAAAAAGGGATCAAAACATGGATTTGAGAGCCTGAATTGACTATCAAAATGGTAATTATCAAGGTACATAAAGGCAATTTCTCAAAACTAAATTTTTATTTCTCTCAAAAGACAAATAAACATCTCCCACTGCAATAGCCGCCACCTCCGTAGCATTGCCAATGTAGATGGCAATCTCTCCTTCAGCTAGTCGTCGGGTTTTCTGGAACCCCAGCAAAGAATTGCAGACATGATTAGTGGCTCCCGTATCTACCCCCAGGTACTGGTAGATAAGACCGCTAAACATGTTTCAACAACTAAACAAAAAGATATACCTTTATTCTCCTGACGACGGGGATAGTCCACCTTAAAGTGTCCAGTCTGCTTGCACGTGAAGCACTTGTCTTTCGGCTTCTTCACGCCAGCCCGAGGTGCCTGAGATCCTGCTGCCTTCTTTGCCCCACCTTGTTTCTTCTTCTTCCTGCCTTTCGACACAGAAGTAGAAATCCTTTGAGTAACCAAGGCATGAGAACTCTGACAAAAAAGCCCCTCTACCGCCTGGAGTTCTGTTAAAAGTTCCGCCAATGAATATGTACGCTTGTTCATATTGTAGTTCAGGTGGAACTGCTCAAAACTCCTAGGTAGAGACTGGAGAATGATATCAACCTGGGTTTCTCCATCGATCGCCGCTGCAAGGACTTCCATCTCATTGAGATGACCCATCATCTTAAGGGCATGATCCTTCACGGGTGTCCCCTCGACCATGGTAGTCGTCATCAAGTTTCTCATCGCTTCCTACCTAGTGACCTGATTCTGATGTCTAAAGAGTTCTTTGAGATTGAACATCATATCATAAGCAGTGGAAAAAGCTTGATGCTGATGTTGCAATACATTTGACATAGATGCCAGGATGTAACACCGCGTCATCTCATCTGCTTTGATCCACTTCTTATAGCGTTCTTTCTCCTCTTCATCAGAATTCTCGCTAGGTTTTTCTGGACAGAACTCATACAGTATAAACTTGTACTCCTCAGCAGTTAGGACAATGTCCAGGTTTCTTTTTCAATCTATATAATTAGGGCTCATAAGTTTGTTTTCCTTAAGTATGACAGCTAGTCGGTTAAAGGCCATTTTGAAAATCCCTGAGAATCACAACAATCACAACTTTAGATTTCAAAACATATTGATTCCTCAAAACAATAAATTTGAAATCAACCAACACATAAAAACACCGAGAATTTTGCATGCTATGATGGTGTGGATGTAACGAATTCTACATTTGTAAGAGGAGGTTTTACCCATTAATTTTATTATCTTGTCAACCTAACTTTTTGACAAATAAAATTAATAGTTGATTCACTTCGACCCTACAAATAATACCAGTGACTCCGATGGGGAGGATACTATTATTTGCATCTAAGTGTTTACCATTACATGATACTAAGAAAATTATCTCAGATTATGTGTCGTCCGATGGGAAAAATCACACGCTCTTCAATAATTTTCTATAATCATGTATAACCCAGTGATCCGCAAAACAAGCTCATCTGATGGAGAGGAAGACACTCAGAGCCGACGCGCAGACTTGTTCGCATTACTTGTCAAATTAGTAATGAAGGTCACGGGACCATTAGGGTCCCTCTCCCACTTAGTTATTTATAATGAGGAATTTTCATGCACACACGACAAGCACATAAACTAAAACAATAAATAAGAAAAATTATAAAATTTTCCAACTATCATGACTTTAGTCTCCAGTGCGCCTCCAGTCGTGTCGCCACCTCTTCTGCTCCTCCCTATACCATGCGCAAGCCACCATTGAAGGGATCTCCGAGCCGAGATGAAAAACTATTTATTTACATTCATCGATCATATACTCCAGAAATGAGTATACATAAAATCTAGATCGAAAGTAAATAAAAAGCTCGGCTAACATGTGCCGTATTTAATTACAAAAATTAAATACAAATTTAGCCTCGTCAACCCCGAGGATTCAAATAATTACAACCATGCACAACCAATCACATACACACATTATTTAAGCCATAATAGTTGGAATCTTATGCCTGCAACAAAGAGTTAGCCTACGCACATTCTACTATTATCCGGCAAAAATAAAATACATGATAATGTGCAAAAAGTAACCAAATCCTAAACACACAAAATCGGAAACCTCAGCTCTGATACCAATTGTTGGATAGCTTGGCGGGTTTCCTAAGCGAATACCTGGTCATCCATGGGAAACCTCTCCATTTCCATGGATTAAAAAATTAATCCGAATGGAGATCTACCTCCCAAACGACCATCTCGTCGTCGTACTAATTGATTCGAGTTACAACTTAGCCAAACGTGATGTTCAAGCCTTGTAACTCGCCTAACCAATTAGTCTCGGAAAAGACGATGAGTGGATCGCCGATTTTTGTGTTTATTATCGGGGTCCAAAATAATTAATTATCATCATTAATTAATAAATAATTAAGATCAAGATAGTTAATTTAAACCACATATAAAATGATAAGATCAATGAACAAGGAACCAAAGAGAAGTTATACCTCTCGTTACCTCGCGATCTTCTATTGTATGACCCTCCCCTCATGGACGTCGTGTGGGCGATGATCTACCAAGAAATGAAGTCACCAAGGTCTTCCAATATAACCGTCTTCTTCTCTCTTCCACGCGCCAACAAACCCTAGGCTCTAGGGTTTCCGTCGGCCACCACCACCTTCTCCCTACTTGCGCCACTGGCCACAAGTAGATTCCAAGAAGCCCCAGTGCCAAGAAAACCAGGAAAAAGAGTTGAAGGAAGATGAAGAAGAGGATAAAGAAGAGGACAAACAATCCTCTTCTTCCTGTGAACCCACGCCAGCCACCTCCTCCTTCCCTTCTATCACCGCCGGCCAACTAAGAAGAAGAAGAAGATTCTTCTTCACCGCCGGCGTTCTTCCCTTGGACCCTAGCTGCGCACGCCCTAATGGAGAGCTGAGGATGGGAAGACAAGAGAAGTCGAAGAAGAACTTCTCTTACTCCTTCCTTACCGAGCTTCTTCCTCCTCCACTTCCGGCGCCGAAACCTCCAAGAAGAACCTCCATCTCAACAACCGGCCACCTCCTCTACTCCTTCTTGTTTCCGAGCACCACAAAAGGAAGAGAAGGACTCCTCCTTATCCTTGTGATTGCCATCCAAGCGGTGTAGAAGAGGATGAGAAGAAAAGAAGAACACCCTCTTTTCTTTGCTACCACCGGTTGACCTAGGAGAGAGAAGGGAGAGAAAGAGGGAGAGAGAAGAGGCTAGGTTTCTCTTGGATGAATTGGATGCTTGGTTTCATGACTCCATGGGTATTTATAGGGCTACAATAGGGACCATGAGGAGGAGTTGGGTCTTGCCCTGCTAATGGATCCAAACCCGATCCATTAATGAAGAACCATTCCACTAAAGACTCTTCATTGAACTACCTCACCAACCCCCATATTTATATATGAGATCCACCTATTATGAGTATAATTTTTCCCCGTGTTTAAGATATCGAATGCCCGTTGATTAATTTAAATTACTAACAATTTTAATTAATCAACGTCTAACTTTTTGATTAGTACCACTCATCCTTATCATTATGTTGGACCAAGTCTACCTGCAGGATTTAACATGATGAACCTTATAAGCTCATCAAGGGGGCATCATCATCCTAACTCACCAGGACACAGATTCCGTCTCTAATCAACGACACACCATGTAGATAATATTATTTTCTAATTTACCGAGCCTATTGATTTAGCAGAATAAATCTCTCCCATTGGTAAATTAAAGAAATAAATACTAAGTACATGTGTCCATTATTATATCGGGATTCAAAGCATGTACTCCATAATAAACCGAGATTTGATCCAATTATAAAGTCAGTATAAATTGGATCACCTCTATGTTGGTCCTGGTCAATGCACACAAAGTGTACTAATGTAATTCTATCGTCAAGACAAACCAACACCAAATTATACTACAACCATCCCGATGGTTTATCCAACTCCATTTCGATTGTGAGCCTCTACTTATATTTCACAAGGCACTGATAACATGATCTTCTGTGTGACACCACACATCATGTTATTTATAGTGTAAAGTATTAGACTTTATGCATACACTAATATAAATATGCAACAGTGATCTTGTGATTCTCTTTCAAAATGTAGATGTTCATACAGAAAAGGCAAAGCTTTTAGTATACATCCTAACACATGCACCCTCAATACAGCGTACCGAGCGGAAACTCTATTCGCTGTTCAGTCAAATTTTATCCTGGCCAGGCGCCTGAGTCCCTTTCAGGCACCTGAGTGCCACGTAGATCCTCCACTCAGCACTCGTCACGTAAGCCAGACCATTGCGCCAGCTCAGCCGCTCATCGCCAGCTCTTAGGCGCCTGAGTCCCATTCAGGCGCCCGAGTCTGTTGGTGCCGGAAGCACCAAAGTCAAACCTTTGTTTTGATAATGGCAAAGGGTTCAGAAGTTAAGATTTGTTGTGATATAACAATGCTGATCAAGTGTGCAGGAAAAGTCCTAGGTACACTAGGCACTAAGTCCTGGTTCTATGAATTGGGCACTATGTCCTGGCCGCGGGCTGGGCAAATAAGTCCTGACGTAAGGTTGGGCACGAAGACCTGGTGAGTGAAGGTGGGCATGAAGACCTAGTGAGTGAAGCTGGGCACTAAGACCTGGTCGAGGACTGGGCACCGAAGACCTGGTGAGTAAAGCTGGGCACGAAGACCTAATCGCGGATTGGGCACGATGACCTGGTGAGTGAAGCTGGGCAAAAGTCCAACTGGAGGAGACGGTTAGCAAAAAGGTAAATTCTCCCGAGATGAGTAGGTGAGGACACGTTCCCCGTAGGAGGGAACATTAGGCGTCGGTTTGACCTAGGGCTCTATTTGGGAAGCCCAAAGTCAGAACCAAGATAGCTTAGGTTGTAAATCATGGTTAATATATCATTTGTATATGCTTTGTGTGTTTTGGAACTAACCCTGGTTGCAGGAATGAAGGGATGAAGTTTCTGCATTCAGGCGCCTCAATGGAGTGAGGCGCCTCACTGGGCTAGTGATGATAGCCCACAACGAGTGTCACGATGAGCCTCAAATTTGAATTTCTAAATTGAAAAACCTTAGCTCACAAAACTAAGTGTAGTATAGGGGTCTCAAGTCGTATTTTTCCAAGGACTGGTTAAGAATGCTTAGTTCAAGCTTGAATTCGTTGTTTTATGTTTTGGGTTTTCAAGTAAGATGGAGTTTTTGCGAATATGAATGAAATAATAGTTTGAAACAGAATAAACTTAGCTAAAGCAGAACTAATTCAAATATTGCGGAAACTGCACTTAACCTATTTGACAACAGAGCAATTAAATTCAAAACGATGGAATTGAAATTTAAGAACTAAACTTGAATGCAGGGAACTAATTGCAGAATAGTGAAAACTAGAACAAAGCAAGCTAAAGAAACTTAACTGAAGTGTAGTTTGATACAAACCGAAACAACTTGAAGAAATAAATGTTTAGAACCAAAATTTTCCTAAATTGAACATCAAATCAGTCCCTTGCCGCCAAGATTTCCCCTTGTCGTCACACAAAAGTCCAGCTAGAAACCCTCTAGCTCGAAAACCAACGAAGAACAACTCCCGAGATCAGTTTGCAATGGCTTGGGTGCGTATTGATCTTCCTGATCGATCATAGGACCGATCAGGACTTTTTCTGATCGGATTGGAGACCGATCAGAAGTGTCTCTGTCCGATCACAGAGATTGATCAGTATCTGAAATTTGTCACGATCTCTGCCTTCTTGATTAGCTGGATTGCGATCGAGCTCAGAAACTCTCAGAAGCCTTCAGAGAACCCTTCTAAATGCTTCAACAACTCTGGACGAAGAAAACCAGCGATCAAACGGAACCGATCAGTGGGAACAGAACTCCGGGCGAAACCCTCACCCGAGCCCCTTTCAGAGAAGAATTTGGTTGTAAACTTAACTGGAAAATCTACCTCGATGCTTCAAAATCTTGAAAAGAAACGAATCTGATGTTGGCCGCGCTCGATCGGAGAAGAAAACGATGAAGAACTCGAAGAACAACTGAAGAATTCGCGACGACAGAGCTCGAGAGAGGGAATTCCTGATTTAACTCATCACATTTAAAATTGAACGGCTGTGATCATCTTCGCTTCATCCAATGGTCAGATCATCTCGGATTGGAATCAAACTTTCCATATCTCCATCAATGGTCAAGATCTTCTTCTCCTTAGCTTGGATCGATCAGATCTGCAATGGGTGGCTCGGATTGCCCTTGTTTTTGAATGGACGGCTTAGACTCCTCTCGAGCTTGATCCAACGGCTAGATGACTCCTGATTTGGACCAAAACTTCGGATCTTGATCTGTGGTCTTGATTAACTCTACCTTGAGCTTGGATTGGACAGAAGATGATAGATGGCTCAGATCTCCCCGTTTCTTGATTGGACGGCTCACATTTATTCATCTCTTGATCCTCTTGATTGAAGCCAAGTCTTAGCTCAAGTTAGATCCAATCTAATCTAGGTCCATGATCATTCGAAGCCTATAAAATTATATCAAATTTTAATGCCAAAATATCTCAAATATGGAATGAATTGCATCCAAAGCTAAAATAGCAATAACTCATGGAACCTAGTGTAAATGCAAGATTAAGCATGTAAAAAGGGATCAAAACATGGATTTGAAAGCCTAAATTGATTATCAAAATGGTAATTATCAACTCCCCCACACTTGCTCTTGGGCGTCTCGCACAAACCAACTAGTGAACTAATGATGTACCCCCTAGATTATTCTCAATCGTAGTTAGAAGCAATTGAAAGGAAATTACCTAAGGTTGTCAATTCTCAAAAATCTAAACTCAATGGACTAGAGTCTTGTCCTTAGTCAACAACAAAGTATACTTCATCCTTCATGACTAATTGAGATGAATTAAACAACAAATCCTCTCAAGGGAATTTTTGGTGGCTCTCTTCCTAAGTTTTAAATTTTTGATGAAAGTGGAGCTCACTCAAACACATCATGTTTCTTGCACTATCATAGCTTGCTTATGCTCTACTATCCACCATCATTCTTGAGTTGAATCCACACCTACAAAGGCTTATTTGAACATGTTAAAGAAATATGGAATGATAAGAATAAAATAGAAATAGAAATGTAGTAGATGAAAAATTTAGGAAGTGTGGAAGACTTGGATACTAAAGAATGTAACCTAATGAATTTTGCCCCTCTCTTTTTGAATTATCATGCATAGATCATAGCCAAGGTAAGCAAGGATCAAACAGTGACTCTGATTTAGATGAGAAACATTACTGAATTCAGTGTGCCAAGGTTACTGTTCTGTGCCAATTCCTTCTGATTGGTCAAGAGACCGATCAGGCTCTTCCTTATCATTCTGGCCTTCTTCTAATCGATCAAGCAGACCGATCAGACTCCTTCTATCATTCTGGACTGCTTCTGATCGGTCTGGGCTTCTTCTGATCGATTTGGAGACCGATTAGACACTTTCCTGATCGGTCTGGAGACCGATCAGAACACGATCAGAATGAAACTGCAGAATTCTGAAACTGCTTCCTGTCGAGAATTTACTTCTTTCAATCAATAACTACATCCTAAATTTAGCTAGCACCTTGTTCACATCTTCCACTTCAGACATCTAATCCAACTCCGGACACTTCATGCTTCTTTTCATTTTTTTTCTTTTTCTTTTTCTGTTTTTCAGCTACTGTTCTATTTTTCTGCAGCCAAGTTTCTCTTCTTTTTTTTTTCACTGCCATCATTTCAGCTAAAGCTTCAACTCTTTGGCACACCAACTCACAACTTGATACTTTTCTTATTGTTATTGTTTTTTGAATTGTGCAGCTTCACTTCAGTTGTAGTTTTCCAGCTGATTCAAATTCTATTTCTTCCACAGTTGTGTCTGCCTTTTTCCATTCCTGCAACTTTCCATTTCTGCAACTTTCACAGCTTCAACCTTCCTATCTGAATTTTTTAGCTACTCCACTAAACTCTTAACCGAAACGCTATGATTACATGGACAGTGAGTTCAAATTTAGTTCAGCTTGTCTCTGGATAGATTCTTGCATCAATTTGAATTAGTCACAGCAACTTGAATTAGTTGGTTGTGATAACAAGTCTTCAAACTGCCACTATAACTTTGAAACATCAAATAATAAGAAGGGATTGTATGCTCTACTTGGAGTTTTCCAATCAACTCTTGCAACCCAAACTTGGCACACAACAGTTTCAAGTTGGCACAGTTTTGCTTCTACTGCATTTTTCTATTTTTTTTCTCTTTGAGTTGCATCCTTGATACTTTCTTCATTCCGTTAGATCCATCAAAACAGATTGCCAACTATCATTTAACTAAAAATAAGCTTCCAAAATGCATCATTTCTTACCAAAACACTTCAAAACACTAGCAACCTCCCCCACACTTAGCTTTTTGACCGTCTTGGGCAAAGTAACATCAAAAAATATCAAAGCACCCAAGTCTATGGAAAATATTATTATGAACATGAAGATTAGGGAAGGGAAAAAATAGAATATGGAGTAGATCAACAAGGAGTATTGCAAAAATTGATATGAAAAAGGGAACAAAGTGATTTACCTCTATAAATGTGGTCCAATCATAGAAATATAGTTTTGAAAGAACCTAAGCAAGTTCTAGAGTACAATCACATGTGTGTATCTCAAAAATAAGGCCAAATCCTCACTAGGTAAAAAGAATTCATCTCAAGTCATCAATCTAGAGTCTATAACTAAGTAGTACTCAAGTATCCAAGAATTTTCATCCATGAAACAAAGTGCCAAAAAGGATAAAATGGTATCTACAATGAATCTTTATTCACTCTACACTACCTAAGCATTTATTAGCAAGAACTCACTATAAAAGAAAAATTTACTGCTAGAAAACATAAAAAAGATATTTACAATGAAATAAAAGTGTAAGAAGGAACAAACTCCCCTTTAAGTTGGGTAGATAGCACGGAGCATCCATCTAATCAATCCGGGCTTTGCATCCGGCTTCTTCAGAAGATACTTCAAGGCTGCATGATCAAAAAATACAATCACATGAGAACATAGAAAATATGATCCAAATCTATCCAAAGCAAAAACAATAGAAAGGAGCTCTTTTTCTGTGGTGGTATAGTTAGCCTGAGCAGCATCTAAAGTCTTGGAAGCCTAGCAAATGATATGTGGCGCTCCATCTACCCTCTGTGCTAGTATAGCTCCTACAGCAAAATTCGAAGCGTCACACATCAACTCAAAAGGTCTTTGCATGTTTCATCAAGGGGTCTAATAATAGGAGCTGAAATAAGAGCCTCCCTCAATCTCTGAAAAGCTTCCTTGCATGTTTCATCAAAGCAAAAATCCACATCCTTCTGCAAAAGTCTAGTCAAAGGGCGAGCAATCTCACTGAAGTCTCTAATAAATCTCCTGTAAAATCCTGCATGGCCAAAGAAAGCTCGAACATCCTGCACGCATACGGGGTAAGATAAAGAAGATATAACACTAACTTTAGCAGGATCTACTTCAATGCCTTTCCTAGAGACTATATGTCCTAAAACAATCCCATGCTCTACCATAAAATGACATTTTTCAAAATTCAGGACAAGATTAATTTCAATGCATCTATGTAGTACCCTAGACAAATTATCCAAACAAGTATCAAATGATGTGTCAAATACAAAAAAAATCATCCATAAATATTTCCATGCAGTGTTCTAGTAACTCACCAAAAATACTTACCATACACCACTGGAAAGTCCCTGGGGCATTGCAAAGCCCAAATGTCATACGTCTATAAGCCAATGTACTGAAAAGACAAGTGAAAATGGTCTTCTCCTGATCCTCTGGGTCTATACAAATCTGAAAATAACCTGAATCCATCTAGAAAGCAATAGTGAGACTTCCCTGCCAACCTCTCTAACATCTGATCAATAAAAGGCAAGGGATAGTGATTTTTCCTCGTTACTTGGTTCAGCTTCCTGTAATCAATACAAACTCTCCATGAATTCTTCACCCTGGTAGGTACTAACTCATTACTCTCATTCTCCACCACTGTCACTCCTGACTTCTTAGGAACCACATGAATAGGACTAACCCACTTACTATCAGAAATAGGGTATATAATGTCTGTCTGTAAAAGTCTAGTCACCTCTTTCTTCACAACATCTAAAATCAGTGGGTTTAACCTTCTCTGTGGCTGCTTGACTGGCTTCACATTCTCCTCTAGAAATATCCGGTGCATACAAATGGCGGGGCTAATACCAGGTATGTCAGCTAATGTCTACCCTATAGCTCTCTTATGCTGCCTCAGAACCTGCAATAATTTGTCCTCTTGCTTTGAATCCAAGTTTCGGGCAATAATAACAGGTAGACACTGTTCCTCTCCCAAATAAGCATACTTCAAATGTTCTGGCAATGGTTTCAACTCTATCTGTGACTGCTCGGTAGGTATGGGTGATCCCTGGGGCTCAGTGTAATCCCCTACACTCTCAAACATATCCTTTGAATCTACTGATATGTCAATCAATATAGGTGATCCCTGGGGCTCAATGCAATCCCCTACACCTATAGAATCGTCTCCAATTGTGAGTGAATTAGATACAATCTTCAAATCTTCAGCCTCTATAGCTAATGCATCCTCAGCCTCATCTGAGCTAAAATATCCTCTGTGAATACCAAGTGGAACTCTATCAGCATCTTGATACTCCTTTGCCTTCTCCTCCTCTACATGCTTTTTAGCTTGAATCTTACGCCGTGGAAAAGGTAAAGGAACCCTCGGTTCCTTCACTTGAGCTGAAACTTTTGGAAGTGAGTCTTGAGCAGGAATTTCAAGTGGAGTAGCTGCTGTAAGTGCACTTTTTTTATTGATTTCTTCTTGTTCTTCCACTAAAATCACAGGATCAATTGAAGAAGGGCTGAGGTTTGAACTAGGGTCACATTCAACCGGTGTAGAATCCATTTCGGGGATGTTCTGAGCTGGAAAACAAGTTGCTGAAAATTTTTCAAAAAAATCAGCCCTTTAAGTGTTAAGACTTGAAGCAACCTTCCCACTCCTCAAAGTTATTGCACTAACATTTCCCTTAGGATTAGGAGTAGCTTGAGAAGGTAATTGACTCGATCCTTGAGCTTGTATTTGATTCATCCCACTTGTAAGTTGTCCAATATGTCTCTCAATATTTTGTAAGGTAGCATCATTCTTTTGTTGAGTTTGTTGGTGTTGCAAAATTTGCTGTTATTGTAGAATTTGTTGCATCATCTCCTCAAGCCTTTGTTATTGTGCATTAAATCCACTAGAGTTCCCAAAGCCTCCTTGATTAGTATGGGACTCTTGTTGGCCATGAAATAAAACATTGGGTTGCTGAAAATTAGGAGTAGGCTGTGAACTTTGGAAATTCTGTTGTTGGGGGTGATTAAATGAGTGAATGGGTTGTTGTAATTGCTGAAAATTGATCTGAGAATTAGGTGGATGTGGCTGGAAATTATTGCTCTGAAAATTCTGATTTTGGGGTTGAAATTGTTGATTGAAAGGCTGAAATTGTTGGGGCTGAAAACTCTGATTTTGAAACTGAAAATTCTGATTGTTTGGTTGAAAAGATTGTTGTGAAGGTTGAAAAGATTGCTGGAAATTCTGTATTGGTGGAAACCCTTGCTGATTTTGATGAAAACCTTGCTGATTTTGATGAAATTGAGGCTGAAAATTCTGATTTCCTTGCTGAAAATTCTGGAAATGTGGTTGAAATTGTTGTAGGGGCTGTTGTGAAGTATTTTGTTGATAGAAAGAATTACCATACGTCAAATTAGGATGATCTCTCCATCCCAAACAGTAAGTAGATGAATATGGGTCGTTCCTTAATTGATATTGTCCTCTGAAACTCTCCATCCCAAATGAGTAGGAATATTTTCAATAGCTTCTGAAACTCTTCCTTGATTTTTTTTCTAGCTCTGAATGTTCTCTCAATCTCAGGATCAAACTCCACAATATCACCACCTGCAGTCCTTGTCATAAACCAAACAAAATGGCAGCATATGTATATAGAAAGATAAAGCAAATGAAATAGATTCAGAAAATATGAAACTAAGCACAAACTCAAATTAAACAAACTCAACTAGTGTGTTCCCCGACAACGGCGCCAAAAATTTGATGATAGCCTATAACGAGTGTCACGATGAGCCTCAAATTTGAATTTCTAAATTGAAAACCCTTAGCTCACAAAACTAAGTGTAGTATAGGGGGCTCAAGTCGTATTTTTCCAAGGACTAGTTAAGAATGCTAAGTTCAAGCTTGAATTCGTCATTTTATGTTTTGGGATTTCAAGTAAGATAGGGGTTTTTGCGAATAAGAATGAAATAACAGTTTAAAACAGAATAAACTCAGCTAAAGCAGAACTAATTCGAATATTGCAGAAACTACACTTAACCTATTTGACAACTGAGCAATTAAATTCAAAACGATGGAATTGAAATTTAAGAACTAAACTTGAATGCAGGGAACTAATTGCAGAATAGTGAAAACTAGAACAAAGCAAGCTAAAGAAACTTTAACTTGTAACGCCCGCCTTTCTCCCACACCTCGTGGTGTGGCGAGATAGGCGTCGTTACGCTAAACATACATGTGCATAAAAAACAACATCTTAATGCAGCGGAAACATTTTTTTTTTCTAAACATGCTTTTAATCATGCAACTAAACACATGGAACATTTATACATGGCATCATATCATAACTTAACCATTCCATGACTTATTCATAATCATCATAAGCAGTATGTACTTATCCATAAACGTAGCATCATAAGTCTTAAGTCACCCATTAATCATAACCATAAAACGTAGCATAAAATTTAAGAAAACATTGTTACACCCAAGACATGCATTATGTGAAAATATAAGAATCTTTTGCCAAGTCACTGCTACACACACACATGCTTCTGCCTCTCCTGCGGCTTCCCTTAATAGCCTCTTGCTTGATCTGCGGTACGAGGAAAATAAAACTATAAGCACATAGACTTAATAAAACCCTTTCCTACTCACTAAAACCATACGTCACTTAAACATAAACATATCAAGTATCTGGCATAGCGTAACTTCGAACATAAACATAAACATAGTCATGGCATAAGTTATAAGCATATGAACGGCTAACATAGCATGATTCCTAACATCACCATAAATCTATAACCTACTTAACATGGCATAAATCTTAACATACATGAGCATAAAATATACATACATGACATGAAACATACTTATACTTGGCATAATTCCTAACATACATGAACATAAGGCATACTTATCATAACATAATTCTTAGCATACATGAACATAAGGCATACTTATACATGACATGAAATATGAGCATAAACACAAGCATAAAATATACTTACCTTGGCGCGATGCATAACATGGATGTATGAATGAGTCTAATGCATTTACTACATAAAGATGCTTAGTTTTGAAATCATACTTTTAAATGCTTTAACATAAACATAACATCATTGGGGTCCCCGGCTTGTACCACATACATATATCATAAGCGCGCATCCCTAAGTAAATATGAGGTAGCTAGCCTCAACCTACTAGGGTAAGGACAGCATAGTCGGTAGTCCTAGAACCGGGGCGTTCTTAAGGTGCTCATCCCTGTTGCACAGCTTCGGTAGTGCCAGAACCGTGGACAGCTTCGGTAGTCCAGAACCGGGGCGTTCTTAAGGTGCCCATCCCTTGGACCCTTACTTCGGTCCGATACAAGCATCATACATAAAAATAAACATGCATGCTTCATCATTCATACTTGTCATTCATACTTATCATTCATACTTATTTCATATCATCGTCATGCCTTCATCATTCATACTTATAATTCATACTTAAGGCATAACCATCACCTTCATTCATACTTATCATTCTTTATTCACATAATAGGACATATATGCATAATCATGGTTCTAGTCATAACCTTATCCGGGTTCATCAAGCTTGCATGATCATGATACATAATAAACATACACCTCATACATGATACATTTCATCTAGCATGCATAATCCTAGTATTCATCATAAGACATGGATGATAAGCTACATATAAACCTAACACCTATTACTAGGGTTCATAGCATTCATCATAAAACATGTATATATCTTCATGAATCATAAATTCATTATAAGCATTTATCAATATTCATGTACCATTATATTTATCATAACCTTCTTCTACATCAATTACATGCATTCATGGCATATGATCTTAATATTCATGATTAAAACATAACCTAACATCAACCATACAAAGTCATGTTATATAACACATACTAAGCATGCTTGGAGTATTGAAGATTAAACCTAGGTCTAATCTTGAAAGTGGCCGAAACCCTAAGGGGTTCTTAGGGTGCCCTAAAACTTCAAACATCATGCTTTTATACTTCACCTATCATAGATAACCATTTGCAAATATAAATCAAGTCTTTAACATGATTTCTAGCCCAAAATATGCCTTGGCCGAAACCTTCATGAGCCCTTTTCATGGATTTTTTTCCAACATATCATGCCAATAAGACTTAGATCATGACATATAACTTTGAAAGCTATCATACCACAGGTGAGAGGGATTTACCTTTCTTGATCTTGCTTACAAACTTCGAATAAATGATAACAAGATAACCTCCTTGTCTCTAAACTCTCCTTAGTCCTTGTATCCTTGTAGGGGGGCCTTAGATCTTCAAGATGGGGCTTATGTGAATTTTTTTCCAAGGGAGAAGAGGGCTTGAAGTTTCGGCTAGAAGGGGAGGAAGAAGAAAATGAAGAGGAGAAGGGAAGTTGTAACTTCCTTGCCACCTTTATACTACTTTAAAATGGGTAAATGAAGAGTCATGATGTCTCTTCTCTTGGTGACTCTTCATCTTTCCCAAACCTTAACTATGATCCACTTCATTCCCTCATAGCACTCCCTTGCTAGGTGAATTGGTTAGTGCATGCTTGGTTGTACAAGAGGTCCAAGGTTCAATCCTTGGTGCATGCACTAATTTTCTATTTTTTAAAATTTATTTCCTATTATTTTCGAAAATTCATTAAAAATTTCCCCATAATTATGTTAATATTTTTCATTAAAATCCATCTATTTTTATATTAAATTCTACCTAAAAACCACCCATAATAATGGCACTAGAAAGCCCCTATAAGGCCCCTTAGTACTTAGTTTCTCAATTTAAATGAGAAAACCATGGGTTTTAGGCTAAGGTTCGTACTAATATTTCTAGGCCCTTCGGAAAATTATCTAGACATGCTTAATATTTCAAAGAAAATATTAAGTGAATTTTCTGGATCGTTACAATCCATACCTCTTGAAAGTTCGTCCTCGAACTTAGAATAGCTCCGGGTACTTGTGTCTCATCTCGTCCTCGCGTTCCCAGGTAGCCTCCTCGAACTGCTGACTTTGCCATAGGACCTTGACTAAGGGCACCTCCTTGTTCCTTAGCTTCTTGACCTCCCGCTCCAAGATCTGGATAGGTTGGCTTTCATAACTTAGGTCCTCCTGAACTGGTACCGCCTGTGGCTCAATCACTTGGTCCATATTTGGAAGACACTTTTTAAGCATTGACACATGGAACACATTATGAATAGCTGACATTTCCTGAGGCAGCTCCAGTTCGTACGCCACTTTGCCGACTCTTTTCAGTACCAGGTACGGTCCCACATATCGCGGACTCAATTTCCCTTTCTTCCCGAATCTCGTTATCCCTTTCATCGGAGCCACTTTAAGGAATACCAGATCCCCAATATTGAATTCCAGTGGTCTACGCCTGACATCTGCATAACTTTTCTGTCGACTCTGTGCAGCCTCTATCCGTCGTCGAATGGTCTGTATAGCTTGGGTGGTGTCGTTGATGAGATCCGTCGTAAGCCCCATCGCCTTCTTTTCACCACCTTCGTACCAACAGATTGGAGACCTACATCTCCTACCGTACAGAGCTTCGTAAGGTGTCATGCTGATAGTAGCTTGGTAGCTATTATTGTAGGTGAATTCCGCCAAACATAGATATCGGCACCAGCTCCCTTTGAAGTCCTGAGCACAAGCCCGTAACATGTCTTCCAGCACTTGATTCACCCGTTCAGTTTGCCCGTCAGTCTGAGGATGAAAAGCTGTGCTGAATCGTAATTTGGTGCCGAGGGATTTCTGGACACATTCCCAGAAATGTGAAGTGAAACGATCATCCCTATCTGAGATGATGGTCTTGGGAATTCCATGAAGTCGGATTATCTCCTTAGCATATAATTGAGCCAGTTGCTCAATTGAATAAGTCATCTTGATAGCTAAAAAGTGAGCAGACTTCGTCAACCTGTCCACAATTACCCATATCGCATCATATCCATTTGTAGTCTTGGGAAGTCCAGAAATAAAATCCATAAAGATATCTTCCCATTTCCATTCCGGAATCGGTAGTGGTTGCAGAACTCCTCCGGGTCGCTGGTGCTCTGCCTTCACCCGTTGGCAGGTCAGGCAAGTGCCAACATGCTGAGCCACATCTCTCTTCATACCGGACCACCAGAATTTCTCTTTTAGATCTTGATACATCTTGGTGGATCCTGGATGCATTGAATAAGGGGTTTCGTGAGCTTCGATTAATATCGCTCTCCGTAGCTCCGGATCACTAGGAATACATAGACGATCCCTAAGATAAAGTACTCCCCCGTTGGCGATACGAAAACCATAGCGGCTAATTCCAGATCGTGGGTGGGGTAATTCTATTCATGTTCTTTAAGTTTCCTAGAGGTGTAGGCAATGACTCTGCCATTCTGCATAAGCACAGCTCCAAGTCCCAGTTTGGAGGCATCACTATACATGTCGAAGCCCTGGTTACCTTCCGGAAGGGTAAGAATTGGAGCACTTGTAAGTCTCCTTTTCAGCTCCAAGAAACTCCTTTCACAGCTCTCCGTCCATTCGTATTTCTTATCCTGCCGGGTGAGAGCTGTTAAAGGGGCTGCAATCCTTGCGAAGTCCTCCACAAATTTCCGATAATAACCCGCCAGCCCAAGGAAACTTCTGATTTCGCTGGCGTTCCTCGGCCGACTCCAGTTTTTCACAGCTTCAATCTTTGCCGGGTCTACCATAACTCCATCTTTGGAAATAATATGGCCCAAAAACCCCACTTGGTCAAGCCAGAACTCACATTTGGAGAACTTGGCGTACAGTTGTTTTTCCCGGAGAGTCTGTAGTACTATCCTCAGATGTTTGGCGTGCTCTTCTTGGTTTCTTGAATAAATAAGAATATCGTCGATGAAGACGATCACAAATTTATCGAGAAAAGATGAGAACACTCGATTCATAAGGTCCATAAACATCGCCGGAGCATTGGTCACGCCGAAAGGCATGACAACAAACTCAAAATGTCCGTACCTTGTTCGAAAAGCTATCTTTGGAGTATCATCCTGTTTTACTTTGACTTGATGATAACCAGACCTCAGATCAATTTTCGAGAACACAGTAGCTCCTTTTAATTGATCAAATAGGTCATCGATTCTCGGAAGAGGATACTTGTTCTTGATCGTTACATTGTTCAGTGCTCGATAATCTATGCACATTCGCATAGATCCGTCCTTCTTCTTCACAAACAGTACCGGAGCTCCCCAGAGGGAATGACTAGGACGAATAAGTCCCTTATCAAGCAACTCCTACAGTTGTTCTTGAAGTTCTTTTAACTCAACCGGCGCCATCCGGTACGGTGCCTTGGAAATTGGGTTAGTACCAGGGACCAATTCGATCTCAAATTCCACTTCTCTATCTGGAGCTAATCCCGGTAATTCATCTGGGAATTAATAGTTTGCTGCTGCTCAGTGACTTGACGCTGAAGTTGAGTCACTAATTGCATTAGGTCAGGTGAGGGAGCAGTCTCGTTGAGTCTGTTACTTTGTCTTCTAGCCTTGCTTTCCTTCATAAAGGACAAGTATGGATCATATGAGTTATTGTTATACCTACCCCCTCGCTCATCTCCCCTCGGCCCGCCTCAGGATCTTCTACTGTTTCCATCGGGTCTTCTTCTTCAATCTCAAGAACCTCCTCGACCACGTCAAGTTCTGCCTCGAACATCCCGGGGCCCTCCTCAAACATCTCGAGCATCTCGGGATCCTCCTCGAATGGCTCGGGATCCTCCTCGTACTCCTCGGGATCCTCCTCGAATAGCTCGGGGTCCTCCTCAAATATCTCGAGCATCTCGGGATCCTCCTCGAATGGCTCGGGATCCTCCTCGTACATCTCGGGATTCTCCTCTAACGGCTCGGGATCCTCCTCGTACATCTCGGGACCCTCCTCTAACGGCTCGGGGTCCTCCTCAAATATCTCGAGCATCTCGGGATCCTCCTCGAATGGCTCGGGATCCTCCTCGTACATCTCGAGATCCTCCTCTAACGGCTCGGGATCCTCCTCGTACATCTCGGGACACTCCTCTAACGGCTCGGGATCCTCCTCCGAGTCCCCCAGGTCTTCCTGAAACTCATGGCGGAGAAGTTGCTTACATAAATCCGTGTAGGATAGACGGCATCCGTGCTGTCCCCAGATCTGATGAGCAACCACTCTCGCCCGATTGGGCAATGAACGAAGCCGAGCTCCAATCCTATGATCATCCATCATTGGAAACCCTTCCTGCTCGAGTTTCCAGAATAGCCGGTCCAAAAACCCCATGTTGCCCTGAATTCCCCGGGTCGGACTGTACTCAACTTCCTCTATCCGCTCCATCAGCTCGCGGCACCTCTCAGTGTAGTTCTCATGCAACATCTGGAATTGAAAAAAAAATGTCATAGTTAGTACCAAACCGACCAAGCCCGTACAAAACCATTTCCTTTTTAATTCGCAAATATATGCAGAGAAAAATACACACAATTGGTTTTGTCTACCCTAGTGATTAAAATATGTAACCACCTTCCTACCCCACATTCTAAATTATTTAACTAAATTTTTTTTTATCAATAAACAATAGAAAATATCATTCGTAGTCACATATTTTACAAGTACTTGTCATTATCTATCATAAGACACCATCCATACTTGCATATTCTAGAAACATAACATATCATAAGAGTGCTTACTATCATAAAATATACCGAAAAGTACTTACTTGGAAGCGGCAGGAAGGAGGCTTGATGTGTGTGTAGTGAGATGGCAATGGCTCTGATACCAACTTGTAACGCCCGCCTTTCTCCCACACCTCGTGGTGTGGCGAGATAGGCGTCGTTACGCTAAACATACATGTGCATAAAAAACAACATCATAATGCAGCGGAAACATTTTTTTTTTCTAAACATGCTTTTAATCATGCAACTAAACACATGGAACATTTATACATGGCATCATATCATAACTTAACCATTCCATGATTTATTCATAATCATCATAAGCAGTATGTACTTATCCATAAACGTACCATCATAAGTCTTAAGTCACTCATTAATCATAACCATAAAACGTAGCATAAAATTTAAGAAAACATTGTTACACCCAAGACATGCATTATGTGAGAATATAAGAATCTTTTGCCAAGTCACTGCTACACACACACATGCTTCTGCCTCTCCTGCGGCTTCCCTTAATAGCCTCTTGCTTGATCTGCGGTACAAGGAAAATAAAGCTATAAGCACATAAGCTTAGTAAAACCCTTTCCTACTCACTAAAACCATACGTCACTTAAACATAAACATATCAAGTATCTGGCATAGCGTAACTTCGAACATAAACATAAGCATAGTCATGGCATAAGTTATAAGCATATGAACGACTAACATAGCATGATTCCTAACATCACCATAGATCTACAACCTACTTAACATGGCATAAATCTTAACATACATGAGCATAAAACATACATACATGACATGAAACATACTTATACTTGGCATAATTCCTAACATACATGAACATAAGGCATACTTATCATAACATAATTCTTAGCATACATGAACATAAGGCATACTTATACATGACATGAAATATGAGCATAAACACAAGCATAAAATATACTTACCTTGGCGCGATGCATAACATGGATGTATGAATGAGTCTAATGCATTTACTACATAAAGATGCTTAGTTTTGAAATTATACTTTTAAATGCTTTAACATAAACATAACATCATTGGGGTCCCCGGCTTGTACCACATACATATATCATAAGCGCGCATCCCTAAGTAAATATGAGGTAGCTAGCCTCAACCTACTAGGGTAAGGACAGCATAGTCGGTAGTCCTAGAACCGGGGCGTTCTTAAGGTGCCCATCCCTTTTGCACAGCTTCGATAGTGCCAGAACCGTGGACAGCTTCGGTAGTCCAGAACCGGGGCTTTCTTAAGGTGCCCATCCCTTGGACCCTTACTTCGGTCCGATACAAGCATCATACATAAAAATAAACATGCATGCTTCATCATTCATACTTATCATTCATACTTATCATTCATACTTATTTCATATCATCGTCATGCCTTCATCATTCATACTTATCATTCATACTTAAGGCATAACCATCACCTTCATTCATACTTATCATTCTTTATTCACATAATAGGACATATATGCATAATCATGGTTCTAGTCATAACCTTATCCGGGTTCATCAAGCTTGCATGATCATGATACATAATAAACATACACCTCATACATGATACATTTCATCTAGCATGCATAATCCTAGTATTCATCATAAGACATGGATGATAAGCTACATATAAACCTAACACCTATTACTAGGGTTCATAGCATTCATCATAAAACATGTATATATCTTCATGAATCATAAATCCATTATAAGCATTTATCAATATTCATGCACCATTATATTTATCATAACCTACTTCTACATCAATTACATGCATTCATGGCATATGATCTTAATATTCATGATTAAAACATAACCTAACATCAACCATACAAAGTCATGTTATATAACACATAAACTAGGATTTTAGTCACATGGAGGCCCTTACATCATGCTTAAAAATGTACTAGCATCATTGTAACTTATAACATGCATTCTTGAGACCCGAACCCAAACCAAACCCTAAGTTTGGGGTCTTGGCCGAAACTTGAAGGAGATCTAAATTCATAGAAAATTTTCCTAGGTTAAGATTAACATCCTATACCTTGCATATCATACCATGGAAGACCAATTTAACCCTTGATTGGACTTAACACTAAGCCTTAGCCCTAGTACATGACTTGGCCGAAACCTATAAGGGTAACAAACCCATAGAAAATTTATACAAATCACTACTTTCACCCATACTATATCATAGCAAGACATACTAAGCATGCTTGGAGAATTGAAGATTAAACCTAGGTCTAATCTTGAAAGTGGCCGAAACCCTAAGGGGTTCTTAGGGTGCCCTAAAACTTCAAACATCATGCTTTTATACTTCACCTATCATAGATAACCATTTGCAAATATAAATCAAGTCTTTAACATGATTTCTAGCCCAAAATATGCCTTGGCCGAAACCTTCATGAGCCCTTTTCATGGATTTTTTCCAACATATCATGCCAATAAGACTTAGATCATGACATATAACTTTGAAAGCTATCATACCACAGGTGAGAGGGATTTACCTTTCTTGATCTTGCTTACAAACTTCGAATAAAAGATAATAAGAGAACCTCCTTGTCTCTAAACTCTCCTTAGTCCTTGTATCCTTGTATGGGGGCCTTAGATCTTCAAGATGGGGCTTATGTGAATTTTTTTCCAAGGGAGAAGAGGGCTTGAAGTTTCGGCTAGAAGGGGAGGAAGAAGAAAATGAAGAGGAGAAGGGAAGTTGTAACTTCCTTGCCACCTTTATACTACTTTAAAATGGGTAAATGAAGAGTCATGATGTCTCTTCTCTTGGTAACTATTCATCTTTCCCAAACCTTAACTATGATCCACTTCATTCCCTCATAGCACTCCCTTGCTAGGTGAATTGGTTAGTGCATGCTAGATTGTACAAGAGGTCCAAGGTTCAATCCTTGGTGCATGCACAAATTTTCTATTTTTTAAAATTTATTTCCTATTATTTTCAAAATTCATTAAAAATTCCCCCATAATTATGTTAATATTTTTCATTAAAATCCATCTATTTTTATATTAAATTCTACCTAAAAACCACCCATAATAATGGCGCTAGAAAGCCCCTATAAGGCCCCTTAGTACTTAGTTTCTCAATTTAAATGAGAAAACCATGGGTTTTAGGCTAAGGTTCGTACTAATATTTCTAGGCCCTTCGGAAAATTATCTAGATATGCTTAATATTTCAAAGAAAATATTAAGAGAATTTTTCGGGTCGTTACATAACTGAAGTGTAGTTTGATACAAACCGAAACAACATGAAGAAATAAATGTTTAGAACCAAAATTTTCCTAAATTGAACATCAAATCAGTCCCTTGCCAAGATTTCCCCTTGCTGTCACACAAAAGTCCAGCTATAAACCCTCTAGCTCGAAAACCAACGAAGAACAATTCCCGAGATCAGTTTGCAATGGCTTGGGTGCGTATTGATCTTCCTGATCGGTCACGGGACCGATCAGGACTTCTTCTGATCGGATTGGAGGCTGATCAGAAGTGTCTCTGTCCGATCACAGAGATCGATCAGTATATGAAATTTGTCACGATCTCTGCCTTCTTGATTAGCTGGATTCCGATCGAGCTCAGAAACTCTCAGAAGCCTTCAGAGAACCCCTCTAAATGCTTCAACAGCTCCGGACGAAGAAAACCAGCGATCAAACGGAACCGATCAGTGAGAGCAGAACTCCGGGCGAAACCCTCACCTGAGCCCCTTTCAGAGAAGAATTTGGTTGCAAACTTAACTGAAAATCTACCTCGATGCTTCAAAATCTTGAAAAGAAACGAATCTGATGTTGGCCGTGCTCGATCGGAGAAGAAAACGTTGAAGAACTCGAAGAATAGCTGAAGAATTCGCGACGATAGAGCTCGGGAGAGGGAATTCCTGATTTAACTCATCCCATTTAAAATTGAACGGTTGTGATCATCTTCGCTTCATCCAACGGTCAGATCATCTCGGATTGGAATCAAACTCTCCAGATCTCCATCAATGGTCAGGATCTTCTTCTCCTTAGCTTGGATCGATCAAATCTGCAATGGGTGGCTCGGATTGCCCTGATTTTTGAATGGACAGCTTAGACTCCTCTCGAGCTTGATCCAACGGCTAGATGACTCCTGATTTGGACCAAAACTTCGGATCTTGATCTGTGGTCTTGATTAACTCTACCTTGAGCTTGGATTGGTCAGAAGATGATAGATGGCTCAGATCTCCCCGTTTCTTGATTGGACGGCCCACATTTATCCATCTTTTGATCCTCTTGATTGAAGCCAAGTCTTCGCTCAAGTTTGATCCAATCTGATCTAGGTCCATGATCATTCGAAGCCTACGAAATTATATTCAAAATTTAATGCCAAAATATCTCAAATATGGAAAGAATTGCATCCAAAGCTAAAATAGCAATAACTCATGGAACCTAGTGTAAATGCAAGATTAAGCATGTAAAAAGGGATCAAAACATGAATTTGAGAGCCTAAATTGATTATCAAAATGGTAATTATCAGCTAGGCGCCTGTATTTACACAGGCGCCCCAGTGCAAGGCCAATCCAGCCATTCGAAGCTAACTAGCTCTGGACCAAGTCAAGTGAGGCGCCTGTGTTAACACAGGTGCCCCAGTCAGCTCAGGCACCTCAATGGAAGGGGATAGATGCTGACCAAGTCTGCAGATTGAAGTTCTCGCAGGACATGCTACGTGTCAGGTGCCCCCTTCGATACTGGCGCCCCACTGACTACTATAAAAGGGGGTTCACCCCCAAGGCTTCTACATCAATTGCTTTCAACTCTTACGCTCAAGCGCTCCGCTCTGACAAGTTCCGTACTTGTGATTCAAGCGCTGACGACGACCCGCTGCTCCGGAAACTTCCAACCTCTCTAGTCATCGATAAAAGCTAATTTTGTTAAGTGCTGTAATTGTTTTTCAATTATATAGTTGTACTCTCGACTTGTAATCTTTTACGAAAATATAGAATTGCCCATCGTAAACGGTCAAGGACCGTGGGCCTTGGAGTAAGAGCCGACCGTGACTCCGAACCAAGTAAAAATAAATCATGTTAGCGATTGGTTTTTATTTTCCGCTGTACAATTACTCTTCACTTTCCGAAAAAGTTTACGATCGATATTCACCCCCCCTCTATCGATTCAATACGATCTCACACAGTCAACTGCTTTCTCTTTTTAGTTGCAACAAGGGTCAGTTCCAAACATACAATTATAAAATATAGAATTAAAATATGTATGAATTACAGCCAGTGCTATCTTGGTCGTGACTTTCAGGTTTCACTCGAAACCCTAGGTCAGATCGATGCCTACTGTTCCCTCACCGGGGAATGCATCCGCACCTACTCCTCTCAGGAGAGTTTACCTGTTGCCACCCGGAACCTCTGGTTGGAGTTTTGCTCAGCCTCCAAGAACCCGAAACTTGACGACGTTTGACCTCGACCCGTCTCGACTCCTGTCCGCGATCGCCGCTCAGCAAAGTCTTTGCTCGGTCCCCCTAGACCAAGTCTTCGTGCTCGGCTTCACTCGCCAAGTCTTCATTGCCCGATCCCTGACCAGGACTTCGTGCTCAACCCTGCAGGTCAAGACTTCTTGCCTAGCTTACCTAGGACTTTCCTACAATCTCAAAAACTTCATCAATACACCATACCAGCTTAACTTGAACCCTTTGCCACTTATCAAAACAAGGTTCAATCTGGTGCTTCTAGCACCAACACAAACATGAAACAAAAGGCCCAGATTGACTACAAAGTGTCATGAACACCATCCAATGTGATCTCATAAAAGAAGAGCTCGATCGAGTCGGACTATTCAACAACACTAAAGAGTTGTGGGACCGGCTAGTCAAATTCCATGAAGGAACCGATGACTCTAAGGTAACAAAAAGTGATCTTTTACTCAATTAATTATTTAATATTAAAATGTTACCTGGAGAAACTGCGGTCCAACTACATGCCTGGATCAATGACATAATCAACAGGCTCCACCTAATCGGCCACCACATTGATAAGAGGGATATAATAAGGTATGCCTTAAACTCCTTCCCTTGAAATGTATTATAATCATCAATGGTAGATGCTTATAAGGTTTCGAATGACCTTTCAATTATTAAGTTAGATGAACTATTCTGTGAACTTAAACTTCATGAGCAGACTAACCTTGGTCTAACAGAGAAGGGTATAGCTTCATATGCAGCACAAAGCAAAAGCAAGGAAACCAAGGCCAAACCGAAGTCAAAATCTATGAGCTAGTTTGACTCAGACTCAATAAATGAAGAAGAAATAATGAACATGGTATGGAGAACCTTGACAAAAAGGAGGACGAAAAGAAACCCAATGTTACGCCTCCAGAGGTACATGCTTACTTGAAAATTTGGCAGCATCTCCCCTATACGGCAGATAAGTTAGGACATATAATACATAATCTCCACACACATAGCTTAGCCACACACGGCTAGCATCAAAATAGCAAGTAAATCCACAACCACGCAGTTTATATCAATATTAATGATAACCATAACTAAAGCTTAAACATCGCAAAACCTTTAATGTCTTTTAGTAGAAATAAAGTTGAAAGAAAGTCCGAATATAAAGGAAACTCAACATGAGTCCAAAACGAACATACCTCTACTACGACAAATATTGAACTAATAAAACAAATCCAGTCTTGGAAATGAAAATGCAAAACTCACGAAGTGTAGAAAATAAAACAACTATGACAAATAAACTAAACTCAACTCCAAAATGAAACGACACAGTGGGACTGGCAATTGGATCCTCTTCTACTCCAAGTGATGCAACTACCTGCTAGCTGAAATAAAAAATAGGAAGCAGGGGTGGTGAGTCCGGGCGGACTCAGTGGGTATATGAATAGATAAAAGCATGACATCATAATGATATATGAAACAACAGAATTTAACAGAGTACAGTCTCTAGGAAAATAGAGAAACTCAAAACATGTATAAAACAACGCAAAACCTACGAGCTAGCATAGTGTCAGAACAGAACATGCATGTCAACCAAATGCAGCAACCATAGTTCATATAAATACAACAAACACAAGAAAATGCATAAATACAATAGATGCACATGATGCAATTACATGTGTCATCCTTGACGCCAGTCAAGTCGCCAACACATCACATCTGTGTGGTCGAGTGGGTAGGGTTGTGACAACTTTATGCACTCCAATGAATATCATAAATATATGTGGTTGAGTGGACAGGATGCTAGGGAGTCAACTACTCCAAAACCCTGATGTATAGGGGGAGCTATCAACAAATCTGATATCCCTCGGTAACAACGGTGAGGGTGTCAACTGTTTGCCTACAACTCCAACATCCACTGTACATGAGTGGTCGAGTGTGGCATAATAGGACGGTTGCCCCACTCTAGTAACTACCACAACAAGTGGTTGAGTGGCAAAGCAACTAAATGACTGACGACAGCTTAACCACATGGAAGTCTAACAGTCATCAGTATGTAATAGTGCAGGTATGGTGCATGTTACCAATAAGCACAAACAACCAAATAACAACGAACAACCGAATAACAACAATGCAACTACAAAAGCAACAAACCAGAAACCAACCGGAAACCAACGAATATGTAACTAACCTACAAGGTAGGGTGTCTCTAATGCCAACCATCCTAGTGGTGTTTAATGAACAACTAAGTACTCACGTACAAGCGGTACTTTACAGAATAGAAAGTCAACGAGAGACTGTACAGATACGAAGTTTCGATTAAACTCGAAGGTCAAACAAGAAAGGTATCAATAGGCGATTTAAAATAAACAACAACAAGGAACAAGGTCAAGCAGACATATTTAGATATAACAGACCATGCATTAAGATAAAAGAACTATTAGAGTACAATGGAGAAGTACCTGCCTTTTATGTAGACGTCTGTATCAAACAAGGGCTATATCCGCAACAAATAACCAAGTCAGTGCCCTGTATCCAAAGGACATATTTAAATAGCTATTTACACAAATAATGATTAGCTAATTACACTAAATACAACACATAATTAGATTCATTCTAATTCCCATTTAATTAAGTTTTACTTAAATGACAAGCTCTTAATTACTCTAAGATCCAAAACCTAAACCAAGATCCAACCCAACTCAACTCTAGGTCCAAACCAAAATCAAACAAACTCCAAACCTTAGCTCACGGCTAGGAGGTAAACCACACACCATCCTACAACCCAAAATCAATAGGACTTCACATCTAGGAATAGAACCTATTATTACTGTTCGCGACAATAATTGGAGTCCCAACTTCATATCCTAAAATCAAAACCCAAACCAAAACAGGAGCTTACGGCAAGAATTTAATTCAACTTAATGGGGGAAACCAATAGCGATCCAAAACTCCAATTGTCATCAAAGTTCATCCTATTCCATAACTCCCATGGCCGAATCCCACTCAAACCTTACCACAGCTCACGACCAGGATAGAAAAACCCACACCTCAGGAGAAACTCATGGCACATCATACATATTGATAGCCAATGAAAGCAAAAACACCACAAGTACACCACATGAACAATAATGGACTCAACTCATCCCAACACACCATCTCCCAAACAAGCCCTAATTACATTTTCTTTTACCTGATGGGTGGCCTGCGCAAACAATAGGGGACAGTGATTCATGGCGATGCTGCGATCACGAGGTAGAGGAAGTTGGTAGTCGGGCGTTGAGGCTGCTTTGAGGTTGATCCTCGGCGTCGACTCGATTGTGTGAGGAGGAAACCGCACGGCTACGATTTTGGTGAAGAGAAGATGGCTGCGTCGGCGTCGGCTAGGGTTCCACGTGAGGCGAGACACAACCAGCTGGGTGTCGGGTCACGCGAAGGAGAAGAGGAAAGAGAAGGAGAAAGAAATGAGGTGCGGTGGCGTTTGGTGGGGTGCTCGCTGTGGCGTCGGGGGTCGAGGCAGAGACGAAGAGAATGGGAGCGAAGAAACTGATTTCGGGAGAAAATTTTTAGTGTTTATAATGATTTTGGCTTTTTACAAAAAGCCCCTCTAAATTTGGATATTTCCAACCACACCCTTATGTTTCGAATTTTACCTTTTAAATCCTTAAATTTCGGTATTTAACATTCTCCCCCACTAACAAAAATTGGGCCCCCAAATTTTCGCTAGCAAACCACAATAGATATTAGTCAACCACAACAGGTACTAGTCAATAACAACAGATATAAACAACCCAGATATAATATCAATATGGAATGCAACTCAGAATGCAACCCAATCATACGCACCTCAAGTAAATAGATGAGGGTAGTGAGCTCTAATCGTATCCTCGAGCTCCCAAGTAGCTTCCTCATCAGAATGGTGCTGCCAACCAACTTTGACCAACCAAACTATCTTGTTTCTCAACTGATGTTCCTTGCGGTCCAGAATCTGCATAGGTACCTCCTCGTAGGTCGCGTCAGGCTGAAGTGTGTCCGGCACCTCTGATAACACATGTGTAGGATCTGGTACATATTTCCTCAGCATGGAAACATGAAACACATCATGAACTCCAGCCAAAGATGGTGGTAGTGCCAGACGATAAGCTACTGCTTCAATCCGCTTCAGAATCTGAAATGGTCCAATGTAGCACGGAGCTAGCTTACCTCGCAAACCAAACCGCTTCACCCCTTTCGTGGGTGATACTCGTAAGAACACGTGATCGCTCATGGAGAACTCCAAGGTCTGCGTCTCCGATCTGCATAACTCTTCTGACGATCCTGAGCCTCTGACAGACGACGTCTGATAGTACAGACTAGCTCTGTGTCACGCTGAATACTTTAAGGTCCCAACAACTGAGATTCCCCAACCTGCTCCCAGAGGGTGAGTGTCTTCCAAGCCCTACCATACAACGCCTCGAAGGGTGCCATCTGAATAGCTGAATGATAGCTATTATTATAGGCAAACTCAACCAAGTGTAGGTGATCTTCCCAGTTGCCTCCAAAGTCCATAACGCAGGATCTCAACAAATCCTCTAGCATCTGAATAGTATGCTCTGACTGTCCGTCCATCTGTGGATGAAAGACTGTGCTGAATCGAAGCTCGGTACCCATAGCCTGCTGCAAACTCTGCCAAAACCGCGAAGTGAAATGCGGGTCTCTGTCTGATATGATGCTCAGAGGGATACCGTGAGTAGTCTGATAATTTCACGGCAGTACAACTCTGCCAGCTTGTCCAGTGAATCTATCCTCTAAATCCCCAAGAAATGAGTAGATTTGGTTAATCGATCAACGATCACCCAAATCGCGTCGTATCTTCTACAAGACCTTGGTAATCCCACAACGAAATCCATAGTAATGTGCTCCCATTTCCACTCATGAATAGGGATATTCTGAAGTAATCCAACAGGTCTCTGATGCTCGACCTTCACCTGCTAGCACACTAGACATCTAGCTACAAAATCCACGATGTCTTTCTTCATACCGTTCCACCAGTAGGAACGTCTCAAATCTTGGTACATACGGGTTCTGCCAGGATGTATAGCAAACCGAGATCGATGAGCATCCTGAAGAAACTCATCCATGACCGAATGTGACTTATGTACGCACAATCTCCCTCGGAAATATAGAATACCCTCGTCATCTCGTGTAAAGTCAGTCTGCTTCTCTGAGGCTATCCGGCTGCCTAGGAACTGCAAATATTGATCACTGGCCTGAGCCTCTTTGATCCTCGTCCTGATCGAAGATTAAGCAACCATAGTCACCAAAAACCCTTTCTCTGTCTGACACTGCTCCTCTAGTCCCAACTCTGAGAAGCTCTAAACTAAGTCTGTGACCATAACCCGGTGATAAGCCAGAACACTCCGAGATTTTTTGCTTAGTGCATCTGCAACCACGTTAGCTTTCCTTGGATGGTAGATAATCGTATAGTCATAATCCTACAAGAATTCCATCCATCGCTTCTGACGAAGATTCGGCTCCTTTTGAGTGAATAAATACTTAAAGCTCTTGTGATTTGTGAAAATCTCAAACGTGGCGCCATATAGATGATGTCTCCATATCTTCAGGGCAAAAATAATGGCTATAAGCTCTAAGTCATGAACTGCACCCAAACCCTGATGTGAGGCATCAGTGTAGAGTACGAAACCGTCTTCTCCTGAAGGTAATACCAAAACAGGTGCAGACACCAATCGCCGCTTGAGCTCCTAAAAACTAGTCTCACAAGCCTCTGTCCAAATAAATTTTATGCCTTTTCTGGTCAGACGTGCCAATGGTGAAGCAATGTTGGAAAATCCCTCAACAAATCGTCGATAATAACCAACCAATCCGAGAAAATTGCGCACCTCCTGAACTGACTTAGGCTGCTCCCAACTAGTGACAACCTCGATCTTTTGGGGATCTATGGAGATACCGCTATTGGAAACAACATGTCCGAGAAATCCCACAGAAGACAACCAGAAAGCACATTTGTTGAACTTCACATACAACTGCTCTCGTGGAAGCGTCTCCAAGATGATGCGAAGATGGCGCGCATGTTCCTCCTCGGAATGGGAGTAAATCAGGATGTCGTCGATGAAAATAATAACAAACTGATCCAAATACTCCATAAAGACCCGATTCATCAAATCCATAAATACTGTAGGAGCATTGGTAAGCCCAAATGGCATTACCAAAAACTTGTAATGTCCATACCATGTGTGGAAAGTTGTCTTCTGGATATTTGAATCTCTAATCCTCAACTGGTGATATCCTGACCACAAATCAATCTTAGAATATACTGATGTATCTTTCAGCTGATCAAACAAATCTTCAATACGAGGCAAGGGATATTTGTCCTTAATAGTCACTACATTCAACTACTTGTAATCGATGCATAACCTCATAGAACCATCCTTCTTCTTTACGAACAGAACTGGCGAACCCCATGGAGATACGCTAGAACGGATGAATTCTCTATCAAGCAACTCTTAAAGCTAGACCTTTAGCTCGTCCAACTCCTTAGCCGCCATACGATACAGAGCCTTTGATGTCGGCACAGTCCCCGGAATCAACTCAATCATAAACTCGACTTGTCTTCTGGGAGGCAAACTAGGAAGCTTCTCTGGAAATACGTTTGGAAATTCTTGGACCAATGGATCATCCGAGAGCTAAGGGCTACTACTGTCATCAGTGTTGATCAATGACAATAGAAACCCTAACATCCGTGCGATATAAGCTTTTGGGCCTGAAGTATAGAGATAATAGAAATCCCGTCATCTTTGGTGCCAATGAATTCCCACGAGGGTTGGATCGAAGGCCGAAATGTGACCACCCTCGCTTGGCAATCAACTGTGGCATGAAAAGCCGCCAAAGAGTCCATGTCTAGAATAATATTGAATTCTACCATCTCCAGAACTGACAGATCCACAGTGAGAGTATAATCGCGCGCCGAAATTCAATGGGCACGCCTTGACTTCCGGCGTGATATCCAATACCTCACCGGATGGTAGAAACAATGATAGACGTTGTGATCTAAGGGTAGACAACCTACTAATCTTTCCCATAAACAAACGTGATATAAAAGAATTAGAACTACCAGTATCAACAAGTAATTCAGCAGGATATGCATAAACTGAAACCATACCACGAAAGACCGATCCATCGGTCCACTGTGCCTCCTCACTGGTGACTGCATAGACTCGACCTGTCTCAGGCGCTGGAGGTGGAAATGCTAAAACCTGCTGAGGCTGAGAAGCTGAAGGTCCGATAGTCTGCTAGGGCTGATATCCAGAAGGCTCAACCGACTGCTGAGACTGATAACTTGAAGCTCTAGCCGACTGCTGATGCTGATAAACTACAGGCTGGTATGGCAGGTATGATTGCTAATAGTATGACCCTGTCGCAGACTACTGATACGCCGCTGGTGATGGGTACTCATGCCCAGGCATACAATATATTTGAACTGGTGGAGGAACTGCTTGCTGACGTCCTGTCTGCTGCTGTTGGGATAACGTCTGAGCCTGATGGCCACCTCGCTGTGGCCTCTGCTGTCCTGATCGGCCACCCTGGGGAGTAACTGCTACAAACTTATGCTGAGCCTTCAAGAGACAACCTCGACTCTCATGACCTGGAAGCTCACAATAATAATAGATGGGGTGCTCTAGGGGGCAATCTGGTCTGCTGTGGTCCCTAGATCAACACTGAAAACAATGAGCCCCACCAATAGCAGACCTCCGGGTCTGTTGAGAACCCTGCGACGATCCTGCTGAAAACTACCCAGACTTCTAGGGTCGAGACGGAGGATCAGAAGTTGTTGGATCGAGAAGAATGATAGAGCGGGGTGAATATCGTAAAACGTTCAGATTTGTAAATGAGAATTAGCAGCGGAAATAAATAAAGTAAAACACACGCGAACACCACGATTTTACTTGGTTCGGAGTCGCGGTCGGCTCCTACTCCAAGGCACACGGTCGTTGACCGTTTACTGCAGGCAATTCTATATGTGCGCAAAAACAGTTTACAAAATGTATTACAAGAATAGTACAGTAAACTTAAAAGCAGCTCTTCGTTACCGACGTCCGGTGTAGATTGTATTTTTGGTGCAGAGGGACATCGTCGGCGCTTGTATCTCGAGTCGGGAGGTTTCCGGAGCAGAGAGCGGGAGTAGAAGAGCGTGAATGCGTTGGAAGAATTGTGTCTTCAAGCCTTGGGGTCGAGGGGCCTTTTTATAGCCTCTAGGGGCGCCCTGAATGTTGGGGGCGCCCCCCCACGTGTCAACCGATCTGAGCACCTCTTGGTCAGCCGTTATCCCTTCGGGATCGGGCTGAGGTTTGACTGGGGGGCGCCCGGGACGCTAGGGGCGCCCGGGTTGACTCTATCCGCTGGCTTCTCGCTGGCATGACTTTTATCCACTTCGTTGGCTTGAGCTCGGGGCGCCCGGACCATCCGGGGCGCCCGGGAGCATGGGGGCGCCCGGGAGCACGGGGGTGCCCCGCCCAGTTAGCTTCCGAAGCGTACATTTGCTCCACTTCTTTTGTATTCACCTTGGGGTGCCCGGGACACTCCGGGCGCCCTACTCAGCTGCTGCCTCACTCCTTTGAGGCTCTCTGAGCTGCAGACACTCGTTCCTTCGGTCCTGCATCCAGGGTTAGTCCAAAATAACACAGAGCAATAATATGTTATCTTTATACAGCCTCAGCTGTCTTGGTTCTGACTTTGGGTCTCCGAAATGGGGCCCTAGGTCGAGCCGACACCTACTGTTCCCTCGACGGGGAACGCGTCCTCACCTACTCCTCTCAGGAGAGTTTACCTTTTGCCAATCGGCTCCTCCGGTTGGACTTTTGCCCGATACACCTGACCAGGTCTTCGTGCCCACCTTCTGAGCAGTCTTCGTGCCCACCTTCCGAGCAGGTCTTCGTGCCCAGTCCTCGACCAGGACTTCGTGCCCACCTTCCGAGCAGGTCTTCGGTGCCCAGCTCCTTGCCAGGGCTTCATGCCCAGTCCTCGACCAGGACTTCGTGCCCAGTGTACCTAGGACTTCTTTTCCTGTAAACTTAGTGAACATGTTAGATAAACATAATATCTTAACTTTTGAACCCTTTTGCCATTATCAAAACACAGGTTCAACTTGGGTGCTGTCTGCACCAACAATCTCCCCCTTTTTGATTTATGGCAACCCGGTTAAAAAGTTAAGTTAATCAGAACGGTTAAAAATTTATTTCCTCACCCTGGAAGGAATCTCCCTCTAGATTTTTCAAAGAGTTCGTGGGGTTTTAAAAAAAATTCTAAGTCTAAAGATGGAATTAATTTTTCAAACACTTTAGAATAGTTTTCAAAAGAAACATATTTTCCAAAATATGGTCGTGTAATTTTTGGAAAATTTATACTTAGAAAAATTTTTGAGAACTTTAAGTTTTGAGTACTTAAAACAATTTTTGAAAACTTAAGTTTTAAGTACTTAGGAAAATATTTTTGAAAACTTAAGTTTCAAGTACTTAGGAAAATATTTTTGAAAACTTAAGTTTCAAGTACTTAGGAAAATATTTTTGAAAACTTAAGTTTCAAGTACTTAGGGAAATTTTTGAAAACTTAAGTTTCAGAAGTTTTTTGAACACTTAAGTACTTAGAAAATTTTTTGAAAACTTAAGTTTCAAAACAAATAGATTAATTACTTTTTGAATAAAGGATAAAATTTTGAATTTAACAAAAACAAAATTTTAAAGTTTCTCTCTCCTTTCCTATCTCTCCCCCTTTGCCATATATCAAAAAAATAAAGCAATATTGAAAAAAGATAAATTGTATAATTGCAGAAAGAAAATTACTAAATTGCATAATTTGCTGTACTGAACCAATACAGGATATGAACTAAATCAAACCAATTTCAATTTTCTCTTTTTGGGTCCTGTCTAACCCAATTAGCTACTTACTAACTGTTATAAACAATAGTTTTTGCTAGGGTTAGTCAAGTTAAGTGTTCTGTTCAAGTTAGATTTTCTAAACTTGATACTCAACTTGATTACTGTGTAAGTTGTATTTAGTGCCCCAATTACTGCAGATGCACTGACTTAAAGCATCTTGAATTAAGGCAAAGACCTAAGCATCTCAACCCATTCTAGGTTATCAATCAAAAGTACCCTAAGGTGCTTGTGAGATGCTGGCTTCTAGATCTATAGGTGCATGCAGTTCTAGGGTTAGGGCCTATGCTAAGTCCATTTGCGAAAAAGCCCTAGTTTTGAAGGGGGTAGTTTTTTTTAAAATCAAACTAAGTCGAAAGAAAAAAAAATATTTTTAAAAACTTTTCAAAACTAAGTAAAAGCTGATTTTTGAAAAAATTTTAGAAACTGATTTAAAATAAGTAAAGCAGTTACAAAAAAATAAAAGTAGAGTAACCCTATTCTACTAAGCATAATCCTAACTGCCTTCTTAGTGAGCTGAATTTAGACTCAGGTAGGGGTTTAGTGAGTATGTCAGCTAAGTTTGATTTAGAGTCTACATGCTTAAAGACTATTTCACCCCTGGCTACATGGTCTCTTACAAAGTGGTGTTTAACTTCTATGTGTTTAGTTCTGGAATGTTGGATTAAGTTCTTAGTTAGATTAATCGAGCTTATGTTGTCAATGAAGACCTGAGTTTGGGTGATTTTTGAAATAATTTTTAGGTTAGTGTGACCTAGTCTCCTATGCCAGAGGTTTGATTGTTCTAACTAAGTTAACATGCATTTATGTACTAGGGGTAGGTTTATAGTGTAAACATTATTTTTCCTAGAGCCCTTAAGCATGATTTTTGAGTCTTGTAGGTTTCTAATCAGGCAGTTAGAATTATTGAAGGTAACTACATAACCAGAATCACATAACTGACTTATGCTAAGCAAGTTAAATTTGAAGTTTTCAACCAAAAGAACTTTTTTAATAACAAAGTCAGTTTTAAGTTCAATATTACCTGACCCAATTACCTTGAGTGTAGCATTGTTGCCAAATGCCACTGAGCCTAGGTTCTTGAACTTGAGTTTGGTAAATTTCAATTTATCTCCAGTCATGTGTCTGGAGCAACCGCTATCCAACATCCATTGGTCCAAATCTTTATGTTCCTACACATAAAGAGTTTTGTTGATTTGGATCCAATTAGAATCAGGAATAGCATAAATTGATTTTCACAACCTAGTCTGTCTCACCCAATCTAGAGTTGTCAATCACGTTAGCCTTAAGGGTTTTTGTGAGACAGGTTTTGAATAGATAGAATTATTTTAAAATATCATGATTTATTTTGAAAAAAGTTAAATTAATTTTGAAAATAATTGTTTGAATTTATTTTGAAAAAGAGTGTTTGAATCTACAATTGACTGAAAATTTATGTTAGATTTGAATTTGACAAAGAATAATTTGAATTTGAATTTCAAAAATTAGATTCCAGGTCTTGGCGAGGCACTAGGCCTTCTTTGGCCGTAGTCTTATTGGATCATCAACCCTTTCCTTGACAAAGCCTTTTAATGAAATTTCATTTTTAAAATTATTTCTTGAAAAAATTCTAGTCTAACTAGTTTGGGTCTTGGGTCGGTAGCTTCGGCTAGTTTCACCAGTCTAAAGAGACCAAGTAGAGTATACTTGACCTTATTAGAATTGGCTTCCCTGACGTACTATCATCTCACCGCCACCCAATACTATGTTATTCAAATTCCAGTTAAGTTGGTTCAGTCCTTAAGCTAACCATTCCTAAGTCTAGGCATGGTAAATTGCAGAAATTAAATAAACAATCAATCATGCAAATTGCAAACAAGAATTGAGTTTTATCTAGCAATAAATATTGTTTTTAATTTGGCTCCCCCTGGACTATAGCCACGATAATGGTTTGGCAAGATGTGAATCTTGTCCTTGGGGATCCAATACTGATTTGATCCAGTTTGTTTGTTTAGGTACAGTTTAGGTACCCATGCCTGAACTTTAGGTCTGGACTGGTGCAGTATAGCATAGTAGGATCTTTGTCTTGATTTGGTTATATAGCCTAGTCCAGATCGATTTAGAACCGATTTCTATTTTCTAAGAAACATGTCAAGACCCTTGGAACCAGAAGTGAATCGTTCTAAAGCTGATCTAAGATCCTTAACTTGAGTTTTCAGTGAGGAGTTCTCTTTCTCAAGTTTTTCAACTTGAGTAGAGGTTCCTTCTTGAACCTTCTCAGTTAAAGATCTAGAGTCAGCTCCCTCTTTCAGGAGTTTTACTTCCTGTCGAAGGGATTCGACTCGGAGTTTAGCTTTCGCCAAATCTCGAGAAAGATAAGAAATTAACTCATTTAACTGACTTCTAGAAAAACCACTTACCTTGATTTCGTCGTCGTCTGAAAATGTTAGTCTGTCATCGTCCTGTTCCAATTCTGACTCGGTCTCAATTTCTTCTGAGGCGGTTAGCATGAGCAGGTTCGACTGTGGGACCTCTTCTTCGGAGGAGGAGGACTCGTCCCACGTTGCCTGAAGTGCCTTTTTTCTTCTTGCTTTCTTGGCTTCTTTTAGGTTAGGACATTCGGATTTGAAATGCCCCTTTTTATTGCACTCGAAGCAAGTCACACTTGATTTGTTCTTAGTTGATTCAACTTGATCTTCCTTCTTTCGGCTGACTTCTCTTCTGTTGGATTGATTCTTCAATTCCTTGTAGTAGTTCCGGGCCAGTCGGACCAGCTTAGGTCGGTCTCCTTCGTCGTCTTCTGAGTCTGAGTCTCGATCAGACTCGAGTGTAGGTTGAGGTTTCTTTTTGGATATCTTTCCAGCTTTACCTGCAATAAAGGCAATGCCTTTCTCGGCCAGGGCGCAGTTAGTCTACTCATGCAATTCAAGTTCTGAAAACAATTCATCTAGTTTAATTTTTGAAAGGTCCCTTGAAACCTTGTATGCATCTACCATAGATGCCCACAAGGTGTTTCTCGGGAAAGCATTAAGAGCGTATCTTATCAGGTCACGATTTTCTACCTTGTGACCGATTGTGTGTAGTCCGTTCATTAGCTCCTGAATTCGGGCGTGGAGCTGAGCTGCTATTTCATTGTCGGTCATCTTGATCATGTACAGCTTGTTCAGGAGGAGATCTCTCTTGCTAATTCGAGTATCTGAAGTTCCTTTGTGCAGCTCGATCAGTTTCCCCCACAGCTCTTTAGCACTGTTGAATGGACCCACCCGGTTTAGCTCCTCTTTTGTTAAGCCGCATTAGAGGGTCTGGGTCGCTTTTGCATCAGCTTCAATCTTTCGTTTCAGAGTGGTATCCCACTCTGTGTAGGTCTGTGGTACTCCTTCAGCATTCTTTGGAATCTCTAGTCTGGACTGGATGATTATCCACATGTCCACCTGAGTTTTCAGGTGGACCTCCATTCTGCTCTTCCAGTAGGAGAAGTCCTCCCCACTGAAGAGAGGCGGTCTTGCGGTGCTGAAGCCTTCTTGCATGGCCATTTTATCTGAAAAATAAACTAAAAGGAAAGAAAATATCCCAAGACTTGGTCTTGGATTAGTAGTACGGGATAAAAGAAATAATTATCGAGGGGTGTTGCACCAACCTCGATTAACGAGAAAACTTCGAAAAAGTTAAAGAAAAGTAATAAAGAAAATCCGAAAAATTCTCAAACTGGTGGTTGCACCAAATTTAAGCTTCCCCGCTCTGATACCACTTGTTGGATCGAGAAGAACGATAGAGGGGGGGTAAATATCATAAAACGTTCGGATTTGTAAAAGAGAATTAGCAGCGGAAATAAATAAAGTAAAACACACGCGAACACCACGATTTTACTTGGTTCGGAGTCGCGGTCGGCTCCTACTCCAAGGCCCACGGTCGTTGACCGTTTACTGCGGGCAATTCTATATGTGCGCAAAAACAGTTTACAAAATGTATTACAAGAATAGTACAGTAAACTTAAAAGCAGCTCTTCGTTACCGACGTCCGGTGTAGATTGTATTTTCGGTGCAGAGGGACGTCGTCGGCGCTTGTATCTCGAGTCGGGAGGTTTCCGGAGTAGAGCGCTGGAGTAGAAGAGCGTGAATGCGTTGGAAGAATTGTGTCTTCAAGCCTTGGGGTCGAGGGGCCCTTTTATAGCCTCTGGGGGCGCCCTGAACGTTGGGAGCGCCCCCCCCCCCCCACGTGTCAACCGATCCGAGCACCTCTCGGTCAGCCGTTATCCCTTCGGGATCGGGCTGAGGTTTGACTGGGGGGCGCCTGGGACGCTAGGGGCGCCCAGGTTGACTCTATCCGCTGGCTTCTCGCTGGCTTGACTTTTATCCACTTCGTTGGCTTGAGCTCGGGGCGCCCAGACCATCCGGGGCGCCCGGGAGCATGGGGGCGCCCGGGAGCACGGGGGTGCCCCGCCTAGTTAGCTTCCGAAGCGTACATTTTCTCCACTTCTTTTGTATTCACCTTGGGGGCGCCCGGGAGACTCCGGGTGCCCTACTCAGCTGCTGCCTCACTCCTTTGAGGCTCTCTGAGCTGCAGACACTCGTTCCTTCGGTCCTGCATCCAGGGTTAGTCCAAAATAACACAGACCAATAATACGTTATCTTTATACAGCCTCAGCTATCTTGGTTCTAACTTTAGGTCTCCGAAATGGGGCCCTAGGTCTAGCCGACGCCTACTGTTCCCTCGACGGGGAACGCGTCCTCACCTACTCCTCTCAGGAGAGTTTACCTTTTGCCAACCGGCTCCTCCGGTTGGACTTTTGCCCGATACACTTGACCAGGTCTTCGTGCCCACCTTCCGAGCAGGTCTTCGTGCCCACCTTCCGAGCAGGTCTTCGGTGCCCAGCTCCTTGCCAGGGCTTCATGCCCAGTCCTCGACCAGGACTTCGTGCCCAGTGTACCTAGGACTTCTTTTCCTGTAAACTTAGTGAACATGTTAGATAAACATAATATCTTAACTTTTGAACCCTTTTGCCATTATCAAAACATAGGTTTGACTTGGGTGTTGTCTGCACCAACAGAAGTCTCCTGCGTACTCTGACTCCTACTACTGCGCTTCTGTCCAACAGTCTGTTGTTTTTGTGTCCCTACTGAACCCTGAGTTGTCTGCTTTCCATTCTTCTTATCACCATGCAACTGATGTTAGATCATCTCGATGTGTAGAGCCTGATCCAGAGCCTCTCGATAAGAAGTAGGAGCCCATCCAGACATACTTAACTGGATATATCCAGCTAGGCCCAGCGTTAACTATGTCGTCCGCTCATCCTCTGTAGCCACCAACTGAGAATAAAACTCCGCTAGGCTATTGAATTCCGCCTCATACTTCATAACTGAGTGATCTCCCTGATGAAGAGCAAGAAACTCCTACCGTCGGGCCATACAAAATGCAGTAGGATAATATTTGCCCTCAAAAGCTTCACGAAAGGAAACCCAAGAAATTGGTTGTCCACCAATAATAGTCTTCTACATATTCCACCAAGTGACGGCCTGATCTCGAAGGTGATATGTAGCCAACTCCACCTTCTCTATGTTTGTGAGGGTCATATAGCAGAAAGTGTCTTCCAATATCTTCAACCAGGAACGAGCAGCATACAGATCTGGTTCTCCATGGAACAGTGTGAAACGACTCTTCACAGACACTGCCAGTAATGGAATCCGAGCTCTGTCCAGAAGCCAACCCGCTTGGGTAGGAGGTACCACTGATGACACTCCAGGAACTTCCATTGGTGGCACTGATGGACCTGTCTTTGATGGTATGATTGGAACTGCAGTCGGGTAAGGAGGAGGTACTCTCAGGGGTGGAGGTCTCAGCTCACCCAAAAGGTCCTGGTGAGTTGGTCCACGACCAGTCGACTCTACTCTAGTGGTCCTCTCAACCTCCTGACTCGTGTCTCTCTCAACCTCCTCTGGCCTCCCTCGTGATTGTCATCTATGACCACGTGCACAGGGTGGAGATAACTCAATACGACAAGGCATACCTGTTAACTACACCAACACACATTACTTAGATATAATTTTATCCAAAATTTAAAACCAACATACTTATTGTTGCCGAGAGAGATCTCGTCACTGCCAAGTCCTAAAACACAACCATGTTAAGAAAATGACTCCACAAAAATACAACCAATTCCGTAAAATAGAGATACACCTTGTAAAACAACTCTGTAAACCCACAGACACCAAAACATCGCAAAACTTGGCTTTGATACCAAAAATTGTCATGCCCCCAGAGGCACATGCATACTTAAAAATCGGGCAGCATATCCCTGTACGACGGACAAGTTGGGACATATAATACATAATCTCCACACACATATAGCTCAGCCACACACGGCTAGCATCAAAATAGCAAGTAAATTCACAACCACGCAGTTTATATCAATATTAATTGTAGGATCGTTGATGGTTGCTAGAGGGGGTGAATAACAATTTTTGGCTTTCTTCTTCCTACGTTGTTAGTTGCGCAAGTGGAAATACAAACAAAACAATAAACATCAAGAAAGCAATGCTAACAAGAAGAGTTTACTTGGTATCCACACCTAAAGGTGACTAATCCATGAATCTTTCGGTGGATCACTCTCCGAATGACCTCCGGCTAGCCCTTGTCGCTCCTTGTGAGTAGAGAAACTTCGCCACAACACCGCGACAATACTTGAGAACTTAGACTACTATTTGGCTCTTACCCAAAGCCAAATTCGTCAAAACTTTCAGCCAACACGAAGTCCTCTTAAATAGAACTAAGGCTGAAACCCTCGCTACCAGTCGACTGCCCCCAGCCAAATCTGACTGTTACACGCCTAACATTCAAATTTTGGCTGCTACCAGTCGATTGCACCCAGGGCAGTCGACTGGTCCAGGGTCCAGAACCTACTGTGAGTTTCTGTTTGTGCTGGCAGTCGACTGTTATAACACCAGTCGACTGCCCAGCCTCTACAAACACTCTTCCTCACTCTATTGACCCTCGTCGACATATGCCTTCAAGCATACTCCCTTGGCTTGCTCCTTGAAGTCCCCTTCCACCGGCTATCGCCCCTCGGATGCGCACGTAAGTCCTCGACTTGCCTATATGCCACCCTTCACGTGTGCCCTTTGAAGTCCACTTCTCATCTTGCCCTTGGAGTCATCTTCCCTCGGCTCTCGTCCCTTTACGACTTTGCTGACTCTTCACCAGCAGCCTTGACTATTGCCTTCGCGCCCTCTTCGTCTTCGGCCCTCGTCCCTCGGATGCACACAAGCCTCCAGCTTGTCTCCATGCCATCCTTCACATACGCCTCGAAGTCCACGCCCCTCGGCTCATCATCCCTGCTATACCAAGGTCCCTCAGGTGCACACAACCCTCCAACTTGACTCCATGCTACCCTTCACCGTACCGAAGCCATCCAGCTAAGTCCATATGTGTAACCTGCACATCCTGCACACTCAACATACGCATATTAGATCACAAGGGAAAACCTAAATTAAACCCTTTGCCCAAACATCAAAACTCATGGTCACTTCGGATCATAGATTGCCTCAACAATCTCTCCCTTTTTGATGTTTGGTAATACGTTTAAGTTAGGGAAAACAAATAGTAATAAGTAGCAAAAACAATGCTAAACAAATAACTGGACTTATGTTGCCAAGACTCCATCTTGGACTTACACCGCCAATGCATATGCAAATGCAAACAATCATGGATCCTATCCCAAGACATCCCACACCTAACCCTCCAAGTTAGGACTTTTTCACCAAAACGGGATTTTTAAAGCTTCTCCAAAGCTCCCCCTACATTGGACTTACAAAGGCTTTTTAAAAACCTCTCCAAGGTTCCCCTTACGCCAAGAATGGAGCAACCATGCTCCCCATTAATCTCAGCTACCCCTAAACCTAGGGTTTCCCGCAAAGGCGTGTTTGGTTTTTCAAATTAAACCCAACACTTCTCCCCCATTTGCCTAACATCAAAAAAACCCAACAATATCCTAATCATTGGTTCTTTTAATCCCTAATGATCATAAACAATGTGTACTAGCCCACATACACTTATTTTGCATCATTTGGACACAAATCAGCTGCTAGATACCCACACCAGCCCTGACCAGTCAACTGCCCCCCAGGGCAGTCGACTGATACTCTGAAAATCAGCTTTTCTGATCAAATTCAGAAATGCGCCAGAAATTCCACAAATCTCCAAAAAATTCCAAATTTTGTGGAGAACTTTGTGGTACCTATACCTACTTGGGAAAAATACATTCAACCATGTATCTATCACCATTCCCAAGTTTGACACAAAACCCAAAATTTCCTATGAAAATCAAGGCAAACAAGAGGCAACCTCCCCCTTTACCTATGTCTTTTCCCAATTTTCAATTTACCTAAGTTAAGTTCTACCAAACTTAACACCATAACACCGGTTAAGTTCTACCCAACTTAACACCCAAGTTCTTCCTCCTTTGACACTATCAAGAATTGCCCCAAGCAACCTTACCCCTAGTGTCATAAAGAACTTAACAAAACCCGGAAAAATCTAAAGATTTGCAAGCACATTTGCTAGGATATACCCTATCCTAGAAAAATATGTTTCCATGAAGAATACAAATGTGCTTGACTTTTGGTACATCCTTTATTGTCCTAAAAAGTTTGGCATTTGATATCAACTTTCAAATCCATCTATAATTCCATGTGTTTGTCAAGGCTAACCATTATAATTTGACACATGGAATTGTCCTCAACTCTCCCCTTTTTATTTCTTAATCCTAGATACATAGGGGAAACTTCCATATCCTTTCATTCATCAAGAGCTTATCATTTAATATCATCCATTAATGTTAAAGCACTCAACGATTTTCCTTAAATTCCATGATATCCATATAGCCTTATTTCATATAATCACCATTAAACCATGAATCAAACCTTTATTCAAGGAGCATAAACAAGGATTTCAATTTTAAGGTCATACCCTATCATCCTATATGCCATTTTTCTTCATACCCATGGATTAGTTGACTGCCCCCAGGGCAGTCGACTGCTAAAACAAACAAAAAGTTTTCTCGGTAAGATCAGTTGACTGCCCCCCAGGGCAGTCGACTGATACCTGAATTTCAGGTTTTCAGCCCACTTTCAGAAATGTCTACTTAATTCCACAAATCTAAAAAAATCTAAAATTTTATGGAGAGATTTGTGGAGTCTATTTCTACTTGGGAAAAATATGTTTCCAAACAAATGTACTCCAAATCCCAAGATTGGCACGAAACTCAACTTCTCCTAAATTGTATCATTTAAACTTCTGCCAAAGGTCCTAATTGTGGCCTTTCCTTGATATATCTTCTAATACCTGGCCATGATACATCTTTAGCACTGAATTATATGGTATTTACCCATTAAACCTTAATTTTATCAAATATACTCCTATTTTCACCTTTTTCTCCATAATTCTCCTTTTAATGTGCCAATTCTCTAGGATTAAAACTTACCCTAGTCTTCCAACCATTTTGGCACATTTCCTAGCCCACTTGGACTTCCTAGAAAGACCATCTCTTGAGATCCATTTACCATGGACCCCAAAGGCTCCTAGAGCTCCCCCTTGAGCTCTTAGCCCTAGCCACCTCCCTAGGTGACTCAATCCACACTAGACCACACCGGTGAGCCCCCGGTGATTCTTGGCCTACAATTCTAACCTTCCTAACCTTGGACACCTTGTCCTTAGTTAAGTCATCCTTTTTACCTTTTGATGGCACCCCCTTGCCATCCTTGGACTTCTCCTTCTTGTCGTAATTATATGCATTCCCAGCATACTTCCTTCCATTGGCATTGGAGACTTTAGACCGGTATCCCAAATCCGATCTATCATAGTTAGGTTTTAAACTACCCAACACCATGTCTAAACCCTTAGATCCAACCTTAAAACTTTCTAGGGTCTTTTCTAATTTATCAAGTCTTACCCTCAAGGCTTGATTTTCCCTTTCTAGGCTTTTAACCTTAGAGTCCATATGTACACTTTGGACATTCCTAGACCATCCCATCTTCCTAGGCATATGTCTCCTCTTCTTGGGGTTAATGCCTTGATCCTTAGGTCCTAAGGTCTTGGATTTTTTATGATGCATGCTTTTCCTAGGCTTTTGATCTACTTTGTTAACCCTATTCCTATCATTATATTTAAAATCATGATTATGCACAAACAAACAATTTTCATTAATTCTAGCATGTATGGAGGAACTTGAATTTAAATTGCATTGTAATTTAATGTTAGGGATTACCTCCCTTACCCTTGTAGTTCCTCCTTGTTGTGAGCTTCTCTTCTTCTTTTCCTCTTTCTCCCATCTTCTCAAGTGTTCCATTTTCTTGAGCTCTCTACTCTTTGGGCACTTCGTGTGGTAGTGTCCTAGATTACCACACGTGAAGCATCTAATTTTCTTTTTCTTCTCTTAGGCTTCTCCATTCCTACAACTCATGTTAGATTTAAACGGAATTGAAATGAGTGTAGGTTTTACCTCCTTTTTCTTACCATTTGGACACTTGTCCTTGTAGTGTCCCTTTTCATTACATCCAAAGCATATGATATGATCCTTTTTCTTTTCTTTGGTGGAGGTGGAGGCTAGGTTGACTTGTTCTTCAACCTTGGATGAAGTGGATGCTTCCTCTTGTTCCGACATTGGAGATGATATCTTATCTTCTTGTGCCACTTCACTTGAGGAGGTAGATGATTCTTCTTCCTTTTTCCCCTCTTCGGATGTCGAGCTCCTCTCCTCATCCGATTGGTCCTTCTCCTCTTCTTGGACCATTAAGCTCATTTCCTTGGGCTTTTCTTCTTCTTCTACTCGTGTAGGGTTTTCATGAAGCGCTACTAGCTTGCTCCATAATTCCTTAGCATCCCTATACTCATCTATCCTATCCAAAATGTCATTAGGTATTAAATTAATTAACATTTTGGTTACCTTGTTATTGATTTCAGATTGATGAATTTGCTCCTCGATCCACTTCTTCTTCTTAAGAATCCTTCCCTTTTTGTCCTTGGGAGAATCGAAGCCTATTTCTATACACATCCAATCTTCAATATTAGTCATTAGAAAATATGACATTTTATCTTTCCAATACGCGAAATCGTCGTGGTCGTACGAAGGTGGAATCCGGATATCCCAACCTAGCGAACCTTCTCCTTCCATTTTCCTCTAGCCTTTTGCTCTTCCGGCGGTTAGTCCGTAGATGAGCGACCCCGGCTCTGATACCACTTGTAGGATCGTTGATGGTTGCTAGAGGGGGGTGAATAGTAATTTTCAGCTTTCTTCTTCCTACGTTGTTAGTTGCGCAAGTGAAAATACAAACAAAACAATAAACAACAAGAAAGCAATGCTAACAAGAAGAGTTTACTTGGTATCCACCCCTAAAGGTGACTAATCCAAGAATCCTTCGGTGGTTCACTCCCCGAATGACCTCCGGCTAGCCCTTGTCGCTTTTTGTGGGTGGAGAAACCTCGCCACAACACCTCGACAATACCTGAGCACTTAGACTACTATTTGGCTTTTACCTAAAGCCAAATTCGTCAAAACTTTCAGCCAACACGAAGTCCTCTTAAATAGAACTAAGGCTAAAACCCTCGCTACCAGTCGACTGCCCCCCCCAAGCCAAATCCGACCGTTACACGCCTAACATTCGAATTTTGGCTGCTACCAGTCGACTGCCCCTAGGGCAGTGATAACCACCATTTTATTGATTGTTTTAGGCTCTAAAATCCATGTTTGATTCACATTTTATATGCTTAAGTTTGCAATTGTATTAGGTTTCATGTATTTCCCCTATTTTGGCTTTTAATTCAAATCTTTTATATTTGGGATATTTTTTGGCACTAAATTTGAATATTATTTTGTAGGCTTCAAATGATCATGGACCTAGATCAAATCGGGTCAGACTTGAGTCAGCATTGGATCCAGATCAAAGGGATCAAGCATCGGATTAATAGGAGCCGTCCATTCCAGAAACGGCTAGATCTGAGCCATTGGTCAACTTCTGGTCAATTTGAGTTCAAGATAGAATCAATCATGACCATAGATCAAGATCTAAAAATTTCAGCCAAATCAAAAGTAATCTGATCGTTGGATCAAGCTCAAGATGTTCTAGACCATCCATTCAAGAAAAGGGAAGATCTGGACCATCCACCACTGATCTGGTTAATCTGAGATGGGAACAGGTAGATCAGGACCATTGATTGGGATATGTGGAGTTTGGTTCAGATCTGAAGAGATCCGACCGTTGGATGCAGTCAAATCGATCTCAGCCGTCCGTTGCTAAGGAATTAAAGATTGAACCCAAGTTTTGGGCTGAACCGCTAAGCCAAACCCAACTTCTGAGCTCTGGCTGGGTTGAACCGAACCCATGACTAAACTGAACCCATGGCTTGACTGAACCCAACTACTGAACCAAGCTTGGCTAATCGAACGCAACTGCTGGGTCAAGCGCAAGCTGAGCCAAACTCAAGCGCAAGCTGGGCTAAACCACAACCTGATCGAATCCAATCACAACTGGCTTGGTTGATCGAACACGAGCTGGGCTGAAGCCGAGACAAACAAAAGGAGGAAGCCATCGCACAGTTAGGGCAATCGAGGGGTTCCCGACTCACTCATCCACCTCCACCGGCGATCCATCGCACTTCATCGCCGCCGGCCACAAGCTCCATTTCCTCTCCTCGCCATCTCACTCTCGATGCGGTTGCTCGGGAGAGGAGAGGGGCGAAAGGGGATTCTTCATCTTCTTCACAGCCATCGCACCAGAGCTAGGGCTCAGGGGTTCCGAGCCCTAGTCGACTTCACCGCAGCTTTCTCTCGAGTTGAGGGGTTCCCGACTCGATCAAGGCTTTCACCCACTCCACCGCCGCAGTTCTTCTTCTCCATCTCTTCCGGCAGCACCTTATCCAATTCCGGCAGCAATTTCATTCTTCTTAGCACAGCTTCAACTTCCAGCAGCCAACAGATTTCCTTCCCAGTTTTTTCTTCAGTTCCTTCACAGCAATTAGATTTCTTTACAGCAATTGTTTTCAGCAGTTTGTTTTTCTTCCTTTGCAGCTTCTTCACAGGGTCGATTGGCAGCAGCTTCATCCGTTCACAAAAATTCGAATTCTTCACAGTTTTAATTCCAGCATCACAGTTGCTACTCCGATCCAGCAGATTCCATCCTTCACAGCCGCCGGTCGCACGATCTAGGGCCAGGGGTTCCGACCCTAGTCGATTTTCCTTCGCAGCATTCATCTTCACAGCAATTTCATCACAGCACAGATCCATTTCCCAGCAGATTTATTTCCACTTCTTCTTCATCAGATGTACAGCAATTTCTTCACAGCTTATCTTTTTTCAGCAGCTTCAACTTCCTCACAGCAGATCCAGCAGCTCCTTCCATTAGCAAACCTTGCAATTCAATTGTTGCTTGTTGATTTTTCTTAATTGTTGAATGTTATGTTGCTTGCAATTTAATTCATAGTTGTTCGATTGTTAAATGCTTGTATTTGATGGAACATTCCATTTCAATTTGCACTTACTTGAAGCCATTTAAAACATGTCTATCATGTGTTCGATTAAATGCTGCTTAGAACAGTTAACTTCAATTAGGATGTTTCATAGTTGATTAAATCTTGTTTTGTGTTGCTCTTCCTATTGCTTTTAGTTATATGTCTTCATTACATGCCATTAAGTTAGGTTAGACTAGATTTCTTAAATGCTGTAGATTTTCATTCCATGTTTAGTTTTGTTAATGCCTTATTACAAGTTGTCTTTTCTTTGCTGCAATTGTAGTTAGGTTAAATCAGATTTCCTTACCTGCATTGTATTTTCTTAATAAGAACTACATTTCATACCTGCTTTGCTATTTTTTTCGTAGAATTAACGTGCAAATCCAAAACCCAATTTCATATCCAAAATCCAAAAGCAATAATATATGATCCTGAGAATTATCATGTACTAACTACTTCGTTGGGAGACGACTCGAGTTACTCTATGCTACACTAGTTTAGAGGAATTCGATACTTAAATTGTATTTGATACTCGCGGTACGACACGCGGGCCTTATCAAATTTTTGGCGTCGTTGCCGGGGAGCAACTAGTTGAGTTTGTTTAAATTGAGCTTGTGTTTAATATTTTTATGCTTTGATTCTATTCTTGATTGCTTTATCTTTTGTATACGGTTGCTGCCATTTTGTTTGCTTTGTGACAGGACTGCCAGTTCAAAATGTTTTCATCTACTTACCAGTAGCTGTGTCAACAATTTCAATAGCAGAACCAATATTTTCAGCAATCCCATTCAAATTTTCAGCAGAAACAACCTTTCAATCAGCCACCACAGCAAGATTTCCAACAGCCATATTCGAATTTTCAGCAAACAAATCAGTTTTTTCAGCCACAATTTCAACATTTTCAGCAAGACTTCCAGCCAAGTCAGAATTTTCAGCAAGGGGTCTGATGGACCCAAAAGAGCTGTCACGAATGTGGGTCTCAAATTTAGATATTTGTAAAGCTGGAAACCCTTTTTGCTAGCAAAGATAAAAATGTAGTAAAGGGGCCACAGGTCGTATTTTTCCTAGGGCTAGTTAGGGTTGTTTGATTCGAGCTCGGGTTTATGTGTCGTTGATATTTTTGGGTTTCAAATAAAACTTGGATTTTATTTCAAATAGAAATGAGAACACAGTGAAAAGGAAAGACTTAGCTAGACGAATTTAAACTAGGTATAGCAATTGATGAACTTCACCAATGAACAACTCAATCAAACCGATGAACTTGACTGAATTTGGAGAACAAATATGAATTCAAATTGCAAGAGTACATTACAAATTGTATTGAACTTAAGGCATTCCACTCAAAGCTGAAACTTAACTTGATACAATTGTAGCAATTAAAACAACTTGATACGCATAAAAAGATGCTAAAATTCAGAGCAGTCGAATGTAAAGACACTACTTTTTAAGAGTTGAACTTAATATGCAGAATTTAACTGATCAATGCAAACACAAACTTACTGCAAAAATGAATGAAAACTCAGGATTTAACTCAAGCAAAGAGAATTTCAAACTAGCTGGAATTAAGCAAAGGAAGAAATGGATGAAGAATTCAGAATCAGCCACATGCAAATTGATGCTGAAATCAAGTACAGTAATTCACTGAAAATTAAGTTTATTTGATACCAATCACTGTCGTAGCTTAATATTGATACACAGAAAAGAAGTGAACAGCTTGATACGCAAGGGAATTTCTTGAGTGCCAAAAGCTAATTCTAAATGCAGAGCTCTAGCTAGCCATTCCAAAATGAAAACTGATTGATACAACTCAAAGAAACAAAGCTGACAGAAAGAAAATGCTATGCATGAATGAGAGAAGAAATTCAGAAAGGGAATCAGAAATTCTAAAACAAACTTAATGCAGAAATTGATGTGCAGGTAAGCAAGAATGAAAATGTAGCAACAACTTGGATGCAAAATCAAACGAACAACTGAAAACCAGTTCTCAAATCTAATATTCAGAAGTGATGAACTTTGAACTGCAGAAATGAAAATAGCAATTTCAGACACAACGGAATGAAGAACCAAACTCAAAAATGCAGCAGTAAAATTCAGAAAACAGAATCCGAAGACAGAAATTCAATTGCAAACTAAGTGCAGATCAAACAAGCAACTCAGATTCAAGGGCTCGAATCTAATGTTTAAGAAAAAATGTTGAAGAGTTAATATTCACTAATATACAATTCAGAAACTTAAAAGAAGAATTGATACGCAGGTGGAAAAAAAACTGATACGCAACTACCGAATTGATACGCAAGTTCTAAATCATGAAGTAAACTAGAATTGAAATTAATTGTTCACTAGACAGACTTCATAGTTAACTACTTGCAGAATTTAACCCTAATTAAGAAAGAAACAATTCAAGGAAGTAAACTAAACAACTGACATGAAGACAGAAACAGAAATTGTTTTGCAGAATTGAAATTACAGCTAAAGCGAAAGAAATACAATAAGAAACTAAGCCTCAATCATTTCCTTGTCTCAAGACATCCTTGCCGTCACACAAGAGCAAGCCAAGAACCCCTTCAGCTCCGCAAATCAATGGGAAAACAGCTTCAATTTTTACCCTGCTCACAGACTGCACTCGGCTAGAGAAAACCAATCCGATCTCGCGATGTTGAGGTGTGGTGATGATTTGGTGATGATCAAAGAATACCAGAGGACCCTCCAGTAAGCTCCGATGGAAGAAAACGGCACGCGATCGCGATTGAATCAATCAGATCACAGAAATGGACGAAACCCTCAATCCACTCTGCTCCGGTGCTAATCCGAGCTAGAATCTCAACGGAAACCTTCTCCCAATGATCCAGATCGTGTTCCAAGGTTGTGATCGAGATGGCCACGCCTTCAGATGGAAAAAATCACAAACGAATCGAAGAACTAGTGAAGAAGAACGAAGAACTCAACTACGAACTGGCGAAGATGCGACAGAGAGATCGGAAGTTGTTTGCAGTTTAAGTAGTTAAGCAGTGGATGGCTCAGATTAACCAGCATTCATTCAACGGTTGATCTTCGTCCAATTTGACTCAAACTTCCCAGATCTTGATCAAGGGTCAGGATCATCCTCGGGGTAGCTCAGATCTGCCAGATTTGTAACGGATGGTTCAGATCCCCTTGATCTTTGAACGAACGGTCTAGCTTCTCCCTAGCTTGATCCGATGGCTAGATGATTTCTGATTTGGACAAAACCTTCAGATCTTGATCTGATTGCTCGATTAGCCTTAATCCCAGCTCGGATTGATCAGAAGTTCTCAGATGGTCTAGATCTAACCGTTCTTGCATCGCACGGTCCATATTAGTCGACGCTTGATCACTTGATCCAGTCCACTTTTGACTCAACTTTGACCCAACATGACCAAGGTCCATGATCCTTCCAAGCCTACAAAAGTAGATCAACAATTTAGTGACAAAACAATTCAAATATATCAAAATTTGTAATTAGGTCCAAAATGAGTGTAAATCCTAGAACCTAGGGTAAATCCACAATTACGCAAGTAAAATATGGGTCAAACATGGATTTTAACATCTGAAATGATCATTAAAATGATACTTATCAACTCCTCCACACTTTAACTTGAGCGTCTCGCGAAAAGTACTAAATATGTATCCCCTAGCTTTTCTCAAATATAAGTAGAAGCAATTGAAAAGAAATTACCTAGGGTTGTCAATTCTCAAAAATCTAAGCTCTATGGATTAGTATCTCGTCCTTAAATCAACAACTTAGCAATGTCAACCTTCATGATTCATTGAGATGAATTGCAATCACTAAGCCTTTCAAGGGAATTTTGGTGGCTCTCCTCTTGAGTTCTAAGTTCATGATGAAAGTGGAGCTCACTCCTACACACATGCTTTTTGCACTACCATAGGCTTGCTTGTTATCTACTCTCCACCATTATTCATGATTTAGATCTACATCTACATAAATTCATCAAACAAGAGAAAGATATATGAAATGGTAAAAATGAGGTAAAAACCAAGAAAATAGCAAATTTGATAAAGTGGAAGACTTGGATGCTCAAGGATATTTTCAATGCACTTTGCTCCCTTGTCAGTCCTCATAATGAAGTCAAAAATGTAATGGAGTGAGGCTTTGGCATTGCCCTTCAAAAATTTGATGAAAGACCTCATCAACTCCTTTGTGCCAATTTCACTCTTGCGTGCCAACCTTTCTTCCTTCTCTTCCTTTTCTGAAAATTTGTTTTTCTTTTAAATCCTCTAGCAAGGTCAGACATGTAGTAGAGCAAGAAATTGATTCGGATAAAAGAAACTAATCAGTTGATTCACTTGCTTCATGGTGCCACAACTTCATTCTTGACACTTTGTTTCTTTTGTTTTTGCTTTTCTTTCTTTTTTTCTGTTTTCATTTTTTTTCTGCTCTCAATCCTCTAATGGATCATTTCGAATCAGAGTTTGTATCAGAGAACTTGAGACACCAAAGAACAATTAAAGACTTAGATACTCCACATACAACCTCCACCAACTAACTCTTGCAACTTACTCTTGATACCTATCCTTTTCAAGTTGGCACACTCTATCATTTTTTTCTGTTTCAGCTTCCAGCTTCACAGCATCACTTTTAGAATCAAAGGTCATCAAGTTCTTCATCCTTGCAATTCTCTGATTTTTCAAAGCAGTTACATCACCTAGTAGTGGAAAATTTTGATCCAAACTGTTTTGGATTCCAACTTCACTGTAATTTTTTTTCTGTTCTAATCTAAAAACCCAAACAGCCTCATTTCTTCCTGTTTTGATCAGTAGTGGAGATACTCAACATTTTTTGATACAGTTGTGTACTTATTTCCCCACTTCATAGCTTCGAAAATCAAACCCAGTCTCAAGTTGATACAAAATCTGTCTCACTAGCATTCCATCTGATTTCTCTTCTTTTCTACTGCATTCTCAGCTTATATTCTCAATTTAATTGCTCTCCACAATCTCTGATAGCTATCGAGTGATTTGGCTTAAGTTCTTATCAGCAACTGTTGCAATAAACTCAGTTTCAGCTCACATTAGTCCAGCTGCACTTCAATTACTAACCCTCATAGATTTTTTTTTTTTTCTGTTTTGGCACCAATTCACTGCCTTGACTTCAAATTGCACAGCTTTAAATCAGTCTCTAACAAAGTGTTGCTGATTCTAACTCCATAATTCCAACTTGATCCTAACCACTTCGGTCCCAATATAATTTCACAGTTTTTTTTCTTTGGCACAGTTTTTTTTTCATTTTTGTGTGCCACTTGTACTTTGTTTTTTTTCATTTTTTTTTCTTCTCTCTTCAACCGAATGAAACTTGGCAAAGAATGGCTTGAATCTCCAAATTAGCAACAAAAATCTGGATGCTCCAATGGTTTCACCTCCTTAACACTTCTTCTTGTTTATTCTTGACACTAAACTCAACTCAACTTGGCACATGTAATTGCAGAAAATTTTTTTCTTTGAAACAAAATGCCTCCTTGATACAAAACAATTCCAAAACACTAACGACCTCCCCCACACTTAATCTTTTGTCCGTCTCGGGCAAAGTAGCATCAAGAAACATCCCAAACAAACAAGTTCATAGAAAAGTATGGTTAAGAGTAGGAAATAAGGAAAGAAAAATAGAGTAAACATGATTATTGCCAAAAATTGATATGGAAAGGTAAACAATTTGATTAGCCTCTATAGATGTGATCCAATCATTGAAATATGGTTTTGAAAGAACCTAAGCAAGTTCTAGAGTACAATCACATATGTGTGTCACAAAAATAAGGCTAATTCTCACTAGGCAAAATAATTCATCTCAAATCATCAATTAAGAATCTAAAGTCAAGTAGTACTCAAGCATCCAAGATTTTATTCATTAGCTCAAACCTCAAGTTTTAACAACCAAATTTAATTTATTTTCAAGAGATTCTAAAATGACATGAAGACAACCTATAGGGATACATTTATTCCTACTCATTAAGAAAAATTGCCAAGAGAAAGAACATGGTATTTACAATGTCTCCTATTCATTCTTCTCATCTACTCACGCATTTATTAGCAAGAACTGTTTTTAAAAGAAAATTCTACTTCTAAAGAACATAAAAATGAAACATGTAATGAATGAAAATGCAAGAAGAAACAAACTCCCCTTTATTTCTGGCGGTCGGAGTCTATCAATAAATAATCTCCATCGTGGTAGTGGAGGAGTATGGGTATTTGAGAGAGTTGCCTTCATTTGATCAATTTTGTGGTGCATTACTCCCCCATACTTAAACTTTACAGAAAAATGTTCAGGTGGCCGTGGACGATTAATGTTCAACATCCATTTTAGAGGTGGAGTGCTATGAGTCAAAGCAAAATCAACTCCTCCCTCTTGATGCTTCTTGAAAATCTTTCCAGGAGGTTGGAGACTGTTTAGATGGAGCACCCATTCCAGAAATCTTTGGAACCCTGCAAAACCATATAAAACCTTTCTCATGCGTGTAGGGTAAGATAGAAGTGTAATACCATCAATCTCTACATAAGATATATCCAAAAATGCATCACATCCAATAAAATCAATTTTTGGTACCTTAGTGAATTTTTCACATGCAGTTTCTACATAAGGTATATCAAGAAATGTTTCACAGTCAATAAAATCAATCTCGGGTACCTCCATAAGTTTGTCACACTCAATTTCAGCATAAGATATAGCAAGAGATTCATCACAATAAACAACTTCAATTTCAGGCTCTTCTAAAAATTTTTCACAATTAAAATCTATCAAAGGTATATCAAGAAATGTTCCACAGCCAATGAAATCAATCTCGGGTACCTCCATAAGTTTTTCACATTCAACTTCAGCATAAGATATAGCAAGAGATTCTTCACAATAAACAACTTCAATTTCAGGCTCTTCTAAAAATTTTCCACAATCAGTTTCAGCATAATATTTATCAAGAATATCATCACAATGAGTAAAATCAAGCATGGGTGCCTCTATGAAATTTTCATAATTATTTTTCACAAAAGATGTATCTAAACATGCTTCATAGGCAATTCTAGACACCTCCCTGAAATTTTCTAAAGGAAAAAGAGAAATACTTACCTGATCGTGCTCAAATTCTGGTGGACATTCAACTGGAATAGGTGATCCTTGGGTTCTTGCTCCCAACATGCAAGTCCCTAGACTTTCTGGCTTGTCCTCTGAATTTTCTAATGTATCGGTCAATGTTGGTGGTCCCTGGGGCTCTGTGCAATCACCTATACCTGTAGAATCATCTCCTGTGCATGCTTCCTTAGTAATATCTGCAACAACCTTATTAGAAAAATTAGGACTATTAATAGCAATGTTGTGACAAAATAAAAGATAAGAAAAGTCCTGTAAAGCTTCAGTTTTGAATTCAAGGCTGTCACATGCTTTTCCATCCATCTCCTCTAATGCCTTCACAACTGATGCATCCTCAGCTTTTTCTGAAATCAAGTCTCCTCCCACTATGTCAAATGCAACATCATCAGCAATTAACTGCGCCTCAACAGTCTCATCTGGGGTGTCCATGCTCATAATAGAGTGATCTCCCCTAGGGTCCTTCATGGCATCGAAAATACTAAACTGGACTACTGTGTCCCCCACTTCCATCGAAAGTGTGCCAGCATAAACATCAATCTTTGTTCTGACAGTCTTCAGAAAAGGCCTCCCAAGGATGAGTGGGGATCTACATGCAAGATACTCTCCTTCCATGTCTAGAATGTAGAAGTCTGCAGGGAAAATCAACTCCTTCACTTTTACCAAAACATCTTCAATAACTCCTGCCGGGCGGGTCTGGCTTCTGTCTGCTAACTGAATCACAACTCCAGGGGGCTGTAAAGGACCAATGCCAAGCATCTGGAAGACCATCCTGGGAATCATATTAATGGAAGCTCCTAAATCCAGCATGGCATCATGGAACGTGGTGCTCCCTATCTCACAAGATACAGTAAACATGTCAGGATCTTCACATTTCTGAGGTATGGCATGGATGAGTGATGAAACATTTTTCCCCAAGCTGACCAACTTATTTTCCTTAAGCTTCTTCTTGTGAACACATAGATCTTTCAGGAACTTCGCATACTTAGGAATCTGTTTAATCATTGTCAGCAAGGGTACATTAATTTCTACTTTGCTAAAAAGTTTTACCAGCTCATTGTACTCTTTGGCTTTCTCCTCTTCCACTTGTCTTTTGGCTTGAATTCTCTGCTATGGAAAGGGTAAAGGAACCCTAATTTCTTCCTCTTGAATCGAAGATGGAGGGGCTGATTTGTGAGCTGCTGTCCCCTTCGATATAGTTGCTGTAAAATCTGTTTCGGGGCTGATTTCTCCCTCATTTTCCACCAAAATCACAGGATTACTTGATGAGGGAGTTGAGCACGGGCTAGGGGTGGAATCAACTGATTTTGAAATGATTTCGGGGCTAATCGGTGCTGAAATTGTTGGTGCTGCCCTGTTTTCAAAAAATTCAGCTCTTGGACCATTTTGAGTTGATGCAACCTTCCCACTCCTCAAATAAATAGCGCTAACATTTCCCTTTGGATTGGGAACAGCTTGAGAAGGTAGTTGGCTTGATCCTTGAGCTTGACTTTGATTTATCCCACTAGCCAATTGTCCCATTTGCCTCTCGAGATTTTGTATGGCGGGAAACATTTGTTGAAACATTTCTTCTACCCTCTGTTGTGGCACATTTCCCCCACTAGAGCTTCCATAGCCCCCTTGGTTAGCATAGGGTTTTGAATGACCCTGAAATGATGAAGGAGTCGGCTGAAATTGTTGAACTTGCTGAGATCCTTGAAAATAGGGCTGTTGGGGCTGATAGGAGGGCTGAATTTGTTGTTGATAGGGCTGATAACTTGGCTGGAATGTTGGTGAAACTTGCTGAGAATTGTATCCTTGAAAATTCTGGTTCTGAAATGGAACTTGTTGTGGTGAGGACTGAAATTGATTGGGCTGAAATCCTTGATTTTGTGGCTGAAAACTTTGATTCCAAGGCTGGAAACTTTGCTGCGGGAGTTGATATTGCTGTGGATAATTCAGATTCCCTTGGAAACCTTGTTGAATCCCTTGAAATGGCTGCTGAAATGGTTGCTGGAATTGCTGATTTGGAGGCTGTAATTGCTAATTTAGCTGCTGTGATTGCTGTTGTTGTGGCTGAACTTGCTGGAAAGTTTGTTGGGGTTGCTGAAATTGTTATTGTTGTTGGCTTTGTTGGTAGAAAGAATTCCCATACCTCAGATTTGGATGATCCCTCCAACCAGGGTTATAAGTAGAAGAATAGGGGTTATTCCGAGATTGAAATTGTCCCCTAACCAATTCCGCTACTGTCTCATCTTGTTGGAGGGTGGGACATGAATCTGAATTGTGCTCTTGACTAGAGCAAATACCACATACTCTCATCACTTGGCTTGATTGTGGAGGCACCGAAAGATTGGAATTTTGACTTGCATTATTAAGACTCATTTGCTTTATTGCTGATGTGAGCTCTACCAATACATTCTTGATTTCTTTCTGATCATTTGAAGCCACCTGGACCTCATTCACTCCTCTGGTAGATAAAGCTCTGCTTCCAAACTGCTGAGAATTTTCTGCCATGTTTGAAATAAGCTCCCAAGCTTAATTTGGCGTCTTGTTAACTAGAGCTCCTCCAGCTGCAGCATCTATTATAATTCTGTCCATCTGTAATAATCCCTCATAAAAGTACTGGATGAGGAGTTGCTCACTAATCTGATGCTGGGGGCAACTGGAGTAAAGTTTGTTGAATCTCTCCCAGTAGTCATAAAGTGTCTCCCCCACCACTTGCTAAATGTCACAAATGCTTTTTCTAATGATTGCAGTTCTGGAGGCTGGGAAATATTTCTCTAGAAACGCCTTCTTCATGGAAATCCAGCTAGACACGTGCCTAGTAGGTAAGTAGTAAAACTAGTCCTTAGCTGCTCCAGTCAAAGAAAAGGGAAAAGCCCTCAGCTTGATATCTTCTTCTGAAATCCCCTGAGGCTTCATAGTGGAGTATACAACATGAAACTCATGCAGGTGTCTATTTGGATCTTCTCCAGATAATCCTTGAAACTTTGGCAACAAATGGATAAGTCCAGATCTGAGCTCAAAATCACCAGCCAACTCTGGATAAGCAATGCTGGAATACTGAAATGTATCATCTGGTGCTGCAAGTTCTTTCATGGTCTTCTGGTGGTCTGCCATCTGATCAACTAAATAAGCTGAAATAGACTAAGTAGGAATAATGTCAAATCCCTCTGACACACTGAGCTGGCTCCTCCTAGCTCTGAAAGTCCTCTCAATCTCAGGGTCAAAGTCCTCAAGATCACCACTTGTAGACCTGGTCATAAAATCATAAACAAATCGTAGTAAAAGTATATAGAAAGATGAAACAAATAAAATTAGATCACAAGATATAGCAGTACGTGCAAAAATGGATCAAGAAAAATATGAAATGAACACACAAGCAAAAATCAAACAACTCAACTAGTAAGTTCCCCGGCAATGGCGCCAAAAATTTGATGACCGCTAACTAGGTGTCACGAATGTGGTCCTCAAATTTAGATATTTGTAAAGCTGGAAACCCTTTTTGCTAGCAAAGATAAAAATGTAGTAAAGGGGCCACAGGTCGTATTTTTCCTAGGGCTAGTTAGGGTTGTTTGATTCGAGCTCGGGTTTATGTGTCGTTGATATTTTTGGGTTTCAAATAAAACTTGGATTTGATTTCAAATAGAAATGAGAACACAGTGAAAAGGAAAGACTTAGCTAGACGAATTTAAACTAGGTATGGCAATTGATGAACTTCACCAATGAACAACTCAATCAAACCGATGAACTTGACTGAATTTGGAGAACAAATATGAATTCAAATTGCAAGAGTACATTACAAATTGTATTGAACTTAAGGCATTCCACTCAAAGCTGAAACATAGCTTGATACAATTGTAGCAATTAAAACAACTTGATATGCATAAAAAGATGCTAAAATTCAGAGCAGTCGAATGTAAAGACACTACTTTTTAAGAGTTGAACTTAATATGCAGAATTTAACTGATCAATGCAAACACAAACTGACTGCAAAAATGAATGAAAACTCAGGATTTAACTCAAGCAAAGAGAATTTCAAACTAGCTGCAATGCTCAGAATTAACCAAAGGAAGAAATGGATGAAGGAATTCAGAATCAGCCACATGCAAATTGATGCTGAAATCAAGTACAGTAATTCACTGAAAATTAAGTTTATTTGATACCAATCACTGTCGTAGCTTAATATTGATACACAGAAAAGAAGTGAACAGCTTGATACGCAAGGGAATTTCTTGAGTGCCAAAAGCTAATTCTAAATGCAGAGCTCTAGCTAGCCATTCCAAAACGAATACTGATTGATACAACTCAAAGAAACAAAGCTGACAGAAAGAAAATGCTATGCATGAATCAGAGAAGAAATTCAGAAAGGGAATTAGAAATTCTAGAACAAACTTAATGCAGAAATTGAATGTGCAGGTAAGCAAGAATGAAAATGTAGCAACAACTTGGATGCAAAATCAAACGAACAATTGAAAACCAGTTCTCAAATCTAATATTCAGAAGTGATGAACTTTGAACTGCAGAAATGAAAATAGCAATTTCAGACACAACGGAATGAAGAACCAAACTCAGAAATGCAGCAGTAAAATTCAGAAAACAGAATCCGAAGACAGAAATTCAATTGCAAACTAAGTGCAGATCAAACAAGCAACTCAGATTCAAGGGCTCGAATCTAATGTTTAAGAAAAAATGTTGAAGAGTTAATATTCACTAATATACAATTTAGAAACATAAAAGCAGAATTGATATGCAGGTGGAAAAAAAACTGATACGCAACTACCGAATTGATACGCAAGCTCTAAATCATGAAGTAAACTAGAATTGAAATTAATTGTTCACTAGACAGGCTTCATAGTTAACTAGTTGCAGAATTTAACCCTAATTAAGAAAGAAGCAATTCAAGGAAGTAAACTAAACAACTGACATGAAGACAGAAACAGAAATTGTTTTGCAGAATTGAAATTACAGCTAAAGCGAAAGAAATACAATAAGAAACTAAGCCTCAATCATTCCCTTGTCTCAAGACCTCCTTGCCGTCACACAAGAGCAAGCCAAGAACCCCTTCAGCTCCGCAAATCAATGGGAAAACAGCTTCAATTTTTACCCTGCTCGCAGACTGCACTCGGCTGGAGAAAACCAATCTGATCTCCTCGATCTCACGATGTCGAGGTGTGGTGATGATCAAAGAATACTAGAGGACCCTCCAGTAAGCTCCAATGGAAGAAAACGCCATGCGATCGCAATTGAATCGATCAGATCATAGAAATGGATGAAACCCTCAATCCACTCTGCTCCGGTGCTAATCCGAGCTAGAATCTCAACGGAAACATTCTCCCAATGATCCAGATCGTGTTCCAAAGTTGTGATCGAGATGGCCACGCCTTCAGATGGAAAAAATCACAAACGAATCGAAGAACTAGTGAAGAAGAACGAAGAACTCAACTACGAACTAGCGAAGACGCGATAGAGAGATCGGAAGTTGTTTACAGTTTAAGTAGTTAAGCAGTGGACGACTCAGATTAACCAGCATTCATTCAACGGTTGATATTCGTCCGATTTGACTCAAACTTCCCAGATCTTGATCAAGGGTCAGGATCATCCTCGGGGTAGCTCGGATCTGCCAGATTTACAATGGATGGTTCAGATCCCCTTGATCTTTGAACAAACGGTCTAGCTTCTCCCTAGCTTGATCCGACGGCTAGATGATTTCAAATTTGGACAAAACCTTCAGATCTTGATTTGATCGCTCGATTAGCCTTAATCCCAGCTCGGATTGATTAGAAGTTCACAGATGGTCTAGATCTAACCGTTCTTGCATCGGACGGTCCATATTAGTTGACGCTTGATCACTTGATCCAGTCCACTTTTGACTCAACATTGACCCAACATGACCTAGGTCCATGATCCTTCCAAGCCTACAAAAGTAGATCAACAATTTACTGACAAAACAATTCAAATATATCAAAATTTGTAATTAGGTCCAAAATGAGTGTAAATCCTAAAACATAGGGTAAATCCACAATTACGCAAGTAAAATATGGGTCAAACACAGATTTTAGCTTCTGAAATGATCAATAAAATGATACTTATCAGGGTCCAACCAATTCAGACTTTCCAATATCAAAATCAGAGTGGTTTTCAACTTTCACAGCAATATTCTCCACCAAACAATCAGAATTGTCAATTTCAAAATCAGAATTTTCAGCCCCAACTATTTCCGTAATTCAATCAACAATTCCAGCCCTATGATCAAAATTTTCATAACAATAATTTTCAGCAACATCATCCTTGCTATCAACCCAATTTTCAGCAGTTCAATCAGCCCATTCAACCATTTGAGCAGCCCCAACAGCTCCAAGTTCAGAATTCACAGCCTATTCATGGTCTTCAGCAGCCTTATGTTACATTTCAAGACCAACAGGAGTTCCACACCAATCAAGGAGGCTTTGAGAATCCTAATGAGAATGAGGCTCAACAACAAAGGATAGAGGAGATGCTTCAATAACTTTTACAACATCAACACAATCAACTTTTACAACATCAACAAAAGCAACAAAGGCTTTAAGACATCGAAAGAAGCATTGGATAAATTGCGAGTCAAATGAATCTATCTATAGGTGTAGGGGATTGCACAGAGCCCCAGGAACCACCTACATTGATTGATACATCAGAAAATACAGAGGATAGGATTCAGAGTGTAGGGGATTGCATTGAGCCCCAAGAATCACCCATTCCTACTGGTTTGAGGCATTGGAGGAGATTGATTGCAGAACTAGTGATAGTTTTGAAGTCAATTCTGAAACTTTACAGGATCATTCTATACTTTTATTTTGTGATGATTTAGTTGTTGATGATTCTAACTTTCTAATATGGGTGTTGCGGATATGGTAGATGATGCATGCATTGCAGATGAATCCACAGGTGTAGGGGATTGCACTGAGCACCAGGGACCACCAACATTGCTTGATACATTAGAAGATTCAGAAGATCGGCATGGAAGTGTAGGGACTTGCATGGTGGGAGCAAGAACCCAAGAATCACCTGCTTTAGTTGAGTGTCCACCAGAACTTGAACCTGAAGTGGAGCTTGTACTTGACCAGGAGGGGACCGCAGTTACATCTACTCTTGTAGAACCTCCAGGTATTTTCAGCACGATCAGGTATGTATTCCTCCTATTTCTTTGGAAAAATCAATAGAGGCCCCTCACTCTGATTTTATTATTTGTGATGAGTTAATTGACACATCTTTTGTGGAAATTGTCTGTGAGAAACCTGTAGAGGCACCTAAAATTGATTTTGTTGAATGTGGTGAATTACTTGATACATCTCATGTAAATGCTGATTGTGAAAAATTTTTAGAAATGCCTGAAATTGATGTTGTTTATTATGATGAATCTCTTGCTATATCTTATGCTGAAGTTGAATGTGAAAAACTTATGGAGGTACCCGAGATTGATTTTATTGGCTGTGACACATTTCTTGATATACCTTGTGTAGAAACTGCTTGTGAAAATCCGATAGAGGTACCTAAAGTTGATTTTATTGGTTGTGATGCATGTCTTGCTACATCTTATTTAGAAATTGATTGTGAAAATTCCGTTGAGGTACCTAGTGTTGATGTTATTTGTTCTGATGAATTACTGGACACATCCTATGCAGATATTGACGGTGAAAAACTAATAGAGGTACCCAAGATAGATTTCATTGGATATGAGGCATACCTCGATTCTTTTTACATAAAGACTGATGATATTACACTTCTTTCTTACCCTGCACGCTTGAGAGAGGTATTACATGATTTTACAGGGTCCCGAAGACTTATGGAGTGGGTGCTCCATCTGAACAGACTCCAACCTCCTGGAAGGACTTCCAAAAAGCATCATGAGGGAGGAGTTGCTTTTATTTTGACTAGTAGCACTCACTCTCTTAAGTGGATCTTGCATCTTAATCGCCTTCGGCCACCTGAACATTTTTCTGTGAAGTTTAAGTGTGGGGGAGCAATGCACTATGACATCGATCACGTGAGGAATCCTCTCTCGACTACCCAAACTCCACCACTACCGGGATGGATGCTACTCCTTAACCACCTCCAGCCGGCAGGAATAAAGGGGAGTTTGTTCCTTTACTTTCCTTTTCTTATTTTTCTTTATGTTTATACTCGCATGTTTGTTTGCTTTTATACTTTGCATTCATGTTTTGCTTCCTCATTCTGCATTTTGTTTGGTCTAGAATAAACTTTGTTTGACTTCTAGTTGTATCTCCTTACATGTTCCTTTATTATGCTTTGAGAATCATAAAAGATGGTTAAGTCTGACTATTGAGTTTTGGTTTCCTTGGTATGCTTGTCGATATTAATTGCATTTAGTCATTTATTGTGGTGATGGACTCTATCTTGTTGGATTAAGCATGACGATTCATTATTCACCTAGTGAGGATATTGTCATGTCTATCCTTAATCCTCTTATGTGTGATAGCATTTGTGATATTTGACACTCTAGAACTTGCTTTGATTCTTTTTGAAATTACAATAGCATAAGCTTACATGAATATGATGGAGGCAACCTTTCTTGTTGAACTCTTAGTTTTCCTCTCCTTTGTTATTGTTACTACTGAGCATTTCACCTATTGCTTTCATATTTCATTGTCTTTCCTTTGTCAGATCTTTTCATTGTCATTACATTTTCACTGTCATATCTTTATTAGCTTATTTTTCCCTTGAGCATGCGATGAGAGCATGGGGTGATTGTATGATGAGTTACATTTTTATTTCTCTATTATCAGCCTCTATTATTGTGAGTTTTAGATGTTATCATGCTTTGCTACATTGCCCGAGACGGGCAAGTTTTAAGTGTGTTGGGGGGGGGAGACAAGTGTGTATGGACGAATGCTTGTTGAAAAAAAAATCTCTCTGGAAAACAAAAGTCTCTCTGTGAAAAAAAAGAGAGAGAAATGAAAAAAAAAACAGAAGTAAAAAAAAAGCAAAAGAAAAGAATGAGAAATTAAAGAGAGTGAAAAAAATTCTCAAGCATTCGGGATTTTTGTTAGTGATGAACAAGAGGGAATATTTTCATAAAAGAATTTTTGATGTATACTCATTTGATATTTTTATTTGAGAAACTCAAGAGTGAAGTTGTTGATACATGCATGCATTTTTAGAAGTGTTGTAAGTGGTTTGTTGTGTATTGTATTGAGAATGTGCAAGGAGAATTTTGAGTGTTGGAGGTTTGATTGAGTTATTTATTTTGGTCTATTGTTTGATTGTATACATCATGTTAATTACTCCAATGCTCTCATATTCTTTGTGATCTCCTTTGTTATCTAACCTTCTTGTTTTCTTGTTAGCACATGGTTTCATCATTAGTCCTTGGAATGTCCTCTTGATTTGTGTACTTATGTTATAGTAGTGGAGAAATAGAAGATAAGCAAGCATATGGTAGTGCAATGTCATGAATACTTTGAGAGAACTCCACTTTCATATTTGTTATTTTTGTGAGCATCAGTGCATATATCCATCTTGTGAGGTTTTTGTCATGCTTAGTTTATTCAAGTTGATGAAATTACCATGTTTTTTACTTATGTGAGGTTTGGAACCATAAATACATGGATTCTTGAGACTTGATGATCCTAAGTAATTTTCTTTTATTATTCCTCAAGTATTGATAGGGGATGTAATATTTGGAAGATATGTTGTTTTCATTTAGTTTTATTTACTTGCCCGAGACGTGCAAGAATTAAGTGTGGGGAAGTTGATAACCACCATTTTATTGATTGTTTTAGGCTCTAAAATCCATGTTTGATTCACATTTTATATGCTTAAGTTTGCAATTGTATTAGGTTTCATGTATTTCCCTTATTTTGGCTTTTAATTCAAATCTTTGTATATTTGGGATATTTTTTGGCACTAAATTTGAATATCATTTTGTAGGCTTCAAATGATCATTGACCTAGATCAAATCGGGTCAGACTTGAGTCAGCATTGGATCCAGATCAAAGGGATCAAGCATCGGATTAATAGGAGCCATCCATTCCAGAAACGGCTAGATCTGAGCCATCGGTCAACTTCTAGTCAATCTGAGTTCAAGATAGAATCAATCATGACCATAGATCAAGATCTGAAAATTTCAGCCAAATCAGAAGTAATCTGACCGTTGGATCAAGCTCAAGATGTTCTAGACCATCCATTTAAGAAAAGGGAAGATCTGGACCATCCACCACTGATCTGGTTAATCCGAGCTGGGAACAGGTAGATCAGGACCATTGATTGGGATCTGTGGAGTTTGGTTCAGATCTGAAGAGATCCGACCGGTGGATGCAGTCAAATCGATCTCAGTCGTCCGTTGCTAAGGAATTAAAGATTAAACCCAAGTTTTGGGTTGAACCGCTAAGCCAAACCCAACTTCTGAGCTCTGGCTGGGCTGAACCGAACCCATGACTAAACTGAACCCATGGCTTGACTGAACCCAACTGCTGAACCAAGCTTGGCTGATCGAATGCTACTGCTGGGTCAAGCGCAAGCTGAGCCAAACTCAAGCGCAAGCTGGGCCAAACCACAACCTGATCGAATCTAATCTCAACTGGCTTGGCTGATCGAACACGAGCTGGGCTGAAGCTGAGACAAACAAAAGGAGGAAGCCATCGCACAGTTAGGGCAGTCGAGGGGTTCCCGACTCACTCATCCACCTCCACCAGCGATCCATCGCACTTCATCGCCGCCGGCCACAAGCTCCATTTCCTCTCCTCGCCATCTCACTCTCGATGTGGTTGCTCGGGAGTGGAGAGGGGCGAAAGGGGATTCTTCATCTTCTTCGCAGCCATCGCACCAGAGCTAGGGCTCAGGGGTTCCGAGCCCTAGTCGACTTCACCGCAGCTTTCTCTCGAGTTGAGGGGTTCCCGACTCGATCAAGGCTTTCACCCACTCCACCGCCGCAGTTCTTCTTCTCCATCTCTTCCGGCAGCACCTTATCCAATTCCGGCAGCAATTTCTTTCTTCTTAGCACAGCTTCAACTTCCAGCAGCCAGCAGATTTCCTTCCCAGTTTTTTCTTCAGTTCCTTCACAGCAATTAGATTTCTTTACAGCAATTGTTTTCAGTAGTTTGTTTTTCTTCCATTGCAGCTTCTTCACAGGGTCGATTGGCAGTAGCTTCATCCCTTCACAGAAATTCGAATTCATCACAGTTTTAATTCCAGCATCACAGTTGCTACTCCAATCCAGCAGATTCCATCCTTCACAGCCGCCGGTCGCACGATCTAGGGCCAGGGGTTCCGACCCTAGTCGATTTTCCTTCGCAGCATTCATCTTCACAGCAATTTCATCACAGCACAGATCCATTTTCCAGCAGATTTATTTCCACTTCTTCTTCATCAGATTTACAGCAGTTTCTTCACAGCTTATCTTTTTCTCAACAGCTTCAACTTCCTCACAGCAGATCCAGCAGCTCCTTCCATTAGCAAACCTTGCAATTCAATTGTTGCTTGTTGATTTTTCTTAATTGTTGAATGTTATGTTGCTTGCAATTTAATTCTTCACACTTGTTCGATTGTTAAATGCTTGTATTTGATGGAACATTCCATTTCAATTTGCACTTACTTGAAGCCATTTAAAACATGTCTATCATGTGTTCGATTAAATGCTGCTTAGAACAGTTAACTTCAATTGGGATGTTTCTTATTTGATTAAATCTTGTTTTGTTTGCTCTTCCTATTGCTTTTAGTTATATGTCTTCATTACATGCCTTTAAGTTAGGCTAGACTAGATTTCTTAAATGCTGTAGATTTTCGTTCCATGTTTAGTTTTGTTAATGTCTTATTTCAAGTTGTCTTTTCTTTGCTGCAATTGTAGTTAGGTTAAATTAGATTTTCTTACTTGTATTATCTTTTCTTAATTAGAACTAGATTTCATATCTGCTTTGCTGTTTCTTTTCGTAGTATTAACGTGCAAATCCAAAACCCAATTTCATATCCAAAACCCAAAAGCAATAACATACGATCCTGAGAATTATCATGTACCAACTACATTCGTTGGGAGACGACTCGAGTTACTCTATGCTACACTAGTTTAGAGGAATTCGATACTTAAATTGTATTTGATACTCGCGGTACGACACGTGGGCCTTATCAAATTTTTGGCGCCGTTGCCGGGGAGCAACTAGTTGAGTTTGTTTAAATTGAGCTTGTGTTTAATATTTTTATGCTTTGATTATATTCTTGATTGCTTTATCTTTTGTATAAGGTTGCTGCCATTTTGTTTGCTTTGTGACAAGACTGCCAGTTCAAAATGTTTTCATCTACTTACCAGCAGCTGTGTCAACAATTTCAACAGCAGAACCAATATTTTCAGCAATCTCATTCAAATTTTCAGCAGAAACAACCTTTCAATCAGCCACCACAACAAGATTTCCAACAGCCCTATTCGAATTTTCAGCAAACAAATCGGTTTTTTCAGCCACAATTTCAACATTTTCAGCAAGACTTCCAGGCAAGTCAGAATTTTCAGCAAGGGGTCCAACTAATTCAGACTTTCCAATATCAAAATCAGAGTGGTTTTCAACCTTCAAAGCAATATTCTCCACCAAACAATCAGAATTGTCAATTTCAAAATCAGAATTTTCAGCCCAACTATTTCCGCAATTCAATCAACAATTCCAGCCCTATGATCAGAATTTTCAGAATAATAATTTTCAGCAACATCATCCTTGCTATCAACCCAATTTTCAGTAGTTCAATCAGCCCATTCAACCATTTGAGCAGCCCTAACAGCTCCAAGTTCAGAATTCACAGCCTATTCATGGTCTTCAGCAGCCTTATGTTACATTTCAAGACCAACAGGAGTTCCACACCAATCAAGGAGGCTTTGAGAATCCTAATGAGAATGAGGCTCAACAACAAAGGATAGAGGAGATGCTTCAACAACTTTTACAACATCAACACAATCAACTTTTACAACATCAACAAAAGCAACAAAGGCTTCAAGACATCGAAAGAAGCATTGGACAAATTACGAGTCAAATGAATCTATCTATAGGTGTAGGGGATTGCACAGAGCCCCAGGAACCACCTACATTGATTGATACATCAAAAAATTCAGAGGATAGGATTGAGAGTGTAGGGGATTGCATTGAGCCCCAAGAATCACCCATTCCTACTGGTTTGAGGCATTGGAGGAGATTGATTGCAGAACTTGTGATAGTTTTGAAGTCAATTCTGAAACTTTACAGGATCATTCTATACTTTTATTTTGTGATGATTTAGTTGTTGATGATTCTAACTTTTCTAATATGGGTGTTGCGGATATGGTTGATAAAGCATGCGTTGCAGATGAATCCATAGGTGTAGGGGATTGCACTGAGCACCAGGGACCACCAACACTGCTTGATACATTAGAAGATTCAGAAGATTAGCATGGAAGTGTAGGGACTTGCATGGTGGAAGCATGAACCCAAGAATCACCTGCTTTAGTTGAGTGTCCACCAGAACTTGAACCTGAAGTGGAGCTTGTACTTGACCAGGAGGGGACCGCAGTTACATCTACTCTTGTAGAACCTCCAGGTATTCTTCAGCACGATCAGGTAAGTATTCCTCCTATTCCTTTGGAAAAATCAATAGAGGCACCTCACTCTGATTTTATTGTTTGTGATGAGTTTATTGACACATCTTTTGTGGAAATTGTTTGTGAGAAACCTATAGAGACACCTAAAATTGATTTTGTTGAATGTGCTGAATTACTTGATACATCTCATGTAAATGCTAATTGTGAAAAATTTTTAGAAGTGCCTGAAATTGATGTTGATTATTGTGATGAATCTCTTGCTATATCTTATGCTGATGTTGAATGTGAAAAACTTATGGAGGTACCCGAGATTGATTTTATTGGCTGTGACACATTTCTTGATATACCTTGAGTAGAAACTGCTTGCGAAAATCCGATAGAGATACCTAAAGTTGATTTTATTGGTTGTTATGCATGTCTTGCTACATCTTATTTAGAAATTGATTGTGAAAATTCCATTGAGGTACCTAGTATTGATGTTATTTGTTCTGATGAATTACTGGACACATCCTATCCAGATATTGATGGTGAAAAACTAATAGAGGTACCCAAGATAGATTTAATTGGAAGTGATGCATACCTCGATTCATTTTACATAAAGACTGATGATATTACACTTCTTTCTTACCCTGCACGCATGAGAGAGGTATTACATGGTTTTGCAGGGTCCCGAAGACTTATGGAGTGGGTGCTCCATCTGAACAGACTCCAACCTCCTGGAATGACTTCCAAAAAGCATCATGAGGGAGGAGTTGCTTTTATTTTGACTAGTAGCACTCACTCTCTTAAGTGGATCTTGCATCTTAATCGCCTTCGGCCACCTGAACATTTTTCTGTGAAGTTTAAGTGTGGGGGAGCAATGCACTATGACATCGATCACGTGAGGAATGCTCTCTCGACTACCCAAACTCCACCACTACCGGGATGGATGCTACTCCTTAACCGCCTCCAGCCGCTAGGAATAAAGGGGAGTTTGTTCCTTTACTTTCCTTTTCTTATTTTTCTTTATGTTTATACTCGCATGTTTGTTTGCTTTTATACTTTGCATTCATGTTTTGCTTCCTCATTCTGCATTTTGTTTGGTCTTGAATAAACTTTGTTTGACTTCTAGTTGTATCTCCTTACATGTTCCTTTATTATGCTTTGAGAATCATAAAAGATGGTTAAGTCTGACTATTGAGTTTTGGTTTCCTTGGTATGCTTGGGGACATTAATTGCATTTAGTCATTTATTGTGGTGATGGACTCTATCTTGTTGGATTAAGCATGACGTTTTATTGTTCACCTAGTTAGGATATTGTCATGCCTATCCTTAATCCTCTTATGTGTGATAGCATTTGTGATATTTGACACTCTAGAACTTGCTTTGATTCTTTTTGAAATTACAATAGCATAAGCTTACATGAATATGATGGAGGCAACCTTTCTTATTGAACTCATAGTTTTCCTCTCCTTTGTTATTGTTACTACTGAGCATTTCACCTATTGCTTTCATATTTCATTGTCTTTCCTTTGTCAGATCTTTTCATTGTCATTACATTTTCACTGTCATATCTTTATTAGCTTATTCTTCCCTTGAGCATGCGATGAGAGCATGGGATGATTGCATGATAAGTTACATTTTTATTTCTCTATTATCAGCCTCTATTATTATGATTTTTAGATGTTATCATGCTTTGCTAAATTGCCCGAGACGGGCAAGTTTTAAGTGGGGGGTGGGGGAGACAAGTATGTATGGGCGAATGCTTGTTGAAAAAAAAAATCTCTCTGAAAAAAAAAAGTCTCTCTGTGAAAAAAAAAGAGAGAGAAATGAAAAAAACAAAACAGAAGTAAAAAAAAAAGCAAAAGAAAAGAATGAGAAATTAAAGAGAGTGAAAAAAATTCTCAAGCATTCGGGATTTTTGTTAGTGATGAACAAGAGGAAATATTTTCATAAAAGAATTTTTGATGTATACTCATTTGATATTTTAATTAGAGAAACTCAAGAGTGAAGTTGTTGATACATGCATGCATTTTTAGAAGTGTTGTAAGTGGTTTGTTGTGTATTGTATTGAGAATGTGCAAGGAGAATTTTGAGTGTTGGAGGTTTGATTGAGTTATTTATTTTGGCCTATTGTTTGATTGTATGCATCAGGTTAATTACTCCAATGCTCTCATATTCTTTGTGATCTCCTTTGTTATCTACCCTTCTTGTTTTCTTGTTAGCACATGGTTTCATCATTAGTCCTTGGAAAGTCCTCTTGATTTGTGTACTTATGTTATAGTAGTGGAGAAGTAGAAGATAAGCAAGCATATGGTAGTGCAATGTCATGAATGCTTTGAGAGAACTCCACTTTCATATTTGTTATTTTTGTGAGCATCAGTGCATATATCCATCTTGTGAGGTTGTTGTCATGCTTAGTTTATTCAAGTTGATGAAATTACCATGTTTTTTACTTATGTGAGGTTTGGAACCATAAATACATGGATTCTTGAGACTTGATGATCCTAAGTAATTTTTTTTATTATTCCTCAAGTATTGATAGGGGATGTAATGTTTGAAAGATATGTTGTTTTCTTTTAGTTTTATTTACTTGCCCGAGACGTGCAAGAATTAAGTGTGGGGGAGTTGATAACCACCATTTTATTGATTGTTTTAGGCTCTAAAATCCATGTTTTATTCACATTTTATATGCTTAAGTTTGCAATTGTATTAGGTTTCATGTATTTCCCCTATTTTGGCTTTTAATTCAAACCTTTGTATATTTGGGATTTTTTTGGCACTAAATTTGAATATCATTTTGTAGGCTTCAAATGATCATGGACCTAGATCAAATCGGGTCAGACTTAAGTCAGCATTGGATCCAGATCAAAGGGATCAAGCATCGGATTAATAGGAGCCATCCATTCCAGAAACGGCTAGATCTGAGCCATCGGTCAACTTCTAGTCAATCTGAGTTCAAGATAGAATCAATCATGACCATAGATCAAGATCTAAAGATTTCAGCCAAATCAGAAGTAATCTGATCGTTGGATCAAGCTCAAGATGTTCTAGACCATCCATTCAAGAAAAGGGAAGATCTGGACCATCCACCACTGATCTGGTTAATCCGAGTTGGGAACAGGTAGATCAGGACAATTGATTGGGATCTGTGGAGTTTGGTTCAGATCTGAAGAGATCCGACCGTTGGATGCAGTCAAATCGATCTCAGTCGTCCATTGCTAAGGAATTAAAGATTAAACCCAAGTTTTGGGCTGAACCGCTAAGCCAAACCCAACTTCTGAGCTCTGGCTGGGTTGAACCGAACCCATGACTGAACTGAACCCATGGCTTGACTGAACCCAACTGTTGAACCAAGCTTGGCTGATCGAACGCAACTGTTGGGTCAAGCGCAAGCTGAGCCAAACTCAAGCGCAAGCTGAGCCAAACCACAACCTGATCGAATCCAATCTCAACTGGCTTGGCTGATCAAACATGAGCTGGGCTGAAGCCGAGACAAACAAAAGGAGGAAGCCATCGTACAGTTAGGGCAGTCGAGGGGTTCCCGACTCACTCATCCACCTCCACCGACGATCCATCGCACTTCATCGCCGCCGGCCACAAGCTCCATTTCCTCTCCTCGCCATCTCACTCTCGATGCGGTTGCTCGGGAGCGGAGAGGGGCGAAAGGGGATTCTTCATCTTCTTCGCAGCCATCACACCAGAGCTAGGGCTCAGGGGTTCCGAGCCCTAGTCGACTTCACCGTAGCTTTCTCTCGAGTTGAGGGGTTCCCGACTCGATCAAGGCTTTCACCCACTCCACCGCCGCAGTTCTTCTTCTCCATCTCTTCCGACAGCACCTTATCCAATTCCGGCAGCAATTTCTTTCTTCTTAGCACACTTCAACTTCCAGCAGCCAACAGATTTCCTTCCCAGTTTTTTCTTCAGTTCCTTCACAGCAATTAGATTTCTTTACAGCAATTGTTTTCAGCAGTTTGTTTTTCTTCCTTTACAGCTTCTTCACAGGGTCGATTGGCAGCAGCTTCATCCCTTCACAGAAATTAGAATTCATCACAGTTTTAATTCCAGTATCACAGTTGCTACTCCAATCCAGCAGATTCCATCCTTCACAGCCGCCGGTCGCACATCTAGGGCCAGGGGTTCCGACCCTAGTCGATTTTCCTTCGCAGCATTCATCTTCACAGCAATTTCATCACAGCACAGATCCATTTCCCAGCAGATTTATTTCCACTTCTTCTTCATCAGATTTACAGCAATTTCTTCACAGCTTATCTTTTTCTCAGCGGCTTCAACTTCCTCACAGCAGATCCAGCAACTCCTTCCATTAGCAAACCTTGCAATTCAATTGTTGCTTGTTGATTTTTCTTAATTGTTGAATGTTATGTTGCTTGCAATTTAATTCTTCACAGTTGTTCGATTGTTAAATGCTTGTATTTGATGGAACTTTCCATTTCAATTTGCACTTACTTGAAGCCATTTAAAACATGTCTATCATGTGTTCGATTAAATGCTGCTTAGAACAGTTAACTTCAATTGGGATGTTTTTTAGTTGATTAAATCTTGTTTTGTGTTGCTCTTCCTATTGCTTTTAGTTATATGTCTTCATTACATGCTATTAAGTTAGGTTAGACTAGATTTCTTAAATGCTGTAGATTTTCATTCCATGTTTAGTTTTGTTAATGTCTTATTTCAAGTTGTCTTTTCTTTGCTGCAATTGTAGTTAGGTTAAATTAGATTTCCTTACCTGCATTGTCTTTTCTTAATTAGAACTAGATTTCATACCTGCTTTGCTGTTTCTTTTCGTAGTATTAACGTGCAAATCCAAAACCCAATTTCATATCCAAAACCCAAAAGCAATAACATACGATCCTGAGAATTATCATGTACCAACTACATTCGTTGGGAGACGACTCGAGTTACTCTATGCTACACTAGTTTAGAGGAATTTGATACTTAAATTGTATTTGATACTCGCGGTACGACACGCGGGCCTTATCAGGCAGTCGACTAGTCCAAGGTCTAGAACCTACTATGAGTTTCTGTTAGTACTGGCAATCGACTGTTATAACACCAGTCGACTTCCCAGCTTCTACAAACACTCTTCTCACTCTATTGACCCTCGTCGACATGTGCCTTCAAGCATACTCCCTTGGCTTGCTCCTTGAAGTCCTCTTCCACCGGCTATCGTCCCTCGGATGTGCATGCAAGTCCTCGACTTGCCTCCATGCCACCCTTCACGTGTGCCCTTTGAAGTCCACTTCTCAGCTTGCCCTTGGAGTCATATTCCCTCGGCTCTCATCCCTTTACAACTTTGCTGACTCTTCACCAGCAGCCTTGACTATTGTCTTCGCGCCCTCTTCGTCTTCGGCCCTCGTTCCTCGGATGCACTTAAGCCTCCAGCTTGTCTCCATGTCATCCTTCACGTACTCCTCGAAGTCCACGCCTCTGGCTCATCATCCCTACTATACCAAGGTCCCTCGAGTGCACACAAGCCTCCAGCTTATCTCCATGCTACCCTTCACCGTACCGAAGCCGTCCAGCTAAGTCCATATGTGTAACGCCCGCTTTTTTTTTCCTAAAGCGGCGTTACGCTAACATACTTAAGGCATGTAACATCATACTGCAGCGGAATAACTTAAACTTTACATGCCCCTACTACCATTTCTAACATAGTGACATGGACACTAGACATATAGACTTCATACTTAAACATCATGTCATAACAAGCTTAACATCATATCATGAGGTTCATTTCATATCATGCATAACATCATATCATAAGTTTCCATAAGTCACTAATCGAGCATATACTTAACAAAAGTAAAGTTCTTAGCATAACGGCAAACGTTTGATTTCATGGGCCAAGTCACTATCACACACATATAATCTTGCCCTCCTGCTGCTTCCTCATGGTCCCCTTGCATGATCTGCGGTATAAGGAAAAAGACTATAAGCACACAGGCTTAGTAAGACTCTTTCCTACTCACTAAAATCATTCGTCATTCATTCATAATCATATGGAACATAAGCATCATAAACATTTCTATCATAGCATAAAGCATAAACATAGGCATAAATCTAATTAAACATTCTTATCATGGCATAAAGTATAAACATAGGCATAAACATAATTAAACATTCTAAGCATGACATCATACATGGCATGAACATAAGCATAAGATGTAAATCAACCATAGGCATACTTTCTAGCATATCAAGCATAGACATCGTAAACATTCTAAGCATGGCATGATACACGGCATAGCATAACTTAATAAACTTTCCTAGCATGGCATGAGACATGGCATAAATATAAACATAAAATATAAACCAACCTATATGGCATAAACATAGGCATACATTCTAGCATATCATAAGAGCATCTTCTTACCATAATCATAACATGGATCATTCATTCTCATACATATCTTTTAACATGGAGCATAAGCATAACACATCATTATCATAACATAATGCATAACATGTATGAATGCATGGGTGGAATGCATATACATATGGATGCTTAACTTTTAAAATCATACTTTTAAAATGCTTAAACATAATCATCATAACATTTGGGGTCCCCGGCTTGTACCACATACATACATCATAGCGTGCATCCCTAGTAAGTCCGAGGTAGCGAGCCCCGACCTACTAGGGTAAGGACAGCATAATCGGTAGTCCCCGAACCGAGGCGTTCTCAAGGAGCCCATCCCTGTTGCACAGCTCCGGTAGTGCCAGAACCGTGGACAGCTCCGGTAGTCCAGAACCGGGGCGTTCTTAAGGTGCCCATCCCTTGGACCCATACTTGGGTCCGGTACAAGCCCATTCATAAAGTAAAATACTTTGCATGCTTTATCATTCATAAGACATTCATAGCATACTTATCGTTGCATCATTCTTATCATGAACATGATCATAACATATTTATCATGGCATCCTTCTTATCATGAACATAGACATAACATACTTGTCGTGACATCATTCTTATCATGAACATAAACGTAACATACTTATCATGGCATCATTCTTATCATGGACATAAACATAAGATACTTATCATGGCATCATTCTTATCATAACATACAAACATAAAGTATGGTGCTTAAGGTTAGGGTTATGGGTAACTTAATTTCCATCATATGCTTGAACCTTTACGTATACTTTATAATGAGCATAAACTATCATTCTTTGGGTCCTAACTCCATCCCAAACCCTAGATACCTGCCTTGGCCGAAATCCATAAGGCCCATGGGGGTATGGAAAAATTCCATTAAAATCCCCAATCAATCATAAGACACTAATCACATTTTTACCATAGAGCCACTGGAGCCCTTACTTGAAATAAATCATAACTTTTTCCTTATTATTCCTTCTTGGCCGAAACTTATAGAGTCTCTAGACCGTGTGGAAATTTACATAATCACCCTCCATCACCCTTATATCATGACAACATATCAAATGTATACTTGAAGTTTAGAACTCACCCTAATCCTTGGGTCCTTGAGGTTGGCCGAAACATATAGGGTCTCTAGGGTGCCCCAAAAATTCTAAAAAATTGTATTTAATCTCTAACATCATCATAGAACATTTAAACAACATTATCAAGGTTTTTAGCATAGTTATAGACACATAAATCATGGTGGCCGAAACCCTCAAGCTTAGGGTTCTTGGTTTTGTTTCTTTCATGTTGGCCGAAACCCTAGAGTGTCCTAGGGTACTCCAAAAATTCCCAAAAATTATACTTAACCTCTACACATCATAAGGGAACATTAAATAACATTATAAAGATTTTTAACATATTTATAGACATTTAAATCATGGTGGCCGAAACCCATAAACATAGGGACCTTGGTTTTTGTCCCTTTCATGTTGGCCGAAACCCTAGAGTGTCCTAGGGTACTCCAAAAATTCCCAAAAATTATACTTAACCTCTACACATCATAAGGGAACATTAAATAATATTATAAAGATTTGTAACATATTTATAGACATTTAAATCATGGTGGCCGAAACCCATAAACATAGGGACCTTGGTTTTGTTTCCTTTCAACTTCAAATCCAAAAACTAACTCATGCTAAAAATCATGGAAATCATAGGGAACTATTATACCACAGGTGAGGGAGTCTTACCTTAGATTCTCTTGATTTTTCAAACCTTGAAAGAGGAGGAAATGATAAGATCTTTGGACCCTTGCACACCCTTGTCCTTGTATCCTTGAAAACTCTTAGACCTTGGAGATAAGACCCCTTGTGGAGCTTTTCCAAGGGAGAACCTTTCCTTGGGTGTTCAGCTAGGATGAGGGGAGAATGAGTTTCGAAAATGCAAGGAATGAGAAGAAGAAGTAACTCCCAAACCCCCCTATTTATCACCCATTAAAGAGGTAAATGAAAAGTCTCTCCATGACCCTTCATCTTCTTCTACTCCTTAACCACCATCCACTTCATTTCCTCATAAGAATTCCTTGCTAGGTGAGTTGGTTAAAGCATTCATGGTTGTACAAGAGGTCCAAGGTTCAATCCTCGGCCCATGCACCTTTATTTTTATTTTATTTTTATTTTATTTAAATCCTTTCTTATTTTCGAAAATTCCCCTTTATTTCGAAAATTCTCCTAAAATCACCCATAATTATGCTAATATTCCTAAATAAAATCCTTTTATATTTATATTAATTTTTACCTAATTAAGACATATTTTTGGACCCATTTAAGGCCCATTAATACCTAATGTCTCCATTTACATAGGAAAATTAAGCTAAGACTTACCCATAATCATGCTAATATGTCTAATTAAATCCTACTTATATTTATACTAATCTCTACCTAAAATCCCCCTATAGTTATGGTACTTAAAAAGCCCATATAAGACCCATTAGTGCTGAGTTTTCTCAATTTAAATGAGAAAACATGGGTTTTCTAGGCCAAAGTTGGTATTAATACCTCTAGGTCCTTCGGAAAATTATTTAAATATGCTCAATATTTTCATAAAATATTAAGAGAATTTTTCGGGTCGTTACAATATGTGTAACCCGCACATCCTGCACACTCAGCATACACATATTAGATCACAAGGAAAAACCTAACTTAAACCCTTTGCCCAAACATCAAAACTCATAGTCACTCTGGACCATAGATTGCCTCAACATTAATGATTACCATAACTAAAGCTTAAACATCGCAAAACCTTTAATGTCTTTTAGCAAAAATAAAGCTGAAAGAAAGTCCGAATATAAAGGAAACTCAACATGAGTCCAAAACGAACATACCTCTACTACGACAAATATCAGACTAATAAAACAAATCCAATCTTGGAAATGAAAATGCGGAACTCACGAAGTATAGAAAATAAAATAACTATGACAAATAAACTAAACTCAACTCCAAAATGAAACGACACGGTGGGACTGGCAACTGGATCCTCTCCTGGTTCCAAGTGATACAACTACCGGCTACCTGAAACAAAAAAAAAGGAAGCAGGGATGGTGAGTCCGGGCGGACTCAGCGGATATATGAATAGACAACGTCATGGCATCATAAAGATATAAGAAACATGTTTAGCGGTAATATCTACCAGTACCTAGTGTGTAGATACGAGAGCCACTGACCATATCTGCAATACTTTGCAAGGGTTCCAGGAAACCCGACGGCTAGCTTATGGAGAAATTGTGGTCTACATGGGCGATGCTACGAAAGTGGCAGCAGTTGCAGTAGGAGTTTTCTATTTGTCTTTTGAGAGAAATAAAATGTTAGTTCTGAGAGATTGCTTATATATACCCTCGTTTAGAAAGAATTTAATTTCAGTTTCTAAGTTGATAAAGGATGGATATTCTGTTGCTTTTAATAACAAAGTTGTTATAAAAAGAAATAGAGAGATTATCTATTCGGGTACTATGTTTGGCAATCTGTACACTCTAGAACCAAAGACTCCCACGATGCAAACTGAAGTTAATAGCTCATCATCTAACCTAAATAAGAGAAAGGAACCTTCTATGATGAATCAAACGTATCTTTGGCACTTTAGGCTTGGTCATATTAACCTTAGTAGGATTCAGAGGTTGATAGCTGATGGGCCCTTGGGTTCATTGGTGGTGGAAGACTTCCCAACCTGTGAGTCTTGCTTGGAAGGTAAGATGACCAAGAGGCCTTTCAAGGCTAAGGGGTATAGGGTCAAAGATGTGTTAGAACTAATTCATTCTGATTTGTGTGGTCCTATGTCAATCCAGGCTAGAGGTGGCTTTGAATGTCACTTTTATTGACGATTATTCAAGGTATAGATATATTTACCTGATGTGCCACAAGTCTGAATGCTTTGATAAGTTCAAAGAGTTCAAGGCCGATGTGGAGAAATATCGAGGTAAAAGTATCAAGACACTACGATCTGATCGTGGTAGAGAGTACCTCTTTGGAGAGTTTAGGACCTACCTGTCAGAAGCTGGGATTCGGTCCCAGCTAACTGCACCCGGTACACCCCAATAGAACGGTGTGGCAGAGAGAAGGAATATGACTCTTATGGAAATGGTTAGGTCAATGATGAGCTATTCAGACTTACCTGATTCGTTCTGGGGATATGCTCTGGAAACGGCAACGTACATACTGAACTTGGTTCCGTCTAAGTCAGTCCCTTCTACTCCCACAGAACTGTGGACTGGGCACAAGCCTAGTCTAAGACATGTTCGGATTTGGGGTAGTCCAGCACATGTGCTGAATGGAGATACTGATAAGTTGGAATCTCGTACGGAGGTACGTCTATTCATAGGCTATCCTAGAGGAACGAAGCGTGGTCTGTTCTATAGTCCTAAGGATCAGAAGGTAATCGTTAGCACAAATGCCAGATTCTTAGAAGAAGACTATGTGATGAACCATACGCCCAAGAGTAGACTAGTGCTTGAAGAGTTGAGAGGGGGCGTTCCGACTTTAGGACCAATTGTACAAGAGGGCACACCACAAGTCACTGCACCGCGTGTCACAGAGGATACACAGGTGGTACCACATCGCAGTGGGAGGGTTGTCAGACAGCCTGAAAGATTCATATTTTTGGGAGAGTCTTCGGACTTAGTCTCTGGTAAACATGAACCAGATCCCTAGACCTATGACGAGGCCCTCCAAGATAAGGATGCAGATTCTTGGCAAATGGCAATGAACTCTGAGATAGTATCCATAGATTCTAATCACGTCTAGAAGCTAGTAGAACCACCTAATGGTGTAAAAGACATTGGATGCAAGTGGATCTACAAGAGAAAGAGAGGATCAGACAGGAAGGTTGAAACCTTCAAAGCTAGGCTTGTTGCAAAAGAGTACACTCAGAAAGAGGGTATGGATTATGAGGAGACCTTTTCGCCGGTAGTCATGCTTAAGTCTATCCGGATTCTCTTATCTATTGTAGCTCATATGGACTATGAGGTATGGCAGATGGACGTCAAGACCGCTTTCCTTAACGGAAGTCTTGAGGAGACCATCTACATGCAGCAACCAGAACATTGCAAAAGGCAAAGAGCATCTAGTATGCAAGCTTAATCGGTCCATTTATGGATTGAAGCAAGCTTCACGATCTCGGAACACTATCAAGTGCAATTTTCTCATGTTTTCAGAGAAGCCAATGCAGCTGCAGATCATCTTGCTAATTTAGCTTTTACCCTTCCTGTGGACAAAATTCTAACACCCACAAAGGTGGATAAAACTCTGTTTGGCATTTGCAAATTGGACAGGGTTGCTTTACCATATGTGAGAATTTCCAAAAAGAAAAGAGAGCTTTGCTGAAGATACAAAGGACTCTGTACAAAAAAAAGTGTCTATTCTCTGCAAAAGGTCTTATTCTCTGAAAATGATAGCTATCAATACAAAAATTAAAGGAGTTATAGGAGTTCTACCTCGACCAACTTTCTGGAGTTTTCTCCTCAACAGATATGTTTTAATCCTGATCTTTCCTTATTACTTGATTCTCTCTATGATTGCTTTCTATCAGTGTGATCTTAATTTTCAGGACTTGGTCTATCATGGGAACTCTGTTAAGACCTTCTTGGTTTTCCAATATGGCTTGCCTTGTGAGTTTCCCTGAATTCTTAAGAACACTTAAAGCTTCAGACTAGGTTTTCTTTCTGGCTTTCTTGATTTGAGGCTTGTTAGTTTAAAGCTGGCTTTTCTGACATCAAATAATTTCTGGAACAAAGTCAATAATCTTTGCTGGAAAAGGTTTCATTGATACATGATTATTTGATAGCATATGAGTAATAAAATTTTTTGAGCCTCAGATTAGACATTCTTTTGACCATGGAATTCAGATTACTTGGGGCAATATTTCAATATGCCTTGGTCTTCTTTTTTGAATACAGCTGATGTTTTCTTTTCAGGAACATCTGTGGCAAGACCTACAAAAATAGGCTATCCGTTACTCAATTTTGCTTTCTCTCAGATTCTAATGGTCTTTTGTGTTTTGTGGCTTAACAGAATGTGCTAGGATTTTGGTGGGCTGTTTTTTAGTGGCTTTCTCTCTGAATTTTCAGAAATGCTATTCTATAACAAGAAATTTCTAATGAGCAAAGCTGTTCTAATTTATCTAAATTTCCTAGCATCGAAAAACTATTGTCTATAAGTGACTGTGATTGTTTATCAGAAATCAAATCAGTGTTCAAATAAATTTCAACCCCGGTGCCAAATGCTTCTGGTTTTCAGAGATTGATACTTTGTTGGAATGGGATTAATGATATATGGCCAATTGATAACTATAGGTGTGCCAATTTTTCTGAACTTTCTGAACTGATACATTTGGTACACGGAGTATCAGATCAGACAATTTTGGCCACGGGAAACTTTTATCTTATGGCTCATGTTACTCTAGGCAATATCTTTTCTTAAGCAGAAATCTATAAAGGATTGTGAAAATTTCAATATGGCTCGATTTCCTAACTTCTGGTATACTCTGTTTCAAGTAGAGGTTGTTATCTACAGTTGTTGCTGCATACTGCAGCAGTAGCTTATGTATGTTTCCAACAAATGCGCAAAAATATCATCCTTTTGATAACATAAGAGTTGATGGAGCCGTATGGGTAAATGCTTCAAAAGGTTCTAAGTTAGGTTGAAGGATGCTGAGTAGACTCTCAAGTGAAATACCTTGAAGATGGTGGATCTGGTTAAAAGACTAGTGATTAATATTCGGCTTAAAAATATTTGGTTATCCAGATTTTCTTTTATATTTTGAAAATACTTGTAAACAAATATCTTGTATCCCTATATTAGGAGGTCAGGTTTGATCCCCCTTCTAATATAGGTTTTTTTTCAAAGGAATAAGATGTTTCTTTTCCTCAAAAAAAAAAAAGTAATCCAGTCATATGGATTTACTCAAAGCCCGGATGAGTCATGTGTATACAAGAGATGTGACGGAAACGTAGTGGTGTTTCTTGTACTTTACGTAGATGACGTTTTGTTAATTGGCAACAATGTTAAAGTGTTATCAGACGTAAGGGTCTGACTGTCAAAACAGTTTGATATGAAGGACTTAGGAGAAGCGGGACACATCCTTGGGATCAAGGTGATAAGGGACTGCCAGAAAAAGGATGTTGTGCTTATCCCAAGCTTTATATGTTGACACTGTCCTGGCTCGTTTTAGCATGGAAAACTCCAAGAAGGGTTTCTTACCCTTCAGGCATGGAGTTCCTTTATCCAAGGAGATGTGTCCGAAAACATCAAAGGAGATAGAGGAAATAAAGGCGGTTCCTTATGCCTCGGCAGTAGGAAGTGTTGGATCGAGAGAAACGATAGAGGGGGGTGAATATCGTAAATCGTTCGGATTAGAGTTAGAGAAATTACGCAGCGGAAGAATTAAACACAAAACGCGAACATAAGATCTTTTACTTGGTTCGGAGTCGCGGTCGGCTCCTACTCCAAGGCCCACGGTCGTTGACCGTTTACTGTGGGCAATTCTATATGTGCGCAAAATAGTTTACAGACAGATATGATAATTGTAGTACAGTAAACAAAACAAACAGCTCTTCGTTACCGACGTCCGGTGTAGATTGTATTTTCGGAGCAGAGGGACGTCGTCGGCGCTTGTATCCCGAGTCGGGAGGTTTCCGGAGTAGAGTGCGGGAGTAGAAGAGCGTGAGTGCGTTGGAAGAATTGATATTTGAGAAGCCTTGGTGTTGGGTGCTATTTATAGCACTTCGGGGCACCCTGAACGTTGGGGGCGCCCCCCCCCCACGTGTCAACCGATCCGGAATTACCTCGGTCAGCCCTTATCCCACTCGAATAGGGCTGAGGATTGACTCTGGGGGCGCCCGGGACGCTGGGGGCGCCCTGGTTGACCTTTTCAGCGAGCTTCTCGGCTGGATCAGAGTTATCCGCTTCGGTGGCTTGGGTGCGGGGAGCCCTGGGCACTGGGGGCGCCCGGGAGCATGGGGGCGCCCCGACCACTTAGCTTTCGAAGCGTACTTTTGCTCTTCTTGTTTTGTATTCACCTTGGGGGCGCCCGGGACACTAGGGGCGCCCTACTCAGCTTCTACCTCACTCCTTTGAGGCTTTCTGAGCTGCAAACACTCGTTCCTTCGGTCCTGCATCCAGGGTTAGTCCAAAACAACACAGAGCAATAATGTATTAGTTTTATACAGCCTCAGTTGTCTTGGTTCTGACTTTGGGTCTCCAAAATGGAGCCTAGGTCGAACCGACGCCTACTGTTCCCTCAACGGGGAACGCGTCCTCACCTACTCCTCTCAGGAGAATTTACCTGTTGCCAACAGGCTCCTCCGGTTGGACTTTTGCCCAGCAGTCCTTCGCCAAGTCTTCAGTGCCAAGCAGTCCTTTGCCTGGTGCCCAGCAGTCCTTCGCCAGGTCTTCGTGTCCTAGCAGTCCTTCGCCAGGTGCCTAGCAGTCCTTCGCTAGGGCTTTGTATCCTGGCATTCCTTCGCCAGGTGCCTAGCAGTCCTTCGCTAGGGCTTTGTATCCTGGCAGTCCTTCGCCAGGTGCCTAGCATCCCTTCGCTGGGACTTTGTTTCCTGGACACTTAGTAACATCGTTAGATCACAAATAACACTTAACTTTGAATCCTTTGCCAATATCAAAACAAGGTTCGATATGGTGCTTCCTGCACCAACAGGAAGTCTCATGTATGTCATGTTGCGCACGAGACCAGATATCTGTTTTGCCGTGGACATGGTTAGTAGATATCAGAGTAACCCTGGACCGGTACATTGGACTACGGTAAAGCATATATTGAAATACCTAAGATGGACTAGGGATTATATGCTGGTTTACCGGGCAGACCAATTAGTCCCTGTGGGTTATACGGATTCGGATTTCCAGTCAGACAAGGACAAGAGTAAGTCTACCTCAGGGTTTGTGTTTACTTTAGGAGGTGGAGCCATTGTTTGGAGGAGTGTCAAGCAGAAATGCGTGGCGGATTCCACCATGGAAGCTGAGTATGTGGCAGCCTCAGAAGTAGCCAAGGAAGCTGTATGGCTCAGAAACTTCATCATGGACAGGGATGTGATTCCTGGTTTGCCCAGATATATCACAATCTTTTGTGATAACTGTAACGCCCGCCCCTTACCGTTAAGGCGGCGCGTTACCTTTTCCTACTTAACTTACGCATATTATTGCATATGAATCTAAAGCATTGCAGCGGAAATAACACATAACTATAAACACATGCAACAAGAAGGGGGTATAAAGATCATATAGTATCTAGTAGCATCCATGCCTTAAATAAACTCCAAGTATCAAGTATAAAGTAGTAAAACATGTTTTCTAATAAAGATAAGTGCTAAGTCTATAATGGCACTAAAATGGATCGATCAGCCAAGTCACCACCACACACACGAGCCCTTCCTGCAGCTTTCCTTCCTTTAGTAATTTCTATGTTGATCTGCAACATAAGCAATCAACTATAAGTACGAAACTTAATAAGCTCTTTCCTACTCACTAAATTCACATGTCACGTATATTTGAAAGACATATAACATCTCATGTATAGCATAAAACTCATAAGGCACATAAGGTACATGAATGCATACAAACATAAAACATATGCATTGCAAAAACATTTAGGATGTTCTTTAGAAAACATAATAAGTAATACTTTAACATAAGCATACATCATCTTTATTGGGGTCCCCGGCTTGTACCCATTCTTTCTTTGCGCGCATCCCTAAATAGATGCGAGGTAGCTAGTCTCGACCTACTAGGGTTACTAGGCCTACTCTCTTTCAACCTAGGGACAGCTTCGGTAGTCCAGAACCGTGGATCTTTTTCAAGATCTGGTACAAGCCATACTTTAAAGTAAAATACATACATGCATTCTTTCCTTTTTCTTTCTTTCATAATGAATGTACTATAGACTTTCAATCATTCATGAGTATAGGCACACTTTCATGGCACAATCATTCACATAAATAGCATAACAATGTAGGACCTTTCTTTAAACACATGCAAGTGAAGCAAACATCATGCTAGTCTTATTAACACATCATTCATGTAACATATTTGTCTTAATCAAGGCAACACATTGGTTTTAGCTTTCTTTTCCTATCTTAATACATGCTGGCCGAAACATCATAGGTAGGGTTTCATAGCATAAAATTCATATAACATTGAAATAAGTGCACACTTCTCACAAGAGATCATTTACAAGTACAGGGGTAGTCTAAACTTCACTAAATATTAGTTTAGGCACATGATTGTAGTTTGGACCTATTTTAGTCCTCATTCTAGTTGCTGGCCGAAACTCACAGCTAGGGTATTATAGCATAAAAATTCATGTAACATGGGAACAAATGCATAAGAGATCATTTACAAGTACAAGGGTAGTCTAGACTTCACTAAACATTAGTTTAGGTACATGATTTGTAGTTTGTGTTGGAAACCGGATGGCTAGAAAAGGGGGGTGAATATAGCCAATCACTTGGACTTAGACACAAATCGATTTTCTGCACTCAAGCTTATCAGTAGCACAGCGGAAGAAATAATCACAGAGTAAGCAGAAGACAGAAAAACGAAAGCAACGCAGACACAACTAGCAAGATCGCTAACGAGAAGGATTTACAAGGTTCTGGGATAACTTGCCCCTACTTCTTGGCGTGCCCTTAAGGTGGGCGATCCCTTGATCGTCGGCAGATCAAACCCCGGTTATCACCGGATAGAAAGCAACCTCCTTCTCGGTGGAGAAACCTCTCCACAGCGTTTCAATCACAGATATATGGTTAAGCACAAAGAAACAGCAAGAAGGATCTTACTCAAGCACTTAGCAAAGATAAGAACACAGCAAGCTTATTCCGAGCTCCACCCAGCGACGATCTCACGCAAGGACTCCCTCCTTCGTGACTTCTCACTATTGGACTCCAAGCTCCTTGTTCCTTCCTCCAAGCACTCACGTAAGAGTTGGTTGCTCCTCAGATCTCAATGACTTGCTCAAAGAATCAACAGCACACGCACACAACAAGTCAAGTGTGGAGAACACAAAATCGCAGCAAGAACTTCAGCAAGCTCAAACACTTAGAAATCAAAACTCTGCTTCAACCGAAGTCTCTTCTCTCTTTTGTTTCTCCACCAAGCATCAGATGACACCATCCCTGTAGCTCCCAGCTGCTCATCTGCCAACGCCAGCTACCACTGAGCTATCCCTGGACTCCCTGAGCTTCCCTCAGCCAAGCTCCAGTCTCAGCTCCAGTCTGCAGCTCGGCCGTTGCAACCTGAGAAGGAAAAACGGACAAACCTGCTCCAAGGAAAGTCTCCATTGACTTCTCCTTGAGTGTTTGAATCCTCCCCTGTCACCTGCAGCTTAATCAAAGTGTTAGAGTAGCATATCAAATAACATATCATGTATCAGATGTTAAGCGCAGAGAATCGGATATGTTCAGACGCGATCAGAGCGTCTGATAGTGCAATTTGAATTAAAGTGATCGGTCACCGGACCGATCAAAGAGCCTCCTGATCGGTCACCGGACCGATCAGGTTGGGACCAGACCGATCAGGCTCCGTCCTGATCGTTCCCCAACGCTCGATTAGAAATCGCGATTTCTTTAGACTCTCCTGGATCGATCACCAGACCGATCCCAGTTTGTGGATCGATTACCCGACCGATCCACCCCTTTATCGGGTGATTTCTGAGCTTCGCAGTCCAACCCTCCTGATCGATCACCAGACCGATCAGGCAACCTCCTGATCGGTCACCAGACCGATCAGATCGTGGCCAGACCGATCAGGCTCCGTCCTGATTGATCATAGAGAGGAACCTGCGACACTGGATCGTTCTCCAGAACGATCTGCACAGTGATCCTGATCGGTCACCAGACCGATCAGGAGCAGTTCAGCAAGGGAACTCAACCTCACTGTTTGCTCCCTGATCGGTCACCAGACCGATCAGGAGCCAAGCAGTGGGTGAAACGCATACTCCCTGATCAGTCACCAGACCGATCAGTCATCGCTGGATCGGTCACCAGACCGATCCACGAAGGAGCATCGTGCCAACTCCCTGATCGGTCACCAGACCGATCCATGGGGCTCCAGACACCTTAGCCTTCCAAGTTAAAGATTTTTCACCTAACCCTCCAAGTTGGGAATTTGCACCTAACCCTCCAAGTTAGGACTTTTCACCTAGCCCTCCAAGCTAGGACTTTTCACCCAACTCTTCCGGATTAGGACTTTTCCAAACCTAGCCCTCCAAGCTAGGACCTGACCCTCCAAGCCAGGACTTTTTCACCTAATTCTCCAAGATGGGAATTTGCACCTAACCCTCCAAGTTAGGACTTTCCACCTAGCCCTCCAAGCTAGGACTTTTCACCCACCTCTTCCAAATTAGGACTTTTCACACACCTAGCCCTCCAAGTTAGGATTTCCAACACCTAACCCTCCAGGTTAGGATTTTCCAACACCTAGCCCTCCAAGCTAGGATTTTCCATACCATGTCTGATACCCGATCAGGACTTAATCATAATCAATAATCATCCACCTAAACTAAAATCGGTGTCAACACCAAAACAACAATCAGGGTCAGACTGTATCAATAATCTCCCCCTTTTTGTTGTTTGACAACCCGATTTTAAGTTTAGGGATTCTCAATCAAGTTTTTCAAATTTAGAATCATAGGGGAATCCAGATCCTCCCCCTACAACATGATCATCCTAAACTTAACCAACCAACACTCTCCCCCTTTGTCGAACACCGAAAAGGGGTCTAGAAGGGCTGTTAAGTTTAAACCATACTCCCCCTAAACCCTAGGGGTATCCCAAAACAACAACAATTCGATTGATATGTGATAGGCATATGAATACATATGACAAACAGATATAGAAGTGGCAAGATAAGCATATGTAACATATGAGCATGGCAGCATAAGCATGAACATAGCTATGTATCAAATATGCAGATAGTATAGCATCAACAAGAAGCATACTAAAGTAGGATAAAACATGTAAGGCAAATTCAGAAAAGTCAAGTCATAAAGCATCCAGAGAAATAACACGATGCAAGACACATGCATCATAGTCAAAATACGTGTGGCACAAGGCCACAACAAATAAGTCAAGGGGCATACAGCCCAAAAGTCACACCACTAAACAGTCAAATATGCATAACATCAGAAGAGACACTGATCATCCAAACTCAAACGTCAGTGGGGGGATCGTCATCGTGCATGAGATCATCTATCGTGGCATCAGCAGATCCTGGTGCAGCACTGCCTGAAGGAGCATCCCCTGGAAATGTATGGCGGCGCCACTCTGCGTACCAAGTCTGCTGCAATGCCTGAACCCCAGAGACAGTAGACTCTACGCCGGTCAGTCGGCGATCAATGGAACGGAAGTCCGAGCGGGTCTCCTCTCGATGGAGCTCCCTCAAATGAATATCCTCCTGGAGGGTCCGATCTAGCTCGGAGAGCTGCCATCGTAGATCTGGGTCAGGCTCATAGTCGTACTCAGCGTCAGCAGCTGGAGCCTCATGAGGTGCAGCAGCCTCGGGTGGTGCCTGAAAGTGTGGTGCTCCGCCAGGTAGATCCCCAAGTCCTCTCCCATCCTTCCATACCAAGACCCATCGCGCTCACGAATGATAATACCAGATTTCGCAAAAGCCCGCCGACCGAGCCGACAATCCTGTTTGACCATGGGCATGGTCCTGCCTTTGGTGACATCAACACCAACTGACATAAGCCAATCAGTGATGATATGACCAAAAGGCATATAAACCGTGCGACGGCTCGGCTCACGATAGGATAGGATAGACTGGAAGATGCTCTCCATGATATCGAAGTCCATCCGGCGATGCATGCCGTAGAGCATAAGGCAATGGTAGGGTCGGATCTCGGTCAAAGGCTTTGAGGTGATGGGCAAGATGCAATTTGTGATTATCTTGAAAAGGATGTAGTCAGCTGGAGCAAGTCGTAGGGCTGCAAAAGTAGGGAAAACAGGACCCAACTCATCAAGCCCGGCGGGGCGAGGACGACCAAAGAAATGCTGATAGATGGAGTCCGGGGTAACATCTGAGAAAGGTGCCAATAAAGGATCAGGAAGCTCAGGGTAGATCGAATACAGATTTGGTGATCGTCGACCACCCAAGTACTCTGCCAAGATCTCGTAAGAAAAGTCAAGGTTCCTCTTGGCGACTCGAGTGGTGAACTCGAAGCCTCCTTGAGGTCCCTGCTGAAGATTGTTATAGAATTCAGAGACGAGGTCATAATTGATAGTTCTTTCGAGAGAGAGGAGAAAGCCAAGGTTGTAATACATGACTATCTCCATGACCGATGGACAATACTCAGTCAGGAAAGGGACATCTATTGATCGGCAGGGTAGCATTTTAAAAGTCCTCGACTGGAAGGCCTGTTCACAGGCCGCATTTGGGAATCGGGAGCTAGAAGAGGGCTGAGGCCTTCTTGAGGGCGCAGGTGAAGAGGGGGTTTTCCCCCTCGAGCTGCCCTCAGCAGCTTCTTTGCCCTTGGAAGATTTTCTAAAGAATCGAATTGATCATGGCACAAGATTAAATCAATTGGACAAGATTGAAGAGATCATAAGAACAAAGGTTTAATCATAGACCCAAGATTTGATCCCGACACAATAATCAAACGATCACAAGGCAAGTCATGATCATAGTTTAAACAACGACACACGGTAGACAGGATCACGACAAACCAACAGATTACAAATGTAAGAGTTGATCAAAGATGGAGTATGGCAAAGGTGGATCACGGCCAACACAAGAAGGTCACGGCACAACAATAAGAGCAAACATCAAAACATGGTTAGCCTCACAACATAATCTCTGAACGGATTTGAAAGCAAAACTGAGACAAATACTTACTTAGGTGCCATTTGTGAAGTTCTTGGAGGTTGGAAAAACAAGCTTGAGTAGGAGAAAACCCGGCGCAAGAGAAAGATCGTAAGGCCCTTCAGCGAGAAAATGTCGGAGGAAGCAGGAAGAAAACAGAGCCCGGAAGAACTCCGTAGGACTGCACATGCGGAGACTCTCTCAAGGAAGAAGAAAGCACTGGGAGAGCTTTCGCACGACACAAAGCTTGCACAAGTGGGAGGTTTTTCGGCGCTAGGGTTTGGCAATAAGAAGTTTCGAAGGAGTTAATCTATTGGTGGATCGGTCCATCAACCAGAATTTAATGCGTTTGAACGGATCACCGTTCGATCTGGAAACGCCCAGACCGATCAGGCTCCAGCCTGATCGGACTGAACCGAGCCTGATCGGTCGGGTGACCGATCAGGCAAGCTCCTGATCGATCGGTTGATCGATCAGGGAGAGATCAGTAGGCTCGGGAGGCTTACTGTGAACCCCCTGATCGGTCTGTGGACCGGTCCCAGCAGGGTGCCAGATCGGTCCGGGGACCGATCCAGGCTGGCTCAGTAAGGTTGATCAGAATTTCGTAAAGTCACTGATGTCCCTCTGATCGGTCTGTGGACCGATCAATGCAAGAGGAAGCCAGATCGGTCCGGGGACCGATCAGCCTTATGCCTGATCGGTCCGGTGACCGATCAGGGTTCCTGAAACTCCCTGATACGATCTGAAATGTGCAGTTTCAGATTTTCAGAATTTTTCCAACGAGATCTGATGAAGTTTATCAAACTTGGACATGATCTCATGACTAAAATTGATTCCTAAACAAGAATCAAAAGTCCTTATAGGTTCAACAATCACTTTGATCCATCCTAATGGAGTCAAACTCAATCAACAATCATTCAAGCAATTTCAACTAAGTTTGTATCAAATTCAGGTTTCCAATCAAGTTGCCTTGATTGGAATGTCCAAGTGTGATCATGGAGCCAAATACACATGTGTTATGCATTGGTTTTCCCCACACTTGGTCACCGAAGTGATTATTATCTCGTCAACTTAATTTCTCAAGGGATGCATTGACATTTTGAGAAATCTAGTTGATCCTAACATCTCACCCCATATCTAGCAAACAAAAACGTTTTGTTAAACCTTATAGTTCGTGTGAGATGTCCCCAAAGTTACCCAATTGTTTCCCAACAATTTCAAATAATCATGAAGGGTTTGAATGCAATTTGAAATTCATGAAGCGCGACACATTCCCAACTCCCATCTTAGGAAACTAAATTCATTTTCGGGGAGTGGTTTAGTGAAAATGTCAGCTAGGTTTGATTTGGACTCTACATGTGAGAGTACAATATCCCCCTAGCTACATGATCCCTAATGAAGTGGTGACGCACCTCAATGTGTTTAGTCCTAGAATGATGGACTGGATTCTTGGTTAGGTTAATTGTGCTAATGTTATCACATAACACTTGCACACCCTTGTAACTCAGTCCATAGTCCTCTAAAGTATGTATCATCCACAACAATTGTGATACGCTCTCTCCCATAGCAATATATTCTGCCTCGGTCGTGGAGAGAGCAACACAATGTTGCTTCCGACTTGACCAACTTACTAAGGACGAACCTAAGAATTGGCAGCCCCCACTTGTGCTCTTCCGGTCCAACTTACATCCAGCGTAGTCGGAATCCGTATAGCCAATTAAATCAAATGATTCGGTACGGGGGTACCAAAGACCGACCCCTATTGTGACTTTGAGATATCTCAAAATTCGCTTAATAGCGATTAAATGAGATTCCTTGGCACAGACTTAATACCTTGCGCACATACCCACAGCAAAAAGAATATCCGGTCGACTAGCTGTGAGGTATAGCAAACTCCCTATCATGCTTCGATATAGAGTCAAATCAACGGGTTTACCACTCTTGTCATTGTCTAATCTTGTGTTTGTGGCCATGAGAGTGGTTACCTCCTTTGAATCACTCATATTGAATTTTCGAAGCATTTCTTGTGTATACTTTGATTGGTGCACATGGATACCATCGCGAGTTTGCTTGATTTCAAGTCCAAGGAAGAAAGTCAACTCTCCCACTAGACTCATTTCAAACTCACTCTCCATGTGTCCAATGAACTCATTTAAATAGCCCTTATTGTTTGAGCCACAAATTATGTCATCGACATATACTTGGGCTACAAATATATTGTCACCATCTTTTCGTAGAAATAGTGTAGGGTCTATTTGGCCTCTAACGAAGCCCTTCTCAATTAGAAATGTCGACAACCGCTCATACCAAGCCCGGGGTGCTTGTTTAAGGCCATAAAGTGCCTTTTTGAGCTTGAACACGTGGTTTGGAAATTCGGTATTCTCAAACCCCGGAGGTTGTTCGACGTAGACCTCTTCTCTAATCAAACCATTTAGAAAGGCCGATTTGACATCCATTTGGAATAATTTGAAGCCACGATGCGCAGCAAATGCTAGCATCAATCGGATGGACTCTAATCGTGCCATGGGAGCATAAGTTTCATCATAATCAAGGCCTTCAACTTGACTGTAGCCCTTGGCTACCAAGCGTGCCTTGTTTCTAATGATTTCTCCCTTATGGTTCAATTTGTTCTTGAAGACCCATTTGGTTCCAATGATGGTGGTCTTCTTGGGTCTAGGGACTAAGTCCCAAACTTGACTTCTTTCAAATTGACCTAGTTCATCTTGCATTGCAATGATCCAATCAGGATCATTTAATGCTTCATCAATTTTTCTAGGTTCAATTTCGGAAATTAGGGCAACTTCATTAGCCTCATTCCGGAAGAATGATCTAGTTCTAACCCCATGATGGATGTCTCCAACAATTTGGTCTTGGGGATGACTAGAGTCTAATCTAGTTTGCCTTGGTGTTGGTGGTGCTTTTTGAATGGGTTCACCAGACACAAGTTCAGCCTCAGGATCCGGCTGATTTATGGGTGGTCTAGGTTCACCATCATCAAACTCATCACCATCAACAACACTTGGAGTTTCATTCAAACTTAGTCTCCTAAGTTCAAGTTGGACTCCTTCTACATTTTCTGATTGGTCACTTGATTTTGGAATTTCTTCAAAAACCACATCAGAAGACTCTTCAACTAATTTAGATTTCTTGTTGTAGACTCGATAGGCTTTGCTAACGAGAGAATACCCGACCAGTATCCCTTCATCAGCCTTTGCCGTGAACATTCCAAGATGATCCTAGGTGTTTAGGATAAACACCTTACAACCAAACACCCTAAGGTGTTTAACCGTAGGTGGTTTCCCAAACCAAAGTTCATGGGGAGTCTTCCCTAAAAACCTATGAATGAGGACCCGGTTTTGCACATAGCAAGCTGTATTTACAGCTTCAGCCCATAAGTAACTCGGGAGTGAGTACTCATTAAGCATGCTTCGTGCAGCCTCTTGAAGAACACGGTTCTTCCTCTCTACAACACCATTTTGTTGTGGTGTTCTAGGAGTAGAGAACTCATGTCTATAACCTCTATCTTAACAAAATTCTAAAAACCTTTGATTTTGAAATTCACCTCCATGATCACTTCTAATTGTCTTAATTGTTAATGATTTTTTATTTTCAACTCTTCTACAAAAAGAAATAAAAACATCTAAGGTTTGGTCCTTATATTTTGAAAAGTAGGTCCAAGTATATCTAGTGAAATCATCAATGATCACAAGGCAATATCTACTTCCATTCAATGATATGATAGTACTACAATCAAATAGATCCATGTGAAGTAAATCTAATGTAGTAGAAGTACTTACAGCGCTTTTACCTTTATGTGCAGATTTTGTTTGCTTACCCATTTGACATGCATCACAAAGTTTATCTTTCTCATACTTGATGCTTGGTAAGCCACGGACTAACCCCTTATTTGCCAACTTCCGGATGTTATTCATGTTCACATGTGCTAGCCTCCGGTGCCAAAGGGTGGACTCTTCTTTTTTGACATGAAACACTTAGCAGAAACATTAGTAGCACTTTTAAATGAAACTTGATAAATATTGTCTACTCTTGTTCCTACTAGTACCGTGTCCAAGATGTCATGTTGTCTAACTAGACATTAACTTGGTTGGAAATCAATTGTGTAACCCGTGTCACACAATTGACTCACACTTAGGAGATTAAATTTCATCCCCTTGACTAGAAGGACATTTGAAATTCTAAGACATTCGGATATTTGAATGTCTCCTATTCCTATGACCTTAAGACTACCATTGTTACCAAATGAAACATTACCTCTACTTTTCTTGTGAAGTGTGGTAAACAATGATCTATCCCCGGTCATGTGTTTGGAGCATCCACTATCAACGAACCAAGTTGATAAATGCTCCCCCTCAATCATAACCTACACAATTCGAAAATAGAAGTTTTAGGTACCCAAACCGTGGGACCTAAAGCATCAACTAAACATGACTTAGGCACCCATGCCTTGACAACTTTCTTTTGAACCTTGGGTGTCCTAGATTGTCTCATATCAGTCCTAGACATAAGAGACACGAATGAGGGTTCTTTGGGACGGTAACCAATACCGGCCCTATTGTAGACTGCCCTTTGGGCATTTAAAATCATGTCTAGGGTCTTAGAGCTGGTTGAGAACTTCCCAAGAATATTCTTGAGTTTCCCAACTTCACTCTTCAACGATTGGTTTTCCTCTACTAGCAAGTCATCATGCAAATCACTTACATCCTCAACCTTAGAGGATTTCAAATTTTCAACTTCAAGTTTCAAAGATTTAATTTCATCTTCCAACAATTCAACATGCAAATCATCAATGTTATCATCCCTAGATAACTTCAATTGATCAATTTCTAATTGCAATGCTTTAACCTTATTTTTTGACTTCTTAAGCATACTAGTTAAACATGCAATTGCTCTATAACATTTTTCAAGCTCGGGAGAAGTTACATCTTCATCATCCGAGGATGATGAAGCCGCGTTTGAGGAACTTGAAGATTCACCACTGCTTTCCTCTCCAAGAGCCATGAGTGCCACATGCCTTATGCTCTTCTCCTCCTTCTCTTCATCGGATGAGCTAGAGGATGACTCATCCCAAGTGGCCTTCAAGGCCTTCTTCTTCTTCTTGAATTTTTCTTCTTTCTTTTTGGATTTCTCCTCCTTCTTCTTTAGTTTTGGACACTCATTCTTGAAGTGCCCTTTCCTACCACACTCAAAGCAAGAGGCATTAGTCTTATCAAGTTTGGATTCACTAGAGTTACCTCTACTCTTGAAGCGTCGACCCCTTCTCATTATCCTTCGCACAAAGTTCGCCATCTCAGAGGATGAGGAGCCGCTGCCATCTTCTTCAGAATCGGACTCGGATTCGGAAGAGGATGAAGATGAAGAGACTTCCTTCTCCTTCTTTTTCTCCTTCTTCTTGTTGGACCGGTCCCCTGCAACTAAGGCAATCCCCTTCTCCTTGGGGCCTTTGTTAGCCATTTCATACAATTCCATCTCACAAAATAAATCATCTAACTTCACAATGGATAGATCCTTGGAAACTTTGTAGGCATCCACCATGGATGACCACAAGGCATTCTTTGGAAAGGCTTTCAAGACATACCTCACAAGGTCGCGATTCTCGACCTTTTCATCAATCGAATGAAGCCCATTGAGAACATCCTTGAATCGGCTATGAAGCTCACTTACCGATTCATTCTCCTTCATGGAGAGATTTTGGAGTTGATTGAGGAACAAATCCCTCTTTGCGATTCTTGAGTCTCGGGTGCCCTCGTGAAGCTCGATGAGTTTGTTCAACAAGTCCTTTGCACTTGTGAAAGGACCAACCTTGATGAGTTGGTCTTTGTTCATGCCACATTATAGAGTGACAACCGCCTTCGCGTCGGCTTCACTCTTCCGAGTTTGTTCGGCAGTCCATCTCCACGACTCAAGCTCTTTGCCTTCATCATCCTTTGGAGGGGTGAAACCCTCCTTCACCGCGAACCAAGTGTTGATGTCCATCTTCAAATAATATTCCATCTTTGATCTTCAATATTGAAAGTCGGCGCCATCAAAGAATGGAGGTCGGGTGGTGGAGAAGCCTTCTCTCAACGCCATCTTGTTGATAACTCTCGGATGTTAAGTCGTAAACAGAGCTCCAAGCTCTGATACCATTTGTTGGAAACCGGATGGCTAGAGAGGGGGGGTGAATATAGCCAATCACTTTTGCCTTAGACACAAATCGATTTTCTGCACTCAAGCTTATCAGTAGCACAGCAGAAGAAATAATCACAGAGTAAGCAGAAGACAGAAAAATGAAAGCAACGCAGACACAACTAGCAAGATCGCTAACGAGGAGGGTTTACAAGGTTCGGGGATAACTTGCCCCTACTCCTTGGCTTGCCCTTAAGGTGGGCGATCCCTTGATCGTCGGCAGATCAAGCCCCGGTTATCACCGGATAGAAAGCAACCTCCTTCTCGGTGGAGAAACCTCTCCACAGCGTTTCAATCACAGATATATGGTTAAGCACAAAGAAACAACAAGAAGGATCTTACTCAAGCACTTAGCAAAGACAAGAACACAGCAAGCTTATTCCGAGCTCCACCCAGCGATGATCTCACGCAAGGACTCCCTCCTTCGTGTCTTCTCACTGTTGGACTCCAAGCTCCTTGTTCCTTCCTCCAAGCACTCACCTAAGAGTTGGTTGCTCCTCAGATCTCAATGACTTGCTCAAAGAATCAACAGCACAGGCACACAGCAAGTCAAGTGTGGAGAACACAAAATCGCAGCAAGAACTTCAGCAAGCTCGAACACTTAGAAATCAAAACTCTGCTTCAACCGAAGTCTCTTCTCTCTTTTGTTTCTCCACCAAGCATCAGATGACACCATCCCTGCAGCTCCCAGCTGCTCATCTGCCAACGCCAGCTACCACTGAGCTATCCCTGGACTCCCTGAGCTTCCCTCAGCCAAGCGCCAGTCTCAGCTCCAGTTTGCAGCTCGGCCGTTGCAACCTGAGATGGAAAAACGGACAAACCTGCTCCAAGGAAAGCCTCCATTGACTTCTCCTTGAGTGTTTGAATCCTCCCCTATCACCTGCAGCTTAATCAGAGTGTTAGAGCAGCATATCAAACAACATATCGTGTATCAGATGTTAAGCGCAGAGAATCGGATACGTTCAGACGAGATCAGAGCGTCTGACAGTGCAATTTGAATTAAAGTGATCGGTCACCGGACCGATCAGAGAGCCTCCTGATCGGTCACCGGACCGATCAGGCTGGGACCAGACCGATCAGGCTCCGTCCTGATCGGTCCCCAACGCTCGATTAGAAATCGCGATTTCTTTGGACTCTCCTGGATCGATCACCAGACTGATCCCAGGTTGTGGATCGATCACCCGACCGATCCACCCCTTTATCGGGTGATTTCTGATCTTCGCAGTCCAACCCTCCTGATCGATCACCAGACCGATCAGGCAACCTCCTGATCGGTCACCAGACCGATCAGATCGTGGCCAGACCGATCAGGCTCCGTCCTGATCGATCATAGAGAGGAACCTGCGACACTGGATCGTTCTCCAGAACGATCTGCACAGTGATCCTGATCAGTCACCAGACCGATCAGGAGCAGTTCAGCAAGGGAACTCAACCTCACTGTTTGCTCCCTGATCGGTCACCAGACCGATCAGGAGCCAAGCAGTGGGTGAAACGCATACTCCCTGATCGGTCACCAGACCAATCAGTCATCGCTGGATCGGTCACCAGACCGATCCACGAAGGAGCACCGTTCCAACTCCTTGATCGGTCACCAGACCGATCCAGGGGGCTCCAGACACCTTAGCCCTCCAAGTTAAGGATTTTTCACCTAACCCTCTAAGTTGGGAATTTGCACCTAACCCTCTAAGTTAGGACTTTTCACCTAGCCCTCCAAGCTAGGACTTTGCACCTAGCCCTCCAAGCTAGGACTTTTCACCCAACTCTTCCGGATTAGGACTTTTCCAAACCTAGCCCTCCAAGCTAGGACCTGACCCTCCAAGCCAGGACTTTTTCACCTAATTCTCCAAGATGGGAATTTGCACCTAACCCTCCAAGTTAGGACTTTCCACCTAGCCCTCCAAGCTAGGACTTTTCACCCACCTCTTCCGAATTAGGATTTTTCACACACCTAGCCCTCCAAGCTAGGATTTCCAACACCTAACCCTCCAAGTTAGGATTTTCCAACACCTAGCCCTCCAAGCTAGGATTTTCCATACCATGTCTGATCCCCGATCAGGACTTAATCATAATCAATAATCATCCACCTAAACTAATATCGGTGTCAACATCAAAACAACAATCAGGGTCAGACTGTATCAACAGTTTGGACCTATTTTAGTCCTCATTCTAGTTGCTGGCCGAAACTTACAGGGTTAATAAGGCATAGATTCCACAACTTTCTTGACCTAAAACATTACATAAGCAAGGGAAATTCACATAAGATCAAGCCCTAGTCCATACACATGTATCTACCCATCTCCACCACTTGGCCGAGACGTTCTAGGTCCTTTACATCATGAAAGGCACTCAAACATCATGTATCCATCATTCATCCGCTATAAGAAGGTAGCAATAAGCATGTAAAATCATCAACTAAACTTAAACATAACAAAAGAGGAGAAAATCTCCCTTGACCGAAACACACAACATGGCCTTTCTTCCATTCTTTCCACACAACATCACAAGCAAACATAAGGGATCATAAATACACATTCAAGGCTATTATGTTGCAGGTGAGGGAGTCTTACCTCTTACGCTAAAAATTCAAAAGGTGTTCTAGACTTTGGAGAAGAAAGGGGGCTCTTAGGCTTAGTACTCCTCTTGTTCTTCTCCTTTTCTTCTTCCGGTTTCTCAAGGGGTGTGAGGCTCGGTTTTGGGGCAGCAAGGAGACCCTAGGTCTCGGTGAGGGAGATGAGGAAGAGGGAAGGCTTGGTGAGAAGAGAGTGGAGGGCTTGTGCTATGCCGAAAATGCCTTGGGCATTTTTCCCCCCATGCTCTTTTATAGGGAGTGAAAAGGCAAGCACCCTTTCAATGGTGCCTCTTCATTTTCATATGTTTCTTCACTTATTTTCTACTCATCTACAATTTCCCATCTCCTCCTAATAGCACTCCCTTGCTAGGTGAATTGGTTACATGAACATTCTTAAGGCTTTGCTTATCTTTGAGGTCCAAGGTTCATTCCTTGGCACCTCCTCTTCTTTTTGCTTTCTCTTCCTTTTCAAGCCCGCAGAACCAAAGCCCATTTAGAGAATGCTACTTATTTAAATTCATAATATTATTCTTGGCCACATGTTCCATTATTACAACGCTAGAGAGGGAAATTTGGGGCGTTACAATCCACCCTCCCTTCTGAAAAGTTCGTCCTCGAACTTAAAATAACTCGGGATATTTTCGTTTCATATCATCCTCACGTTCCCAGGTAACTTCTTCAGATTGCTGACTTTGCCACAAGACTTTGACTAAGGGCACTTCCTTGTTCCTTAGTCTCTTGACGTCTCGATCCAGGATCCGTATGGGTTTGCTTTCACAACTCAGGTCCTCCTGGATCCGTACGACGTGCGGCTTAATCACTCTGTCCGTACTGGGAATGCACTTCTTGAGCATCGACACGTGGAACACGTTGTGGATAGTAGACATCTCCTGAGGTAGCTCGAGCTCGTAAGCCACTTTGCCCACTCTGTTCAGGATCTTGCACGGTTCCACATATCGCGGACTAAGCTTTCCTTTCTTTCCGAATCGCATTACTCCTTTCGTAGGAACTACTTGGAGGAATACCAAATCTCCGACGTCAAACTCCAAGGGTCTACGTCTCTGATCAGCATAGCTCTTCTGCCGGCTCTGAGCAGTCTCTATTCTTTGGCGGATACTCTGTATAGCTCGGGTGGTGTCGTCGATGAAATCCGTTTGAAGTCTCATCTCCTTCTTTTCGCCACCCTCGTACCAACAGATTGGAGACCTACATCTCCTTCCATATAATGCTTCATAAGGTGTCATTCCGATAGTAGCTTGGTAGCTATTATTGTAAGCGAACTCCGCTAGACATAAGTATCGGTACCAGCTCCCTTTGAAATCCAGGGCACAAGCTCGTAGCATGTCTTCCAATACTTGGTTCACTCTTTCTGTTTGCCCATCAGTCTGAGGATGAAAGGCGGTACTGAAACGCAGCTTCGTGCCGAGAGCTTTATGAACACATTCCCAAAATTGTGATGTGAAGCGACCATCCCTATCTGAAATGATGGTCTTGGGAATGTCATGCAGTCTAATGATTTCCTTAGCATACAATTGGGCTAGTTGCTCAATCGAATATGTCATCTTGATTGCTAGGAAATGGGTTGACTTCGTCAATCTGTCGACGATAACCCATATAGCATCATATCCATTCGTAGTCCTGGGAAGACCTGAGATGAAATCCATAGAAATGTCTTCCCACTTCCATTCTGGAATTCGGATTGGTTGCAGAACTCCTCCGGGCCTCTGGTGTTCTGCTTTGACTTGCTGGCAGGTCAAGCAGGTACTGACGTGCTGAGCTACATCCCTCTTCATACCGGACCACCAAAACCTCATCTTCAGATCTTGATACATCTTGGTGGATCCTGGATGCATAGAATAGGGGGTTCCGTGAGCCTCTTCCAAAATCTTCTTTTGCAGTTCCGGATCATTAGGGATACAGAGTCGATCCCTAAGGTATAATACCCCATTATCGGCGATACGAAAACCCTCGCCCTTGCCTTCAAGAATTTCCTGCTTAATCTTCTGAAGACTTGGATCACCATTTTGCTTTTCCAGTATATCGTTGAATAGTGTCGGCATAATTGCCAGGGCTGAAAGTCGTCCGAAAATGACCTCGATCCCGTAGCTCATAATTTCCTTTCCCAGCGGTAGGGACAATACTGATAAGGACATTAAGGTGGCAGTGGACTTCCTGCTGAGTGCATCAGCCACCTTGTTTGCTTTGCCCGAGTGATAGAAGATCTCGCAATCATAGTCCTTTACGAGTTCCAGCCATCGGCGTTGTCGCATATTGAGGTTCTTATGAGTGAAGAAATATCGCAGACTCTGGTGGTCTATATAAATCTTGCAGTGTGCTCCATATAGATAGTGTCTCCATATTTTCAGAGCAAAGACCATGGCTGCCAATTCTAAATTGTGAGTGGGATAGTTCTTTTCATGTTCCTTCAGTTGCCTAGAGGCATAGGCAATGACTTTACCACTCTGCATCAGTACAGCTCCGAGTCCCAATTTGGAGGCATCGCTGTACATATCGAATCCCTTGACATTTTCCTGAAGAGTCAGGATCGGAGCACTTGTAAGTCTTCTTTTAAGCTCCAAGAAACTCTTCTCGCACTCGTCTGTCCATATATATTTCTTGTTCTTCTTGGTGAGAACCGTCATCGATGCTGCAATTCTGGAGAAGTCTTCTACGAATTTCCGGTAATATCATGCTAATCCAAGAAAACTCCTGACCTCGCTAGCATTCTTGGGCCTGCTCCAGTTATTCACGGCCTCAATCTTCCTCGGGTCAACCATGACTCCATCCTTGGAAATAATATGACCGAGAAAGGACACTTGGTCCAGCCAGAATTCGCATTTGGAGAACTTGGCATATAATTTCTTTTCCCGAAGAATCTGTAGTACCATCTTCAGGTGTTTGGCATGCTCTTCTTGATTTCTCGAGTAGATAAGGATATCGTCAATGAAGAGGATCACAAACTTGTCGAGGAAAGCCGAGAATACCCGATTCATCAGGTCCATAAACGTTGCGGGAGCATTGGTCACTCCGAAGGGCATAACGACGAACTCATAATGTCCATATCTGGTCCGGAAAGCCGTCTTCGGGATATCATCTGGCTTTACTTTCACTTGATGGTAGCCAGACCTGAGATCAATCTTTGAAAAGACGGTGGCTCCTCTTAGTTGATCGAACAGATCATCTATCCTTGGAAGGGGATACCTGTTCTTGATTGTCACATTATTTAGCGCTCTGTAGTCTATACACAGGCGCATAGTGTCGTCCTTCTTCTTGACAAATAATACCAGAGCTCCCCATGGAGAGTGACTAGGGCGAATAAGTCCCTTGTCGAGTAGCTCCTGTAGTTGTCCTTGCAGTTCTTTCAATTCAGCTGGCGCCATACGGTAGGGTGCCTTGGAGATCGGATTTGTACCAGGAACCAGTTCGATCTCAAATTCAACCTCTCTGTCAGGGGCTAACCCCGGTAACTCATCTGAGAATACTTCTGGATAATGGCATACTACACTTACATCTTCTAGCTTCTGGTCCGTTGCCTGACCCATACTGACCACATGTGCTAGAAAACCAGTGATATGAGAAAAATGACCTAAGGCAATCGCCTTATGATTGTAATCATTTATTTTAATAAATGAATATTCACTATTTGAGTATACATGTTTATGTATTTGATTGAGATCTTAAACTCATTTACTGAATGTCCGCAATACAATTCACAGCATGAGAGAATTTGTGATGAATTCACAACTAGTGATTATCTCTATATGTGCAATTGTGAAGTATTGAAATTGCCCCTAGTCGATGAATTGATAAATACGGACACTATCAATTATGTTGAGACTAGCATGGGTTATTCTCTAATCAGTTGATTCTCACTGGCTGGTGACATTGGGATGTCCGGAGATAAACATGAATGCTAGTTAAGGGAACTAGTTCATTGGAGTGACTGGCTGTAAAACTTCATATGGTAGTCTATATATAGATATGTCAATGAAGTTCTTACTGCAGCTTAAGTGCAATGTTCCTTTGACTTGCGGTGTTCAAGTTATCTTGGTCATGGAGACTTATACTTTGACATCTTAAGCAAGCATCTCCAAGGAGGTGTGGACCCAGGATGATTGGGTATAAGTCGAAGTGCCCGAAGATGTTTGAACAGCCTACAAAGGATTCACCACTCCTTGAGAGGAGATGTATACCCAAGGCCTATAGTCGGATTGTTACTCGAAGCCTCTGGCCAGAGCATGACATGTTCAGAGTATGAATCTCTTAAATACATGAGAGTAATTAGAATCTGTAGGACGAGAAAACGTTACTTGGGCTAGGTGTGACGTAGTCAGCCTAGTGGGGACTGACACACATAGACCATGTCCTGAACCAAGTGGGTATAAGATGGTGAAGGGAATGGGGCATGATTCATTAAAGCTGCTGAAGGGTTTCAGAATAGTTTCTGAGGTCAACTGTTGATCTTTCGATTAATTGGGGATCATGATGTATTACTAGGTGCCAATAATGATCGTTCTATAATTAGTTAATTATAGACGGCCAACATAAATCGAAAGCCTATTTAGTCACACGCACTACGAGTAATCCGAGGGATTTAAAACGAGTTGAAAATTGGATTTTCCAATCAAGAGAGATTAGGTTTGGTTGAACCAAACGATAAGTCGAATCTGAATTTATTAGAGACGCATCGGAAGCGTAAAATGGCTAAGTCTTTTGAAGACTTAATAGATGAATTAAATGAGTTTAATTCATTGGGGCGTGGCTTATATGGGCCGGCCAAAGAGGGTCTCCATCCTCTTTGCTTGGCTGACCACAACAAAGGGAGAGAACCAAGTTTTTGGTTCAATTTATAAAATAAACCAATTGTGTGGTTTGTTTTATAAAATTATGGATGATATAAATCTTTATAAAATAAACCAAGGTTTGGTTTATTTTTCATGGAAATTAAAATGAACCATGGATTGGTTTATTTTATTTTATAAAATCAATCATGGATTGATTTACCATGATAAGAAAATTTATTCCATAAGAAAAAAGGAGACTTGGTCGGTTTTTATCATGAATTAAAATATGATAAAACTTGGCATGATGGAATAAGTCATAGAAAATTTATTCCATAAGAAAAAAGAGACTTGGCGGTTGAGAGGCCACTATATAAAGGACCCAAGGCAAAGGCTTGAAAAATCAATCGAAGTATTCTTGCCTGGGCTCTCTTCCTCTCCTCCCTTCTTTCTCTTGGCCGGCCACAAGCTTCTTCTCCCTTCTTCTTGCCGTGAGCACAAGGAGAAGCACCGAGGCGACGAAGTTCTTCCGTTGGGATGATCTTCCTCTCCGGCCATCATCACCTTGGGATTGGGCGCAAGTCATCTTCCTCCTTCTCGCCGGAATTGTGATTCCGGCCAACCTTGGTAGTAAGTTTTTCCGATGTGATTACCTCTCTCTTGGTTTTCTTGTCGCGTTCTCGGAGAATCTAGTAGTTCTCGAGAACACGAAACTCGTGGCTTTGCGAAGTCATTCCGAAGATACTCGGCGTGGACGCGAATAGAGGCGGAGCTTCCGAGGGACGCTTACGGTTGGATCTCATCCCTTCCTTCGAGTTACGCGAGGTAATACGTAAATTAGTTTGCGTTTCTGCAAAATTTTAAATATATGATCATGTCTACACAAGATAAAGTTGCATGCTTAGATGTGTGGTTAAATAATTTGAGAAATTATTTATGCTAAACCTTCCGCTGCACGTAATTAATTTTAAAATTATGAACCCGCATCCATGTCAACATGCACCCGGTCCCAACAGTGGTATCAGAGCCGGTTAGTGTTCGACATAATCATATAATTGTTTTGCGGAAAACTTTGTCATGATCTCAATTTTGAAAAATTTCTCAATTATGGAAACTTTTCAATTATGATAAATTTTCGATTTAGGAATTTCACAGTTCGGAAATCATCATGAAATTTCGCAAACTTTTGAAATATCTCTGTTTCTGAAATTTTATGAAAATTGTGAAAACTTTCCTTTTTTGGAAACTTCCTAATTTTGGAAATTTCCTATTTTGGAAATTTTCCAATTTTGGAAAAACGTAAATTTTCTTTGTACCAGAAACTTACAATTATTCTAAAAATATTTTATTTTTGGAAACTTTACATTTATGGAAAGCTCGCAATTTTGGGCACTTTCTTTCAAGAAAGTCTAGAAAAATTATGGGAATATTAATTGGCATTTAAATTCATAATTGGAAATTAAATTATTTACAAAATTCTTTATTTTGGATTGAGTCTCGGGGAGCCGTCCAATTTAAAGTTAGTTGTTATAATTAAATTTCCTAAATTGAATTTAAACTATCAAATTCTTATTTTGGATTGAGCCTCGGGGAGCCGTCCAAATTAAGTTATTGATATTAATTTTCCATAAATAAAATATGTGATCAAATCTTGGAAATTTTTGAGGTGATTCTCAAACGATAATTTCCTTATTTGATTTATGAGGTGATGCTCTTACATATTATTGTCTCCAAAATTAATTAGGAAAATTGTTTCCTATAGAGTATATTTCCTTAAATAAGATTTTCATGAAAATAATATGTGGTTGAATTAAGGGAATCTGTCTCTTAATTTAATAAGATTTTATTTAGAGAAATCAAAGTCTTAAACATATTAATTCCGAAATTGATTATGATAATTTAGGAAATTGTTTCCCAAAACAATTCCTTGAATAAAGTATGAAATTAGAATTAGGAAATCCGGTTCCTAATTCAATTAATGAGACTTGATAAATTAAGTCACATACATACTTTATTAAGGAAATCGTTAGAACATGACATAATTATATGTCATGAATGTGCATAAAAGAAAAGGATGAGACTCAAAACCCCTTACAAAATATTAAGGCCAACACCTTCCATTAATATGGTTAGAATCGGAGTTTTGTTTCTCGTTTGGGTTGATGGACACATCCATGCCCGGCTTGAACCTCAACATGTTCAAACAATGGAATTAGTTTATGATTAATATAGTTAGAGTCAGAGGTCAATCCTTAGTTTTGGTTGTTGGACACATCCAAGCCTGACTAAACGGTTGAATGAGCTCCAACCATATTAAAACTATTTCTTGATTAATGGGTCAGCCTTAAGCTTGGAGCATCGATATGTTGTGCCACAGCCAAGGTCGATGTAAAGAGAGGTGCAGTTGGGTGCTATGTGTATTGTTGCATACTTGTTAATGAGTTAACAACTCAATGATTTATGCAAACATTCAATTAGTTGATAGCATAATGTGATAGTTACATATGTATAATATGTAATCGGTATAATTACCTACCTTCATAGCTAAGAATAACTTGATGGACTCTAGACATGGTTGTTTTTATCTATGGTTGGATATCAACCTATTTGGAGATGTTCCTACGATCTCCCGAATTGATAAAAAGGGTTATTCAATTCGAAAAATAAATAGGATTTAATTAATGTATATTGATGCATTCTTTATCATTCTCATCACATAACCTCAATTTGTATTTCTAGGATAATCACCTGATCATGTCTTCTCTGAATTTGCGTTCCATTTTGGACACTAATAAGTTAACTAAGGACAAAAGGATTGAAAAGGCACCAAAACGCACTTGCCATCACTGCAACAAGGAGGGACACTGGCGAAGAAACTGCAAGATTTATCTTGAGTCCTTGAAGAAGAAGGCATCCGATGCCCCATCCTCTTCAGGCATCTTCGTTATTGAATGTCACTCTATTTCCTCGTACACCTGGGTACTTAATACTGGGTGTAGCTCACATATATGTAATGACATACCCGGGCTAAGGAATAGAAGAAGACTCGTCAAGGAAGAAGCGAATTTGCGAGTTGGAAATGGAGCAAAGATTGCTGCTATTGCCATCAGAACATATTTGCTAAAGCTCCCTACTGGACTTGTCTTAGAATTGGATAATTGTTATTTTTTTCCTTCGTTAATAAAGAACATTGTATCTATTTCATGCTTGAATGAAAAGGGTTACCATTTAACTTTTAGTAACAATTGCTGTTATATAACTTTAAATGGTGTTCTTTATGGGACCGGAACTTTATGCAATGGTATCTACACATTAGATTTATCCGGTGACATTATCAATATCGAAGTTAGCAACAAACGTGCTCGAATAGATAATCAAATAGACTCCTATACGTGGCATTGTCGTCTTGGCCATGTAAGCAAGAAACGCATGACCAAATTACAACGATGTGGAATTCTGGAATCATTTGAACCTGGTTCATTTGATACATGTGAATCATGCTTAAAAGGCAAGATGACCAAATTACCCTTTTCCGAAAAAGGTAAACCAGTGGGAGAATTGCTTGGTCTAATACATACTGATGTATGTGGACCAATGTCAACTCTTGCACAAGGAGGCTATAGCTACTTCATTACCTTTATCGATGATCACTCACGATTCGAGTATGTGTTCTTAATAAAACACAAATCTGAAGCTTTTGAGAAATTCAAAGAGTTCAGAAGTGAAGTAGAGAAACAGCTTGGCAAAAGTATTAAGATACTTCGATCCGATCGGGGTGGTGAATACTTAAGTCAAGAGTTTCAAGATTATCTTAGGGACAATGGGATATTGTCTCAATGGACTCCGCCATATACACCACAGCATAATGATGTATCTGAGAGGCGTAACCGAACCTTGATGGACATGGTTAGATCTATGATGAATCATACAACTCTTCCAAAATCCTTTTGGGGCTATGCGCTTAAGACAGCTGTTTACTTGCTAAACAAAGTCCCGACCAAGGTAGTCTCTACTACTCCATATGAGACGTGGAATAGTAAGAAACCTCATTTATCTCACCTAAAGATATGGGGTTGTCCTGCTTATGTAAAGTGGACTATATCAGACAAATTGGATGCTAAGTCTGATAAATGTCTATTTATTGGATACCCTATGGAAACGAAGGGTTACCAATTCTATCATCCCTTGGAACAAAAGGTGTTTGTTTCAATGCATGCTGTATTTCTAGAAAAAGAATTTCTTTTACAAGAAAACAGTGGGAGTAGCATTGAACTTGAAGAAGTTCAAGAAACTCCAATAGACATTACAGAGACACCTAGTCTAGACCCACAACCAATAACTCATAATGATGAGCTATCAGTTGAACCTAAACGACACCACTTCTTCGTAGGTCTGATAGGACACGCAATATTCCAGAGAGATACGGATTTCTCGTAAGTGAATCGAACGACATGTTACTCATTAACAATGACGAACCTATCGGTTATAAAGATGTTCTGAAAAATTCAGAAAGGGATAAGTGGCTTGAAGCCATGAAGTCGGAAATGGATTCCATGTACAAAAATCAAGTATGGACTTGGTTAACCCACCTGAAGGGATTAAGCCCATAGGGTGCAAGTGGGTTTTCAAGAAGAAAACTGACATGGAAGGTAATGTTGTTACCTTTAAGGCTAGATTAGTGGCAAAAGGATATCGTCAGAAACAAGGAATTGATTATGACGAAACCTATTCGCCAGTAGCTATGCTTAAATCCATTCGGATGCTCCTGGCCATAGCAGCTCATTATGATTATGAGATATGGCAAATGGATGAGAAAACAGCTTTTCTTAATGGAAACCTGCTTGAGGATGTATACATGATACAACCTGAAGGTTTCACATCGGTTAATAAAACCAAAGTATGCAAGCTTCGACGATCCATATATGGACTAAAGCAAACATCCAGGAGCTGGAACATCCATTTTGATGAGACAATCAAAGAGTTTGATTTCTCATAAAATCCTGACGAACCTTGTGTGTACAAAGAGGTTAGTGGGAGTGCAGTCGTATTCCTAGTGTTATATGTCGATGACATATTACTTATAGGAAACAATATATCAATCTTACAGTCAGTTAAAATTTGATTTTCCAAAACTTTCTCCATGAAAGACCTGGGAGAAGCAACTTATATCCTTGGGATTAGAATCTATAGAGATAGATCAAAACGGTTGCTTGGTCTTTCGCAGTCTACATATATAGACCGAGTGCTAGAAAGGTTTAGCATGTCGGAATCCAAGAAAGGTTACCTTCCCATCAGGCATGGGATCAACCTTTCGAAGTCTATGTTTCCGCGCACAGAAGACGAGAGGATTTGCATGAATAAGATTCCTTATGCATCCGCGATAGGATCTATCATGTATGCTATGTTATGTACTAGGCCCGATGTATCGTATGCTCTAAGCGTCACAAGCAGATACCAGTCTGATCCAGGAATGGAGCATTGGGCGGCTGTCAAGACAATCCTCAAGTACTTGAGAAAACTAAGGATGTGTTCTTAATATATGGAGAAGGTGATATGATAATACGTGGGTATACAGATGTCAATTTTCAGACAGATAAGGATGACTCTAAATCTCAGTCCGGATACGTATTTATTTTGAATGCAGGCGCAATAAGTTGGAAGAGTTCCAAGCAAGACACCGTAGGGGATTCTACCACGGAAGCGGAATATATTGCAGCTTCGGAAGCAGCAAAGGAAGCAGTCTGGATCAAGAATTTGTCTCAGAACTTGGTGTGGTTCCAACCATTGATGAAGCAATACCGGTTTATTGCGACAAAAATGGAGCTATTGCACAAGCGAAGGAACCAAGGTCTGATCTGCGATCCAAACATGTGCTTCGCCGCTATCATCTGATCAGAGAGATTATAAGTAGGAATGATATACAAATTGAGAAAATTCCCACCGAAAGGAATTTAGCGGATCCTTTAACTAAGGCCTTGCCTCAAAGCAAGTTTGAGGGTCATGTTAGAGCCAGTGGTATTGGATACCGTAGCGATTGGCATTAAGCCAAGTGGGAGTTTGTTAGTGATATGAGAAAAATGTCCTAAGGCAATCGTCTTATGATTGTAATCATTTATTTTAATAAATGAATATTCACTATTTGAGTATACATGTTTGTGTATTTGATTGAGATCTTAAACTCATTTACTGAATGTCCGCAATACAATTCACAGCATGAGAGAATTTGTGATGAATTCACAACTAGTGATTATTTCTACATGTGCAATTGTGAAGTATTGAAATTGTCCCTAGTCGATGAATTGATAAATACGGACACTATCAATTCTGTTGAGACTAGCATGGGTTATTCTCTAATTAGCTGAATCTCACTGGCTGGTGACATTGGGATGTCCGGAGATAAACATGAATGCTAGTTAAGGGAACTAGTTCATTGGAGTGACTGGCTGTAAAACTTCATATGGTAGTCTATATATAGATATGTCAATGAAGTTCTTACTGCAGCTTAAGTACGATGTTCCTTTGACTTGCGGTGTTCAAGTCATCTTGGTCATGGAGACTTATACTTTGACATCTTAAGCAAGCATCTCCAAGGAGGTGTGGACCCAGGATGATTGGGTATAAGCCGAAGTGCCCGAAGATGTTTGAACAGCCAACAAAGGATTCACCACTCCTTGAGAGGAGATGTATACCCAAGGCCTATCGTCAGATTGTTACTCGAAGCCTCTTGCTAGAGCATGACATGTTCAGAGTATGAATCTCTTAAATACATGAGAGTAATTAGAATCCGTAGGACGAGAAAACGTTACTTGGGCTAGGTGTGACGTAGTCAGCCTAGTGGGGACTGACACACATAGACCATGTCCTGAACCAAGTGGGTATAAGATGGTGAAGGGAATGGGGCACGATTCATTAAAGCTGCTGAAGGGTTTCAGAATAGTTTCTGAGGTCAACCGTTGATCTTTCGATTAATTGAGGATCATGATGTACTACTAGGTGTCACTCATGATCGTTCTATAATTGGTTAATTATAGACGACTAACATAAATCGAAAGCCTATTTAGTCACACAAACTACGAGTAATCCGAGGGATTTAAAACGTGTTGAAAATTAGATTTTCCAATCAAGAGATATTAGGTTTGGTTGAGCCAAACGATAAGTCGAATATGAATTTATCAGAGACGCATCGGAAGCGTAAAATGGCTAAGTCTTTTGAAGAATTAATAGATGAATTAAATGAGTTTAATTCATTGGGGCGTGGCTTGGATGGGCCGGCCAAAGAGGGTCTCCATCCTCTTTGCTTGGCCGGCCACAATAAAGGGAGAGAACCAAGTTTTTGGTTCAATTTATAAAATAAACCAATTGTGTGGTTTGTTTTATAAAATTATGGATGATATAAATTTTTATATAATAAACCAAGGTTTGGTTTATTTTTTGTGGAAATTAAAATGAACCATGGATTGGTTTATTTTATTTTATAAAATCAATCATGGATTGATTTACCATGATAAGAAAATTTATTCCATAAGAAAAAAGGTGACTTGGTCGGTTTTTATCATGAATTAAAATATGATAAAATTTTGCATGATGGAATAAGTCATAGAAAATTTATTCCATAAGAAAAAAGAGACTTGGCGATTGAGAGACCACTATATAAAGGACCCAAGGTAAAGGCTTGAAAAATCAATCGAAGTATTCTTGCCTGGGCTCTCTCCTCCCTTCTTTCTCTTGGCCGGCCACAAGCTTCTTCTCCCTTCTTCTTGCCGTGAGCACAAGGAGAAGCACCGAGGCGATGAAGTTCTTCCGTTGGGACAATCTTCCTCTCCGGCCATCATCACCTTGGGATTGGGCGCAAGTCATCTTCCTCCTTCTCGCCGGAATTGTGATTTCGGCCAACCTTGGTAGTGAGTTTTTCCGATGTGATTACTTCTCTCTTGGTTTTCTTGTCGCGTTCTCGGAGAATCTAGTAGTTCTCGAGAACACGAAACTCGTGGATTTGCGAAGTCATCCCGAAGATACTCGGCGTGGACGCGAATAGAGGCGGAGCTTCCGAGGGACGCTTACGGTTGGATCTCGTCCCTTCCTTCGAGTTACGCGAGGTAATACGTAAATTAGTTTACGTTTCTGCAAAATTTTAAATATATGATCATGTCTACACAAGATAAAGTTGCATGCTTAGATGTGTGGTTAAATAATTTGAGAAATTATTTATGCTAAACCTTCCACTGCACGTAATTAATTACAAAATTACGAACCCGCATCCATGTCAACATGCACCCGATCCCAACACACTCTGCATCAGTACAGCTCCGAGTCCCAATTTGAAGGCATCGCTGTACATATTGAATCCCTTGTCATTTTCTTGAAGAGTCAGGATCGGAGCACTTGTAAGTCTTCTTTTAAGCTCCAAGAAACTCTTCTCGCACTCGTCTGTCCATATATATTTCTTGTTCTTCTTGGTGAGAACCGTCATCGGTGCTGCGATTCTGGAGAAGTCTTCTACGAATTTCCGGTAATATCCCGGTAATCCGAGAAAACTCCTGACCTCGCTAGCATTCTTGGGCCTGCTCCAGTTATTCACGACCTCAATCTTCCTCGGGTCAACCATGACTCCATCCTTGGAAATAATATGACCGAGAAAGGACACTTGGTCCAGCCAGAATTCGCATTTGGAGAACTTGGCATATAATTTCTTTTCCCGAAGAATCTGTAGTACCATCTTCAGGTGTTTGGCATGCTCTTCTTGATTTCTCGAGTAGATAAGGATATCGTCAATGAAGACGATCACAAACTTGTCGAGGAAAGCCGAGAATACCCAATTCATCAGGTCCATAAACGTTGCGGGAGCATTGGTCACTCCGAAGGGCATAACGACGAACTCATAATGTCCATATCTGGTCCGGAAAGCCGTCTTCGGGATATCATCTGGCTTTACTTTCACTTGATGGTAGCCAGACCTGAGATCAATCTTTGAAAAGACGGTGGCTCCTCTTAGTTGATCGAACAGATCATCTATCCTTGGGAGGGGATACCTGTTCTTGATTGTCACATTATTTAGCGCTCTGTAGTCTATACACAGGCGCATAGTGTCGTCCTTCTTCTTAACAAATAATACTGGAGCTCCCCATGGAGAGTGACTAGGGCGAATAAGTCCCTTGTCGAGTAGCTCCTGTAGTTGTCCTTGTAGTTCTTTCAATTCAGCTGGCGCCATATGGTAGGGTGCCTTGGAGATCGGATTTGTTCCAGGAACCAGTTCGATCTCAAATTCAACCTCTCTGTCAGGGGCTAACCCCGGTAACTCATCTGGGAATACTTCTGGATAATGGCATACTACTCTGACATCTTCTAGCTTCTGGTCCGTTGCCTGACCCGTACTGACCACATGTGCTAGAAAACCAGTGTATCCCTTGTCCAACATTTTCTGCGCCTTGAGAGCCGATAAGAATTTCCCGGTTCTTTTCCTTGGCTCTCCAATAAATTCGAACATGGGTTCTGCCTCGGGCTGGAAGACCACTTTGCGTCTACGGCACTCGATGGAAGCACCGTATTTGCTTAGAAAATCCATACCCAGTATGACATCGAAGTCTTGCATGTTGAGTGCTATCAAGTTGCAATAGAGTTCCCTTTCTGCGATTCTGATTGGTACGGGACACAACTGGTGGGTGGATGCCATTGTTTCTCCCAAAGGCAGGGTTGTTAAAAACTTGCTGTCTAGAACTTGTAAGGGTATGTCTATCTTCTTAGCATGTATCATGGAAATATAGGAATGCGTTGCCCCAGTATCAAATAAAGTAGTAGCATGCTGACTGTAAATAATTATCTGACCTGTGACAACGGTGGAAGCATTTGCCGCATCTTCCTTTGTAAGAGAGAATACCCTGGTGTTCGTAGTAACAGGCGGGGCCTCCAATTTGCCTTGACTTAATTGAGGACCTCCTAGTGCGGCTTGCATATAGTGCAGCTGTGCAGGAGCATTCTGATACTGTATCTGCTGCTGAGAAGGTGCCGGGGCCTTGGCAGGACAGGTGAAGGCCTTGTGTCCCTCTTGTCCGCATATGAAGCACTTGTTTGTACCCTTGCGGCATTCTCCAGGATGTGTGTTTCCACATTTTGCGCACGGGGTGTACTTGGGCTTCTTATTTGCTAGGTCGCCTTTAGAATTGTTCCACTTTTTCTTATCATTGCGGTTCCCCTTCCAGCTAGTACCCGCATGCTGAGGCTTCTGACCTCCTGAGGGGGCTTGGCTCTTGCTTTCAGTTGGCGTCTTCCTTTGCTGATTATGTTGTTCAGATAGTGCTCGGTGATCAAAGCACTGCTGAACAGCTCCTCGGCGGTCTGCGGTCTGTTAACTCCGTCGGCCACGTTCAGAGCTATCTCCGGTCGTAACATTTCAGCATAAGGCGGACCTTTTCTTTCTCCGTGCTGACCAACTCAGGACATAGGCGAGCCAGTCGGTTGAATCTCTTGACGGCTTCACTGACGGGTAGGTCGCCTTGTCGGAATTCCGTGAATTCATCATAATGCTTGTTGGTGACCCGCATGTGGAAGAACTCCTCGAAGAATTCCGTCTCAAAGTCTGTCCACTTCATCAGGTTCACGGGTCTCTTAGCCTTGACCCTCTCCCACCACATTCTGGCATCGCGAGAGAGGCAGAATGACGCACATTTTATCTTCTCATGCTCCGGCCAATCCAGCAGCTCCATAGTACTCTCCACGGTCTTAAACCAGGGTTGTGCATCCCATGGCTCGCAAGCACCCGAGAAGGACTCCGGCTTCAGCCTCTGCCACTGGATTAAATAGGCTTCCAGTCGCATTCCAGTGGTAGGGCCTGTCGGGGGTTCTACAGGTATCACAGTCTGGTTTGGTGGTAGAGTGATAGCATTTCCCTGTTGAGTCATCAGGGTGTTGATGGTCTGCTGTTGTTCGGCGATCTGACACTGGAGTTCTGCGACTATGTGCGTCAGGTCAGGCTGGGGTGTAGTTTCGTTTATTCTGGTACTTCTTCTAGCCATGCTATCTTCACGAAATAACACATAGGCTAGTATAAGGTTACTGTCATTTCTATTCATATACATGCATCTTAAATCATTTCATCATAAGGCATGACAAGGTATCTTCCTAGTTTCATCCAAGGTAAAATCATGCTTCCATTATATATATCATGGATCATACTTGCATAATTGAACTATTAATATAAACATGAAATAAGGCAAGTATAGAATCTCTTACTTGGAAGCGGCAGGAGGCAGGCTCGATGTGTGTGTAGTGAGATGGAACTTGGCTCTGATACCAAGCTGTAACGACCGCCCCTTACCGTTAAGGTGGCGCGCTACCTTTTCCTACTTAACTTACGCATATTATTGCATATGAATCTAAAGCATTGCAACGGAAATAACACATAACTATAAACACATGTAACAAGAAGGGGGTATAAAGATCATATAGTATCTAGTAGCATCCATGCCTTAAATAAACTCCAAGTATCAAATATAAGATAGTAAAACATGTTTTCTTATAAAGATAAGTGCTAAGTCTATAATGGCACTAAAATGGATCGATCAGCCAAGTCACCACCACACACACGAGCCCTTCCTGCAGCTTCCCTTCCTTTAGTAATTTCTATGTTGATCTGCAACATAAGCAATCAACTATAAGTACGAAACTTAGTAAGCTCTTTCCTACTCACTAAATCCACATGTCACGTATATTTGAAAGACATATAACATCTCATGTATAGCATAAAACTCATAAGGCACATAAGGTACATGAATGCATACAAACATAAAACATATGCATTGCAAAAACATTTAGGATGCTCTTTAGAAAACATAATAAGTAATACTTTAACATAAGCATACATCATCTTTATTGGGGTCCTCGGCTTGTACCCATTCTTTCTTTGCGCGCATCCCTAAATAGATGCGAGGTAACTAGTCTCGACCTACTAGGGTTACTAGGCCTACTCTCTTTCAACCTAGGGACAGCTTCGGTAGTCCAAAACCGTGGATATTTTTCAAGATCCAGTACAAGCCATACTTTAAAGTAAAATACATACATGCATTCTTTCCTTTTTCTTTCTTTCATAATGAATGTACTATAGACTTTCAATCATTCATGAGTATAGGCACACTTTCATGGCACAATCATTCACATAAATAGCATAACAATGTAGGACCTTTCTTTAAACACATGCAAGTGAAGCAAACATCATGCTAGTCTTATCAACACATCATTCATGTAACATATTTGTCTTAATCAAGGTAACACATTGGTTTTAGCTTTCTTTTCCTATCTTAATACATGCTGGCCGAAACGTCATAGGTAGGGTTTCATAGCATAAAATTCATATAACATTGAAATAAGTGCACACTTCTCACAAGAGATCATTTACAAGTACAGGAGTAGTCTAAACTTCATTAAACATTAGTTTAGGCACATGATTATAGTTTGGACCTATTTTAGTCCTCATTCTAGTTACTGGCCGAAACTCACAGCTAGGGTATTATAGCATAAAAATTCATCTAACATGGGAACAAATGCATAAGAGATCATTTACAAGTACAAGGGTAGTCTAGACTTCACTAAACATTAGTTTAGGTACATGATTTGTAGTTTGGACCTATTTTAGTCCTCATTCTAGTTGCTGGCCAAAACTTACAGGGTTAATAAGGCATAGATTCCACAACTTTCTTGACCTAAAACATTACATAAGCAAGGGAAATTCACATAAGATCAAGCCCTAGTCCATACACATGCATCTACCCATCTCCACCACTTGGCCGAGAGGTTCTAGGTCCTTTACATCATGAAAGGCACTCAAACATCATGTATCCATCATTCATCCGCTATAAGAAGGTAGCAATAAGCATGTAGAATCATCATCTAAACTTAAACATAACAAAAGAGGAGAAAACCTCCCTTGACCGAAACACACAACATGGCCTTTCTTCCATTCTTTCCACACAACATCACAAGCAAACATAAGGGATCATAAATACACATTCAAGGCTATTATGTTGCAGGTGAGGGAGTCTTACCTCTTGCGCTAAAAATTCAAAAGGTGTTCTAGACTTTGGAGAAGAAAGGGGGCTCTTAGGCTTAGTACTCCTCTTGTTCTTCTCCTTTTCTTCTTCCAGTTTCTCAAGGGGTGTGAGGCTCGGTTTTGGGGCAGCAAGGAGACCCTAGGTCTTGGTGAGGGAGAGGAGGAAGAGGGAAGGCTTGGTGAGAAGAGAGTGGAGGGCTTGTGCTATGCCGAAAATGCCTTGGGCATTTTTTTCCCCATGCTCTTTTATAGGGAGTGAAAAGGCAAGCACCCTTTCAATAGTGTCTCTTCATTTTCATGTGTCTCTTCACTTATTTTCTACTCATCTACAATTTCCCATATCCTCCTAATAGCACTCCCTTGCTAGGTGAATTGGTTACATGAACATTCTTAAGGCTTTGCTTTTCTTTAAGGTCCAAGGTTCAATCCTTGGCACCTCCTCTTCTTTTTGCTTTCTCTACCTTTTCAAGCCCGTAGAACCAAAGCCCATTTAGAGAATGCTACTTATTAAATTCATAATATTATTCTTGGCCACATGTTCCATTATTACAACGCTAGAGAGGGAAATTTGGGGCGTTACAATAACAGTGGTGCAGTTGCAAACTCGAAGGAACCATGAGCCCATAAGGCAAGTAAACACATAGAGTGCAAGTACCACCTGATACGAGAAATCATAAAGCGAGGAAAAGTAGTTGTCGCCATGATTGCATCAGAGGAGAACCTGGCAGATCCTTTCACTAAAGCTCTTCCAGCTATAGCTTGTGATCGACATGTGGAGGATATGGGAGTCAGATGTATGGTAAAGAGAGAACAGCAAAGTCTTTAAGTATAAGTGGGAGATTGTAAGATGTGTATACTGAAAGACATGCTTCTTTTATATATGAACATCTTCATTTTGAAAAGAGAAACACAACTACACTAGGTGCCTGTTTATATTAGTACGTGCATAAAGTCCATTACTTTGCATTGTAGATAACATGGTGTGTGGTGTCACACGGAAGATTATATTATCAATTCCTTGCCTAGTATAAGTAGTGGCTCACAACCGAGATGGAAATGGACAAACCATCGGGATGGTTGTAGTGTAATTAGGTATGGTTGGTCTTGACCATAGAATTACACTAGTGCTTTGAGTACATTGAGCATGACCAAAACCAAAGGTTATCCAATTTGTACTGACTCGATAATTGGATAGGACCTCAGATTTTATTATGGAGTACGATCCCTTAATCCCGATATAATAACGGGCATATATTATTAATTATTATTTCTTTGACTTACCAATGAGCGAGATCTATTCTGTTAGATCGATAGGCCCGGTAAGTTGGGAGATAATATTAATAATATGGTGTACCGTTGATTATTGACGGAATCCGTGTCCTGGTGAGTCGGGATGATGATGCCCCCTTGATGAGCTCAAAAGGTTTATCATGCTAAACCCTACAGATGATTTGATCCGGCATGATGATAAGGTTGAGTGGTACTAATCAAGGATCCAGAAGTTAATTAATTTGAATAGTCAGTAATTTAAATTAATTAATGGTCATTCGATATCTTAACCATGGGGGAATGGACGACTCGTAATATGTGGAGCTCATATGAAAATATGAGGGTTGGTGAGGAAGTTCAATTAAGATCATTTAGTGAAATGGATCTTAATTAATGGATCAGGTTTAGATCCATTGGTGGGCCAAGATCTAACTCCTCCTCTTGGTCTCTACCTTAGCCCTATAAATACCCTATAGGATCAAGAAACCAAGGATATAGATCAAGAGACCAACACAAGGCTTCTCCCCCACAACCTCTCTCCTTTTCTCTCTCCTAGGGCGCCGGTGGGTGAAGGAGGAAGAAATCCTTTTCTTCCTTCTTTCTTCCTTCTTTCTTCCTACTTTTCTTCCTCTTCTTTCTTCCACTCAGTAGCCAACTGCCACTAGACAAAGGGAGGAGTGTCTTCTCCTTTTTGTGGTGCACGGCGAGGGAAGAAGAAGGGGCGGCGGTAGGTTGCGGCGCACCTTGGAAGGTTTGGCTGCCGGATTTGTGTTGGTGGAAGGGAGTTGTTCTCTCTTCCATCTTCTTCCTTGACTTCTCCTCAGCAGCAACTCAGCGGCCGGCAGCCTTGGTGGTCCTTGGAGGGCCGGCAGCGCAAGGGTAGAGAAGAAGATACCGAGCGGCAAAACCCTAAGCTAGGGTTTTGTAAGGTGAGGAAGAAGAAGATCTTTTGGAGGCCTTGGGGATCTCAGTTCTTGGTAGATCGTCGCCCACACGATGTCCAGGAAGGGAGGGACATAAGGTAGAAGGCTGCGAGATGATCAGGAAGGTATAACCTTTTCCCAAGCTCCTTGTTTATTATTGTGTCATGTTTTGATTGCCTTGTCATTTCATGTTAATTAGTTAATTATTTTGATTGTTTGTCATGGTTAATAATTAACTAATTGACCCTGACCATAAACACAAAAGTCGACGATCCACTCGTCGCCTTTTCTGCGGTCGAACGGTCAAGCAAATTACAAGGCTCGATCTTTGTGATTGGCCGAGTTGTAATTTAGATCGTTCGATACAGCATGAGATGGTCGTTGGGAGATGGGTCTCCATTCGGATTAATTTTTAATCCATAGACATGGAGAGGTCTCTCAAGGATGACCAAGTTTACACTAAGGAAACCCGCCAAGCCATACCCATTAATAACTCATATAAATGAAACAAATATAAGAAAATACATAAATACAATAGATGCATATGATGCAATGACATTTGCCTACAACTCCAACATCTACTGTACATGAGTGGTCGAGTGTGGCGTAACAGGACGGTTGCTCCCACTCTAACAACTACCACAACAAGTGGTTGAGTGGCAAAGCAACTAAATGACTGACGATAGCTTAACCACATAGAAGTCCAACAGTCGTCAGTATGCAATAGTGCAGGTATGGTGCATGATACCAATAAGCACAAACAACCAAATAACAATGAACAATCGAATAACAACGATGCAACTACAAAAGCAACAAACCAGAAACCAACGAATATGTAACTAACCTACAAGGTAGGGTGTCTCTAATGCCAACCATCTTAGTGGTGTTTAATGAACAACTAAGTACTCGCATACAAGCGGTACTTTACAGAATAGAAAGTCAACAAGAGACTGTACGGATACGAAGTTTCGATTAAACTCGAAAGTCAAACAAGAAAGATATCAATAGGCGATTTAAAATAAACAACAACAAGGAACAAGGTCAAGCAGACATATTTAGATATAACAGGTCATGCATTAAGATAAAAGAACTACTAGAGTATAAAGAAGAAGTACCTGCCTTTTATGTAGGCGTCTGTATCAAACGAGGACAATATCCGCAACAAATAACCAAGTCAGTGCTCTGCATCCAAAGGACATATTTAAATAGCTATTCACACAAATAATGATTAACTAATTACACTAAATACAACACATTATTAGATTCATTCTAATTCCCATTTAATTAAGTCTTACTTAAATGACAAGTTCTTAATTACTCTAAAATCCAAAACCTAAACCAAGATCCAATCCAACCCAACTCAACTCTAGGTCCAAACCAAAAATCAAACAAACTCCAAACCTTAGCTCACGGCTTGGAGATAAACCACACACCATCCTACAACCCAAAACCAATAGGACTTCACATCTAGGAATATAACCTATTATCACTGTTCACGACAATAATTGGAGTCCCAACTTCATATCCTAAAATCAAACCCCAAACCAAAACAGGAGCTTACGGCAAGAATTTAATTCAACTTAATGGGGGAAACCAATAGCGATCCAAAACTCCAATTGTCACCACTGTTCATCCCATTCCATAACTCCCATGGCCGAATCCCACTCAAACCTTACCACAGCTCACGACCAGGATAGCAAAACCCACACCTCAGGAGAAGCTCACGGCACAACATACACATTGATAGCCAATGAAAGCAAAAACACCACAAGTACACCACATGAACAACAATGGACACAACTCATCCCAACACACCATCTCCCAAGCAAGCCCTAATTACATTTTCTTTTACCTGATGGGTGGTCGGCGCAAACAACAGGGGACAGTGATCTCGTGGCGATGCTGCGATCATGAGGCAGAGGAAGTTGGTAGTCGGGCGTTGAGGCTGCTTTGAGGTGGATCCCCAATTTCGACTCAATCGCGTGAGGAGGAAACCACACGGCTACGATTTTAGCGAAGAGAAGATGGCTGCGTCAGCGTCAACTAGGGTTCCACGCGAGGCAAGACACAACCAGGTGGGTGCCGGGTCATGCGAAGGAGAAGAGGAAGGAGAAGGAGAAAGAAATGAGGCGCGGCGGCGTTCGGTGGGGTGCTCATTGCGGCGTCGGGGGTCGGGGCAGAGACGAAGAGGATGGGAGCGAAGAAATTGATTTCTGGAGAAAATTTTTAGGGTTTGTAATGATTTTGTCTTTTTACAAAAAGACCCTCCAAATTTGGATATTTCCAACCACACCCTTATGTTTCGAATTTTACCTTTTAAACCCTTAAATTTCGATATTTAACACCCAAAGAGAGTATAAAATACATCAACCGTACCAAAGACGGAAATAACCTATTTTGGATGCAACAGAAAGAGGAGTCCAATATATCAAGAAAAAGGAAAGCCCTTAACATGTACGGTTGATGTTGTATAAGGTATGTGCTGTATAAGGTATGTAGAGAGTTTTGACATATCGCTCACCTTCTGCCGCACTCACACGTCATGTGCACTTAAAATAATTTGATTTTAAAATTTTATATTTAATATTATAATTCAACGTCTAAATTCTAAAAATAAAATTTTAAATGACATACTCACTTGTTAAAAAAAAAACTTACATTACAGTCATGCGGCGAAAGGTACGTAGCGTAAGAATCTCGTATATATATTAAATATTTGGGTTTGGGGATTTGGAGTTTGAATATGATTTTTAACGAGGTTTGAGGGTTTATGAAACAAAAGCACAAGGCATGAGAGATACTTGTGAATATCCAAGTCATACGAACATCCAAAATCATATAAATATCTATGATGTCTACAATGTCATTGTAAGGGTGTTTAATGCCATCATCGTTGTCCATGTTCGCGAATGCAACTTGGCTGATCTCGTTTACATCCTAGCACCACCAGTGGCGGGCTGTGTGCAATACCAATTTGCGAAGGAAAAAAAATTAATGAAGTAGGTAATAGATGAATTTGGTGTTCGATCGAGTCTTAAGAAATTTTTTATCAATCATCATGGTAACGAAAAGTGCTCATGGTTGACGATCTAGAAACTCAGCGCTCCAAAATTCACATCCCATTTAGAGGAAAAACTTCTACAACATACGCCGTAGCTGGGGATCAAACCGCGAATAGCTGGGGATTAATGAGATAAGTCGAACCTTGGGGAACTGGCCCCGAGGAAAAATTCCTCCAAAATATGCCATAATTGAGGATCGAACCATGAATGTCTGAGATGATAAATAATCGTCTTTCCGATGCACCATAATCCGAGGGCAATTTCTGAAGAATAAGTATGTTTTAGTAGTTTAAATTTAAAAAAAATGATGTATCATGTAATAGGAGAACTTGGGCGATCGACTAAGGTAAATCAGAAAGTGTTCGCAACGGCCGATTTAGAAGTCTAACGTTTCAAGATTTGTGTGTCATTTAAAAGAAATTTTTTTATAAAATATGTCATAGTTGAAGATCAAATATAGATATTAATATTTTAAATTTGATTCATAGCCATAATGGAATGGAAGAGGGTTAATATGAAATTAGCTTCTCCGCATGAGTTCATTATATTTTGATTCATGTGATTTTTTTTATATTATAGTAACTACTTTATTATTAATAATAATATTAGAATAAAAATCTTTTTGATATGAAAATAAAAAGATTAAACGATTCTTTTAATTTCATTTAACTAATAATTACGAGTGCCCATTTTATTTTAACTCTAAGCCCCAACATTATCTTCCCTTCCCGCAACAGGATTGTATGAACACCGTCCGATTTCACAATTCGAATGGCGCTCGATAATCCTCCAGTCTCCATAGAAGCAAGGGCGAATTCCATCATTAACCCTATCGAACGATTCGGATTGGCGTCGAGTGACGATTAAGATCTGGGCATTTAGGTAATTACGAAAGAAAGCGCGCCTTCGAAGATAACACCGCCGGCGAGAGCAAGGAGAGGACGAAATAGGGCCGCTGCGGAGGCTGGGGGAAGGGGCTGATGCTGACGTTGAAGGGGAATCCGGCGGCGAAGAGAAAGGCGAGATCAAAGGTTTATGGGCTGCGGACCTTCCTCGACCCAGGGTGCCCGGCGAACTTCTACGAGGCGTTCCGCGATAACATCCGGCATTTCCTCCGCGAATGCGCAGACGTGGAGGAGCGGACGACGGCGGGGATGCCGACCTGGTGCACGCTTCTGGTGGACGAGCGGTGCGGCGCGGTGGTGCCGCTCTACACCGTCGAAGAGAGCGCCTACCATTCCGCCACCCCCTTCTGCGACTACTGCCGCTGCAGCGGTATTCTCTCTCTCTCTCTCTCTCTCTCTCTCTCTCTCTCGTATTGCAGTTTGGGTTTGTTTAGGGTTTTCGATCTTGCTCGTTCTGTTCGATTCGAAATTCAATTTCTCTTGATCGTCTTCCAATGACGACTCTTTCGATCCGTGATTTAGGTTTTCCAGATTAATTTGGTCATTTCAAAGAAAGGTCGACTTTTTTCCATCTCGATTGCTTGAATTGGGGATTTCTGTGTAGTTCGATTTGGGTCTGATTCTTGTTGATCATTCTTCGTTTGGCTTCGCAGGATGGAGCCACCATTTGGTGTCGAAGCGGCGTTACCATTTGATCATACCGTCCGATAACGACTGGGACAAACCCCTGCGCTCCGACGCTTCTTCCTTCACAACCACCTCCTTCACGCGCTCCTCCACTGCAATGGTTTCGGCCACCTCATCTTCCTTAATGGCCGTGAGGGCGGCTCCAAGTTCATCTCCGGCGGCCGCATTATGGACCTTTTCGATCGCCTATGCACCGGCGCTCCGAATCCGGTGAGTAATTGGGCAGGACGTCAGTCTGTTCCATTGGGCCTCGCAAATTTGCCATTTTTCTCAGTATGGGGATCGAATTCTTGGCAGGGCAGTGTCGTTGGAGGACGTGTCGCGGAAGGGATCCATCGATCTTCGCCTCCTGCTCGGCTTGTCCCATGGCGCACCTTGGTTCGCTCGCTGGGGCTATCGCTTCTTGAGGGGAAGTTATGGCGTCACGCAGGAGGCCTACGACCGCGCCATTCGCTTTCTCGCGTCCCTTAGCCTCGATGACCTCGTCAAGAACGTCGCCGACGGCGCTCAAAACCGAGAGCTTCGACGCATCGTTTTCGCCTACCGGAATATGTGCCTGCCCGATCGCCGCACTCCGCCGCTTGTCGCCGTCCGCGACCTCCTCCGCTTCCTCCTCGATCTGAGGCGCCGGCCGCCTCAACAAACACCGCCACCCTCAAAACGCTGCCCCCGCCACTCCCGCTCCCTCCCACGCCCTCGCCCCTGCTCCCGCCCGCGTCGTCCTCGAGGAGGTCGACCAAAAAGGCGGGAAGGAAAGGGTGCCGCGATTTCGCGAGGGTCGCGGCGGAGCTGCAGAGCAGGTGGCCCGTGCGGCGTCTCCATTCTTCTGCTCAGGTGGTGGTGGATGCTCTGAAGAAGCACGGGAGGAGAATGACGCGGCAAGAGGTCCGGGAAGCCGCGCGGTTAACCATCGGCGACACTGGTCTCCTCGACTTCGTTTTGAAGTCCCTCGGCGATTGCATCGTTGGTGGCCACATTGTGCGCCGAGTTTCCAATCCGACCACAAGGGTTCTCGAGTTCAGCTTGGAGGAGATGCCATCTACAGCGGTGGCAACGGAGCCGGAGCCGGAGCCGGAGCCGGAGCCTGGGCCTGGGCCTGGGCCAGAGCAGGAGCAGGAGCAGGAAGTAGTTGAAGTGGCAAGGCCTGCATGGCACAGTGCCCGGCAGGTGGAAAGGGACCTTGCGGCATTGTGCCGGGGACTGTTGGCGGCGCAGCCAGAGGCGAGCGGGATAGTGCTGCACGCCAAGCACTGGGTAAAGGAGTGGGAACTGCAGGACGACGTGGACGATCGGCTTCGGTTCCTGGTGACGTGGATGCCGAACCCGGAGGAGCTGCACGGGCTTACACGGCTGCTGGCGCCGCCGGAAGTGGTGGTAATGGAGGCGACGGCGTCGGTGGGGGAGCTTAGGGAGGAGGCGGAGACGGCCCTAAGGGACACGTACTGCGCGCTGGAGGGGTTCATCGCGGAGGAAGTGAAGGGGGTGGAGGGGGAGCCGTGGGAGCCGGTGCTGTTGGGCGGCGCGGAGTCGGGGTCGACGATCTGGGTGCGCGGGGAGGGGGCCGACATGAACTGCGAGCTCATGTACGAGGGTGGCCCCGACACATGGTCGGTGGGCTGCTCCTGCGGGGCGCGCGACGATGACGGCGAGCACATGGTGGCCTGCGACGCCTGCGATGTGTGGCACCACACGCGCTGCGCAGGCATCCCCGACGGGCAGCCGGTGCCGCCCATCTTCTACTGCGCCAGGTGCCGAAGGTCAGCGGTGGCGGCCGGGGGCATGATGGAGTAAAAAAAAAAAGGTCCGGCTGCCGCGACGTTATCCTCCCGCTGCCAGGGACTAGACGGATCAAGAAATCACCGCGGGCGAGTCCAAACCACGGTTCTTCTGCCTTTTTGAACCGGAAGCCATGTCTATGTTCTGCTTCGGTGTCGATTGCTGCTATTCATTCATTTGTTCGTTTTCTTGCTGCTGAAAGCATGTCGGAACCAGCACATTGGAGCATTCCATGAGCCATTGTAATAGTAAAAAACCATTTTGGATGAAGAGAAGGGTTTCAGCCTTTGGGCTAATTGACTTGATGAATTAGGATCAAGGCAAGTTCATGGTGTCTTAACTGGAAGGCATCAGAAGAAGAAGCGATTGTTTTGGCGAACTTACTATGCTGGACCTAAAATAGATTCATTGAATTAGGAGGATTTGAACGATCTGTCTGTAGCTCTCTTGCTTCCAATTCTTCGACCAAAGGGATGATAACACGTGTACAAGTTTCCCATTGATGGAGTTGAGTGAGCCAACACATTCATTCCAATATCTTCCCCTGTTTCAAATTCAACATCACAGCATTTCCAGCCCACATCTCCAGTCGATAGATACATGAATTTTAGACTTTTTGGTACTTGAAGTAATGAAAAATCAAGTCGTGTTAATAAGCTGGATGGATAAAATCCTTAAAATATTTGAGACACCTTATAGAGCAAACAAATTTTACATTTGAGCAAGTGATCGTTGTACAGGAAGATGTTTAATCACCTGCTCCAGCTTTTTGTACCACTATTTTTTACAACATATTACTAGCCTTCTCAGCTCCCAAATGTTTTCGATCAATGTTGGCTCTTGGGTTAATCTTCATTGGCTCTGCAAGAAAAGCATAGCTGCGTGAAATTTTATTTGACTAATGTAACACTAATTAAATGGTCAAAGTTTGAAAATAGGAACAATAAAACTCACGAACTATAAGAGCCACGCCTAATAAAATGAAAGGAAATACGATCGCATTAATTTGTTCAAGGCCCAATTAAAACATATCTAAGCATGTAGGGAGTTCGATGTAAATTTAAAGGCAATCAACAAAAACACACAAATCCTAAATTATACCAAGTTAACATCCCTGGAAAAGAAGTAAAAAAAACAAATGAGACTACGATACTTTGGCATCTTGCAAAATGCCAAATATATACTAAGTTGACATTCCTGGAAAATAAGTGAAAAGCAAAAGAAATTGTGATACTTAGGCATCTTGCAAAATGACTAGGATGCACCAGGCTATATGAACAAGGCATAATGTCCCACCAAAATAACAGGTCATGGAGTTAGCAAAAGGCAACCCCAAGCATCACTTGCAGTGGCTAACTACAGTTGAAATCAGCTGCAAATAGATCTCATTCAGTGTAGCGCAGCTACCTAATGAAGGTTGGCTGGTGCCAGGTTCAGTCTAAAAATACAAGAAAATAAGAGGGGAAGTATACCAAGGAAGAAGTAGCCTGATGCAGAATTTGTTAGATACTTTTAGACCTTGTATTTTGTTGTCAAGGATGGCGAATCAATCCACTTCGTGGGGCAGTCCTGAAATTGGAGCATAGCCGTAAGCCAAAAATACAACATAGTTATACATACATTACCTTAATTTTGAATCCAAATTAATACAAACCTAGTCATTACACTAGTATGCAAATGTTGTTTAGATTCAAATGTTCATACTGTGTACAACGAAAGCAAAAGAGTTTAAATAAAACAACATGCTTAAGAAAAATCGTTGCTACATTTATACCCAGTATGACCATTGTCATTAGAAGCCTGTATCCGATCTGAGATGGAATGCTATTAAGGCCATAAACAATAAAAAAGGATTTTAAGAATTGGCTTGTGATAATTTGTAAATAAGCTATATCCAGAGAAAACTATCTCATACGGGGAGTTGGCATAATTCATTATCGTCATCAAACCCTGTCAGCCCCAATTATTTGAGATTGGCTGCACAGATTTGGCATCATTGACATATGATAAGGTCAAATCAAAAGGCAAATTAAATGAACCAACCACATGCTACATTTGTGTCATATCAAAGGGAACCATACAAGTGAAAAAGGAGAAAATGGAAGAAAAAATCTGGCTGCATCTTAAAAGGAATCAAAAGCAAATTAATCATCTAACATACATTTTCTAAGAAGGAAACTATAATTTGAATTTACTTTAAACCAATGTTCATACTAGGAATAAGTATTATCCATTTAATGAAAATTAAATAGTGAAAATTTATGAAGTTTTTTTTATGAGGCTTAGTACCCCCAAGAATGGCAAAGAATCACCCCAAGAACAAGAAATGGCCAATCTGCAAACATTTCCAAATTCAATCGATTTGTTGCAGTATGAAATTTATACACAATCTATACAATGAGGAATATATGCATGATCAGGGCCTCTAAACCTACAAAAGAAGTAATTGCCAAACTTTTATCAAAATTAATGTTGATAAAAAACACCAAAGCCTTGTTAGATCATATCATCATGAAGCCATGTTTCACCCAGCTTTATTTACTAGGTTGCATAGGTTGAGCCATTAGTAATAATCACATCAATAATTAATTAATTGATGTTTTCTTTGGATTCCCAATACTCCTAACTCCTACTTTCATGGATTCAACTCTTCTAAACACAAAATCCAATCTCAACCTAATTCCTCTCATTTTATCAGCGGCATGATACCAAACCACACATCCAAGGTTTCATATTTACCAATTAAACCACAAGTTAGAATTTACCAAATGATGACACACCTCATGACCCTTAGCGGGCAAAAAATTTTGATAACCTTTCAGTAGTCAAAATCAACAAAGGCGTAACTTCATTCCTGAGAGCAAGAAAAATCTGGTGGTCTTATTTTGTTATTTCGATACATTAAAGTGTTTCAATTAACACACCTTGATGGTCATTTTGATGACCTTTAAGTGGTCAAAATCGTGGCACGAAACAATTCCTGTGAGCCTAACTCAAATTGTCTTATTTTGACACTAACAAAGAAAAGGTCATCAAGGCATTTTGGTCAAAACACGTTGATGGTCATCTTGAGATCTTTTAGTGGTTCAATTAAAAGAAATTAATAGACTCCTGGGAGCATTATGAGTGCAATGATGGCCTTGTATTACCATTATGACCACTACTAGGTGGTCAAGATAGTCATCGAAGTGTTTTGTTAAAACATGCTGGTGGTGTTCCAATTGTCAAAATGACAATATGAGATCACCATTTTGTTCATAGTGCTCCCAAAAGTTCATGCTCCTGCCTTTTTAAATGTGATAACTAAAAGGCTTCATGGTCTTTTAGTGGTAGAAAATTGATAATCTTGGTCCAAATCAACAAGGACACGAATCAATTCCCTAGAGCATGACAAATCCAATGATGTCTTATGGTAAAAAAACCACCTTAAGCCCTTTCCATGGATATAATGCCAAAATAAAACCCTTTGATTCATGATGCTCTCAAGAATCCATTCGTAGCCTCATTGACTTTAACTACTGAAAGGACATCAAAATAATTTTAAAAGTTGCCTTAAATATAAAATGTCCCCTTGGTTAAAATACAGGAGAATTTTGAGAATAAGATGTGCTCTTTGGTAAATTCTAACTTGTGGTGCACCCTTGAGTAAATAGGAATCTTTTGAAAGCACCCTTTAGTAAAATGTTATTTTATAATTTATTGAAACTACACTTAAATTTTTAAATCCCTAGTCAGAATTATGTCACATCTTATTTACTAATTGGTCTCTCAAATTTAAAGTTTGCCCAGTAGAAAAGTAGTATACATTCACCATTAAGGCACAATATTGCTAGTCCTTGCGAACATACTTAACAATTTACAAGAATAAATGGGATAGAAACTCAAGATGTGTTTGGTTCATAGGAATAGCTATTATATTCCCTATAAATTCCCATAAAATAAGTATTCATATATTTGATTGCAATAGTGAAGTGAGAATATCAATTCCCATGGAATTATGATTAGAATAGCTATTCCTAATGAGTAATCAAAATTCCATGGGAATAGCAATAATAATATTCCATGGGCCAGGACAATTAGACAAGCAGATCATGAAAAGCTGGTAAGGTGGAGCATGAGGACCAATCATGTTAGATGGATTGGATGAACCAAGCAAGCAGATCAATCAGATTGGCTAGACAGAGCAAGTGAAATGGTTAAACTTCAAGAGCAAGGCAGGACAAGCGAATTCAACAAGTCAAACAAATTGTGAGAATGATCAAGCTCAATGAGCCAGCAAAACTAGGGGGGCATTTGGTTTGGGATAATAGGGAATGGGGAATAAGAATCGATGGAAATCATTCTCATTGGCACTGTTTTGTTTGTATCAATGAGAATGAAAATAAAGGAATCATTCCCTATTTTCATTTCTACTCCCCCTCATCAATCAAACTCCTCAATCATTCCTTCATTTTCATATATCCAAAACACTCCATTTAATTTTTATATTTTTTATTTTACTATCTCCTTTTGCATTCTCTCATTTTACTTTTTTTCTCTCTCTACATCTCTTATTGCTTTCTCTCTCTACATTTTAAAATCTCTCTTCCTATCTTTTATCTTTCTCTCTCTACATATTTACTCTTTTCTCTCTCTACTTATTTATCTCATTTTCTCTCTCTCAATTTTCTATATCACTCTCTCTCTAACTCTCTTGTCATAATTTCTCTCTTTATTTTTTCACTTTTCTCTATATTTTCTATATCATTTCTCTCTTTACCTTTTTTTTCATATTTTATTTCTCTACATATCTTTTATTTTCTTTCTACCTTTATCTCTTATTTTCTCTCTACCTCTCTTATCTCATGTTCTCTCTATATACATTTTTTTAATATTTCTCCCTCTATTTTTTATCACATCTTTCCTCTCTAGCAATCTTATCTTACTTTCTCTCTCTACCTTTAATCTTCATTTTCTCTATCATCATCGTATTTTCTTACTTTTTTTTCTTCTAATTTCTTTTTCTACCTCTCTTCTCATAATTTCTCTCTATATTTTTCTATTTTATTTCTCAACTCATTTTATTTCACTTTCTCTGTTTTTAGTAATTCTATTATTTTAGGTAACTTTGAAATTTTTATGGATTCTCATTACTAAAGTTGAACTGAACCCAATACATCAATAACAATAATTTACATTCCAAAATTTAAACCAAACACTACCAATGCAATCATGATTCCTATTACCATTGATCCCTTAATGAATCCCATTACCATTCCAATTTACAAATTTAAACCAAACACCCCCTAAGAGTGTGAAACAATGAGCCATCCTTGTCTATTTCAATTGGCAAACCAATGCACCATTGAGGAATAGGATCTTTAATCATAATTATTAGTCCCCACGGGATGGACTGATGGCTAACGTGTGCGGTGTTACTAGCTTGAGGTCTGGGAGTCAAAACCTGGAAAGCCAGTGCCCGCCCTCCCCACGCGCTAGCCACAGAATCCGAGCTAGTAGCCCCCATGATTTACCTCCTCCGTGTTGGCCCTAGGACAGATTGGCGAGGGCGCTGGGGGCGAGTGAATCAACTTTTACCACCTTTAATCATACAATTATTGCATTTGCTAATGACGGTTTTCATAAGTTAAAAGGCCAGTGCAAGGAAAAAAGAAAAGCTGAATGCAGTGTTAGGCATAGACAACACCAAATTTGTAACCAATGAATATAGTTCATCATCTTATTTTTCATGAGACCAGATTGTTGCTGCAAGTGATGCGAAGGATCTTCACCACCCATGTACCTTGATAAGCATAGGATGGTAAAAGAGGCCATCTAAAAGTGACCCATCAAACAAACTGTAGAATGTGGTAGAAAATAAGCAAGGGTTGTCGCATTATTGTGGGCATAGTTGGCATAATGGGTATTAGTTTCAGTATAATCAATCAAAAAACCTACGTACCAGCTGTATCAAAGAGTAGAATTGATGACATCAAATTCATAGTAAAATAAACAAAGTGAAAATATACAAAAAAAAAATTATTTAATGTATGAGATAGTGACAATAATTCAAAACCCCTAAGTATTCCATGAAAGTATATCCTTATTAGTCAAATGTGTCATTGAGACACTTTGCTATATTCTGAAAACCTACATAAGATTTAAATAAATATATTAGGAATTATTAGAAGTTAAAGGAATTAAAATAAGGATTTTATGACTGAGAGAAGTAGTTTAAAAGCTAAAATAATTATTCTTTGTTCAATTTTGCGGATAAACTGGGGTTAGAGGGCTTGATTAAAGGCAAAATAATGTGTGCATCAATTTAATTTCTCTTTGGGCTCAAAACGGATTTAAAAAGGGTTTTCAAGGTTGAACTAATTTTGGACGAGATTAAACTGGTCAAAATGATTTTTGTTGACTGATTCAATTGACTGGGTTTAATTTGGATTAGATTTAGAACTTTTAAATGCTCTGATTTATTCCACCTCTCCCTAATATAGTGAGAAGCACATTACTCCTTCCTGTTCTCCCGTTCAGTGAGAGCAGAACCAGTAACTCTTCTTCCTTCTCTATAGGCAATTTCAATGCTATGCGCTCCTTGTGATTTCACTATAGAGAGCTCTCTCCTCCCCTTACCAAGGCAGCTTCATTGATTCTCTCCTGCACTTCTCAACCTCATGCAAAAGCCCCAGATTATGACACTACTGCTGGTTGCGGATTAAGCTTTTGTTGCTTCCAATTCACCTAGGTGTGGGAAACCCCTCAAATGCCAATTGCTCCCCTTTCTACTTAAAAGCCAACCATTGCTTGAGATCCACCGGTTAGGCTTTGTTGCCCCTGTAGCCAAGGTTATCGCTGTTGTTTGCAATCTACTGCTACCAATAGTCATGCAACCTCATCTTTCCCTCACTGAGAAAATTGAACCTTTCCCTTTATAGCTGCAAGTTGGTGCTACTTCTGCAACCATGAATTCCTATTCAAGTAGGTGAGATTGTATCCCCTTTCATACAAGTCCCTGGTTGCAATACGTATGAAATTCATGCATATAGCATTGTTAAAACATGGTGTTTTCACTGTTTCTCTGCTAGAGCAGCACCCAAGTGATTGAGGATTAATTTTAGTGAAAAGGGAATGCCTTCGTCCAACTGCAGTAGCTTATTTTTAGTAATTCAGTAAATCTCAGTGAAGGTAAGTCTTTTCCTCTCGTTGAATTGGAAAACAAACAAAGGAGTATCTAGATCAAGATACCTAATTTGATGGGAAGTTTCTATATTACCTTATTTACTCGCCTGTTTGGTTATTGTTCATATAGTTCCTCTTGGACTGTGTCTATTTGCGTTGAAAATGTACATCATATTAGATAGATTTATGTTTATATGTTGATGTTGTACCTTAGATGTGTCATGGAATTTTATTTTTTGTTGTTAATTGATGTGGACTAGAAGGCTACAAAGGTTAGAACATGGTAAACCTAAGCATATCCTCATAATTGGATGACTTTATAGTGAATCTGGATTATAAGGCAGATATTTTGTGGATGATCTCAGATCATTTAGCGCTTATACCAATCTTTCTACTTTGACCTTCAGGCGAGTGTGATGTATTAAACGCAGGGACTACTTTCAATAGTCAATACACATGTAGGAGTGCATGCGGATATCATTATCTATTGAGTGAGGATGGAAGAGTGCAGGGTTCATGCTTATTGGCCCAGTCCAACCTCATTGATTGGTATTAGTAATTTGCATTAATCAAGTGATTTTTGAGTTAGTGGTGGTGTATTTTCTTTTCTTGAGGTTGCTAGTTGTTATTTTGTTATTCATTGTTTATCTTGTTAAATAAATGATATTTGATATCAGAGGCATAAAAGTACATTGATTATCATAAATTTTTATTATATCTCTTAATCAGTCCCAATTGCCTTTTCCTAAAGTTTCACCATATGACTTATGAATTTAATCCCTTTATAATTAGTATAAAATCATATTTACCATTTCTTAATATAATACTGATTTTTCATCATTTATCATACATCTTAATTATAGTAAAACTATATATTTATTGAGGCATCAATTTTCAATGATTTCAGAGCCACAACAATAACATGAAGAGCAAGATTAGAATGCAGATCTTAGAAAACAGATCATCAAATATCACATCTAAAAACCCCAAACAATTGTACCTTCCCGGTAGCATTTGAGAGCTAGTAGATGGAGCCTTGGAACCACCAACACTTAGTCGTTTTGACTTGTTATCTTGTTCTTTCTCCACCCGCATAGTAGCCACCTCTTTCTCCATTGCAGCTACTTCCCTTCTCATCTTTTTTGCTTCCACTTCCATTGCTTTAGTCAGCATATCAACTTTCTTGGCTAGCATCTGATTTGGAAGTTGAAGGATCAGCAAGAAATTGGATGACTTTACAGCGGGAACTTGTTATGAGAGGCCATTTACCTCAATTGCATCATCCTTGTCCTGTAAGCTTTGGTCCTTCTCGTGGCATGCTTTTCTTAATGTAACTACCTCCTTCTGCAACATGTCATACAATAGTCCGGAGACACAATCTTCTGACTCAACAATAGGGAACTCACAGGTTTTCTCAGATGGGGTTTCCTTCCACCTAGTAGGTGAGAGATTCTCACCGGTTACATCAGTAGATCTATTTAGAGGCATGCCTGTACCATTCCCAATGACTTTAGGAACCAATGTTCTTGTCCCACCATCAAATGATTTTGATGACCCTTTGGCATGTTTCAGTACCATGGTACTAGAAACAGAAGATCTCATCTGAAAAGATGATCTCTTAGATAGAAAGCCATTAATGCTCTTAGAATTATTCTCAGCTCCACCAAGGGACTGGCGACGCAAAGGACCACTACCTACACTCTTTCCCTCTACACAAGCACGGATTACACCACTTCCTGGCATTCTCAATCCCTCTTCCAGAACCTTAAGCCTCAATTGGAACTTCTCCTGAAACACCAAAAGGTTTTCAGTTACATAGATTGTCACTAATGGAAAAAGTTTAAAACATAACATGTAAATTTAAAATGTCAAATCTTAGACATCCAAAGCTAGGCATTGTACTTTCAATTGAGCTTCAGATCTTGCAGTCCTTTCTGCTATAGAAAGCTTATCTCGAAGTTGCTGCATTTCACCCTGTAAAAATGTTTGTGGCAATATTTATAATAAATATGGGAAGATGGGCATGTAAACAGAATCTTCAAAAAGACTAGTATAATCTAGAAAAGAAGAGATATCTCCAAACATAACGTCTGCACTTGAACAAAATCAAGGAACAGCTAAATCTAACCTGCATGAATCTACGTTCCTCAAGCCATTGTTTAACGGGCATTACTTTGTCACTAGCATCTTTCCAGTCATTTGCCACTACCACAGCAACCCTGTTAGCCGAAACCTTGGCTCGAGAGAGTTCTCGGTCAAGTGTTTTCATCTCTTCCTGCACAAACAAATAACAGAATGATGAGGGGGAAGTTCCAACTATGCTATAATGAGTTAAAAGAGTTCACAACTTTTAGGAGCATCATCCTATTGATTGTGGTAAAGCTAGATGTATTACACTCATTTCCTGAACTTTCCGTTGGTAATCTCTAACAGCATTTGCCGCTGCACCACCAGCAAGAACAGCCTCCTCTAGTTCTCGCACTGTTTGGCCAAGCTTTTCAACCTCTGCAACCTTCTGTCGATGCATTTTATCCATGATCTTGTTCTCCTCCTGAAGAATAAAATGAGTGGATAATTAATTTTTAATAGAAGTAGGGTCCAAAGAATTTTGGCCCAAATATTGTTTCATAATGAATACCTGACAAATCTCAATCTGTTTCATTAACTCTTGATTCTTGTTTTGTAGGTCATCTACCATGGCAGCTTTTGCTAAAGCAATTTGTACAGTCCTTTCTGCTTCCAATAATGCAGCTTCCTTTGATTTGGTGAGTCGATCTAATGCCCTGTTGTCATCCTGTAACTTTGCAATCTGCAAAAGAGAAAAACAATAAGGTAGGAATAATAAAGAGGGAATATATCTTACAGTTTACGCTCTTTCTAGACTCTTTCTGCCAATACATGAGGAAGCCCAAGGTTTATATTTGAACAAAATAGGTGTTATAACTAGCAGAAGTATTAATCCTTAACAAAAGTGATAGATATGGCGACAACTTACAATACATCAGAGCTTACAGAGCACACTAAAGCCAAACTCTAACAGTAACAGAAATCCAACTGATAAGACGATACCTTTAACAAATTTGATTCACGGCAAAAGTAAAATGGATGTTACAATAATAAATGCAATTAGTCCATGTAAAAAAGGGATAGCCAAAACTCAAATTACATAGAGAATTATCAGTGCATAAATGAAGCAAAAAAGGAAATACCTCACTACGGATTTTAAAACATTCGAGTGTTTATAAACTTGAGACAAAGTGGAGGTTATTTAGTGATAATGGCTTGTCATTCTTTTAAATTTTAGGGTGATGTTATGTCCAAGAAAATTGACAAAATAAAATTTTGCATGAGCAAGGTTACAAAGGAATACCTCCTGCCGTGCTATCTTCAACTCTGCCTCAAGGGGTGCAAGAATAGCTTCAATAGGAGGCATATCATCATCTTTTTCAGCTGCATGGACCCTTCTAAGTGTTGCCTCAGCTGCAAACTGGGCAGCCAAGGCTGATCTCTTTTCATCATTTATCTTCTTAATTTCAAGATTCTGCATAGTTACTTCTCATTAACACTTCTTCATTATAGAAGCATATATGTAAATAAGAGGGAAAAGAATATTAGGAATTCTGCAAGTACTCTGTTTTCTAAAAGTGATTCAGTTAGCTTGAGCTTTTCATCCATCTTGATCAATTCATCTGTTAGCTGACAGATGAGAAAGGAATCAGAATGCATCCCATCGATATCGTCATAATCTTCTATTTACTTGTATAAAAATGAGAACATAAAGGAAAAAGAGAAAGAAATACAACAACTTGGAGGGAAAACAAATCCTCTGATAATATGCAAAGGCAAAGTTATGCACAACTAAATTAATAGAAGTCAAGGTTATAAACTTTTTAGTAAAACCAATTTTAAGGCATTTCCATCACTATAAAAATTTTATCCATGAATGCAAACCTGAAGTAATAAGATCCGATCACATTTTCTTTAACAAAATAAAAATTAGTGTGCCATATTTAGAATCTCCAAGAACATTTTTTTCTACTAAAGGCAGAATTTTTTTTTTACTAATGGCACTAACTATCAAACTGACATGTAAAAACATGAGGATCTAACAGAGGGAAAAAATAACTTTTTGATTCTCAATAGAATGGGATTGCAACTTAAACCCTTGAATACAAATGAGAAGGATAGAAGATATGAGGGATGTACGAGGTTCATGTTGTTTAGTTTGGAGTATGAATTGTTTTTATTGTTTATTTCTTACTTTATTTGAGAGGAAGACTAGAAGGATTTGAATTTAAAATGACACTAATACTCTTAACTCATGCAATTGTGGACAAGGCGGTCACAGGTATGATGTTGCTGAAGAAGCAAGAGTAATGCAGTTGTTGGCATGGGAGCTGGTGGCTAAGTAGGAAAAAAAACATTTGTAGAAGATTATAGTATAGTTTTTTCAAAGGAAAGGAACAATATAGTCATTCAACAATGCAAGAACTTTCCATCCAATTTATGCCTACATTTGGATGTAAATTGAGCTAAGAAAAAGATGGAGAGTTTAGCGGTGTTGTTTTGCCTACAGGTTTCCATCTAAGTAAATATCCAAAAAAGGTATTTATCAGTTATTTCTATTTACTCCTTTTCATCCACACCATTTCCCATGAAAGTAAATGAAACAGATAGCTTTCATGCAAAAACTAGATTCAGAATATAGTTTAGATTTTAGAACTAAAAACTAGCTGTTTTTCTTATCTATTTTATGACAATAATAAGAGAATGAATTAAAAAATCTAGAAAATGATTCCAAGAAAACAGGGAAAGATCATAAGCAACAAACCATGACAGAGCAGGAAGTTAATCAGCCAACTGACCTCTTCCACTGCCTTCTCTCTAGCACGTTCAGACAACCTTAGAGCTTTGATCTCTGCCAGTGCTTCAGACAATTCGCGATCTTTGTCTGTAAACCCCCAGACACAAGCAACCAGCTTACACATATACAAAAAAAAACACTCCAAACAAATTAAAATAAAGAGAAACACGCAAAAAAATAAAAATAAAAAACTGCATTCCACCTCTCAATTCGTTCTCGAGCCTATTGAGTTCGACCTTCACTGGATCTGAGCCATGGAGAAGATTAATGAATTCCTCCACGTCCAAGTTAGGCTTCATTGAGGCCCTTCGCCTCAAACCAGACGGCGCCCTCCCTTCACCCTTGAATGAGGCGGACGCCGTCGGAACCGCCGCCGACTGCGGCAGAGCATTAGCCCCGACGGTGCCCACATAGATCCTCTCCCCAACGTCGTCGTACCGACCTGACATCCTGGATCTGATTGTCTCACATTTACCGGGAACCCAGTTCAAAAAGAACAAAGAAAAAAACGGGCATGTGATCTCAACGCCGATTCAAGGAACTAGCGCGCTCCCTCCGCCTCCCCGGCCAAGAGATCTTCCGAGAGCTTCGATTGTCTGCGAAAGGAACCCTAGCTACGCCACTTCCTCCAATCGCCCCCGTCCCGAAGCAATGCGTGATTTGGGGGTGTATTAACTAGGACACTGAAAGCAACAGGAGATTGCCACTATTATGCTAAGCTACCAATTACCATATACAAAAATAAATAAAATAAAATTTCCTTTTACAAATATTTGAATCGGAGAATAAAAATTGCAACCACTATCACAGAAAGGGGAAAAAAAACATATAACAGATGCATGGACAATGACAATGATACCAATAGAATGTCTTCTAAATTTTTAAAATTTTAAAATATTTAAAAATTAAATTTTAATAGATAATTAATCTAAAAATATTAGATTGATATACCCTCCACTAGAGCGTTTTTTTTATTTACACATAATTTCAAAATTAATCAAAATAAATTAAATATTTAATACCTGATCCGGGGAGATATTGTAGGACCAATCACTAGATTTAGTCTAGTCAGTCGGACTTTGCGCTTCCTTCGACTAGACTTGAAGGGGAAGCTTGTGATCCGGGCGAGTAAGTTTTCAGAGTGGGGCAAGGGCTCGGTCGGATCAGGCATGGGTCAAATAAATTTAATCGGGCTAACCTTGGTCAGGTGAGTCAGACGTGGTTCTGGCTAGGAGGAGTAAAAGTCGAGCTAGGTAAGTAGGGTTATGGCTCAGCCGATGTCATCCGAGCGAACATCCCCAGTCGGGAACTCGCAGTTAGGGACGTTCAGTCGGGCAAGGATAGAGGGGCGTAACCAGATCTCCTTGAGCAGGGGGTAAGACCTGATGTGTGATGAGCCTCCCCGTCGGGCCTTCTCGGTCGGGGATTGCCGGGCGGGATAGTGCAATCTAGCGAAATTAGAAATACTTACCGGACCTCTTTGTTACGGAAGCGTCATAAATATAATAACCCTCTCGGTTGGGGTGTTTTGGTCAGAAGGTCCCGGTTGGGCATCTTGGGTTGGGCACCCTGGGTCGGTCACCCTAGGTCGGGCACCCTGAGTCGGACACCCTGGGTCGGACACCCTGGGTCACCCTAAATCAGACACCCTAGGTTGGTCACCCTGGGTCGGTCACCCTGAATCAGACACCCTAGGTTGGTCACCCTGGGTTGGGCACCCTGGGTCACCCCTGGGTTGGGCACCCTGGGTCACCCTGAATCGGACACCCTGGGTTGGTCACCTGAGTCGGTCACCCTAGGTCGGGCACCCTGGGTCACCCTGAATCAGACACCCTGGGTTGGTCACCCTGGGTTGGTCACCCTGGGTTGGGCGCCCTGGGTCGGTCACCCTAGGTCGGGCACCCTGGGTCACCCTGAATCGGACACCCTGGGTCGGTCACCCTAGGTTGGGCACCCTGGGTCGGTCACCCTAGGTCGGGCACCTTGGGTCACCCTGAATCGGACACCCTGAATCGGACACCCTGGGTCGGACACCCTGGGTCGGTCACCCTGGGTTGGGCACCCTGGGTCGGTCACCCTAGGTCGGGCACCCTGGGTCACCCTGAATCGGACACCCTGGGTCGGTCACCCTAGGTCGGGCAACCTGGGTCACCCTGAATCGGACACCCTGGGTCGGTCACCCTAGGTCGGGCACCCTGGGTCACCCTGAATCGGACACCTTGGGTCGGTCACCCTAGGTCGGGCACCCTGGGTCACCCTGAATCGGACACCCTGGGTCAGTCACCCTGGGTCGGACACCCTGGGTCGGTCACCCTGGGTCGGGCACCCTGGGTCAGTCACCTTAGGACCGCCCTAAAAACGTGAGTGGTCGAGAGGCTGAGCTTGTTTGGCCAACTCAGGTCGTGGGTTGGTAGACCCGAGCCGACTATCCCAAATGAGTGACAGATTGCCTTAGCAGTGGAGATCTCCCAAATCTCTCCATTATGAGAAAAAGACCTCTGACATAATCATGACCTGACAGAGCCGCCAAACATTAATTGGGGTTAGAGGGGACAATTTGGACAGATTGTCAGGCGGTTGTGACAGTCTCACAGAACAACTAAAGCTGCCATTAGTCCAGTCTGCCAACTGACCAGTTCTTAATGTATAGGACAGCTCTAATAGGGCAGAGGGCTTCTCATCCCCTATATAAACCCTCCTTGGGACTCCAAAGAGGGGGTTCCAGCATTTGAGAAATCCTTCCTCCACTTGTGTGCTCTTGTTTTGGTCCGATCCGAGCCACTCTTGCCCCACTGAATTCTCAAGCTCGACCTCGACCCCCACGCCACTGTAAACCGGGTCATCTTGGTCAGACCGAGTCATCCAAGTGAGAACTATATTCACTTATCGACAGGATCAAATTTGGCACTGTCTGTGAGAATCTGCCTGATCGGAAGACGAAGATGAGTGACTCCAACAGGGTGACCATAACTCTCTCCCAAGAAGACCTGGAGTTGTTGGTAGCTGCCAAGGCTAAAAAATTGGCAACCGAGCAGAAGACTGCTGATCACACGAATCAAGAAGGCCCCTCTGAGGCAGCTGCTCGGGTTGCCGCAGAAGGCGGAGCTCGCCCTGGTGACAACCCCCACTTCCCCCAAGCGTTCTTCGGTCCTACAGAAGGTGCTGGACAGTCCGACCCACAAGAAGTCTCTTCCAGCCAAGCCAGAGCCAACAAGGGGAAGGCCCCGATCAACTAAGCCCCCCGCTGACCGCACTGGGTTCCCCTTTTCCAGCCAAGTCCTGCAAGAACCAGTCCCCAAGTACTTCCGACTCTTATCCATCCGTGAATATAGAGGAGCTACAAACCTAGAGGAACACTTGATGAAATTCGAGAACGCGGCGTTGTTGCATCAATACTCAGATGGTATCACGGGCCTTCCCGACCACCTTGGCAGGGCCGACTCAGCGTTAGTTTGACAGACTCCCCGAGGGGTTTGTGCGAGAGTTTGCCGATTTCAAAAGACTCTTCACCCAGCATTTTGCAAACAGCAAAAGACATTATAAAACAATGGGTGTCCGATCCCCAAAACACGGGGAGAAGAAGGGACGTCCTACTGAAGTATACCTAACATAAGGAGACTCCCTGAGAACAATATCAAGGGCTTGAATGACTTCTTGAGGCGACGAAACCGTGAACTCCTCTGACTCAAAAGGAGAAGCACCAACTGAGTATAGGCTCTTCCTTCCATAATAAGCTGGCATTCGCATTCCCAAGGCGTTATCCTTGCCCAACTTGACAAGCTCGGAGATAATTTTCCTATTGGTGACTCTAGATACTAATTCCGGCGATATGCTCACATCATAGTGGAAAAGAGTATTGTCAGCAACCTCGACTAGGAAATGATTAGCTCTAACGAAGCACTTCCTTCCGACAGCACCGAAGTCCGCCCAATCTGGACGCCTCAAGCTCTTGCTCGACGTGGGAGGCACCGCTGATGAAGGAGCCTGCTCCTTCGCGGGCTCGGCGATCGTGAGTTGCCGGAGTTCCTCGCTGATCGAAGAGGACGAAGGCGGATCTGCTGTTGTGGCAGGCGAAGAGGCGCTTGGAGCTGGATTTGATCGAGGAGATTCGGGATCGGGCAGCAGTCCTCATGACCGCTTACCGACAAAGGATGCGGCGCAGATACAACCAGGGGGTCATACCCAGGAGTTTCCAAGTCGGAGACCATGTATGGAAGGGAGTTGCGGAAGTAGGCAAGCTGGGGCCACAATGGGGAGGACCTTTCCTGGTGATCAAGAAGCTAGGGTCAGGAGTGTACTACTTGAAAGATGCCCAAGGGAAAAAGCTGGGGAGGTCCTGGAGTGCAACACATTTGAAATTTTATCATGAGTAGAGTTTGAGTGATCCCTGTAATTGTGTAACATAAAAAGGATAATGAGGCCCAGGATATCTGGAGGCTCTAGATCCAGACTCTCGCTCAGGCGAGTTATAAGTGGGCATGCTCCCACGCAACCAGCGACCTCGCGGCAGATCGGACGTGGCTGCCCACGCTCTAAATGGTTCTCCCGAGCGGTGTCTAGACTCTTGCTCTCCCAAGTTATAGGTGGGCATGCCCCTACGCATCCGTCGACTTCGCGGTAGGCTGAACGGGCGTCCCATGCTTCATTAAGGTCTCCTGAGCGGCATTGAGACACTTGCTTTTCAGCAAATTATAAAAGTCACTCTGCTCGGCACTCAGCCGCTCTGCTCGGTACTCAGGTACTCAGCCACTCAGTGGACCACTCAATTTGCCACTCAGCCGCTCTGCTCGGCACTCAGGTACTCAGCCACTCAGTTGGCCACTCAGTTTGCCACTCAGCCGCTCTGTTCGGCACTCATTTACTCAGCCGCTCTGCTCGGCACTCAAGTACTCAACCGCTCAGCTGGTCACTCAGTCAGCTACTCAGCCGCTTTGCTCGGCACTCAACTACTCAGCTACCAGCTCGGCACTTAGCCACTCTATTTGGTACTCATTAGCCTGCTTGGTACTCAATCACTCTGCTTTGCCATCCGCTCGACACTCCGTCATATGACTCTGCTACCAACTAGGAAATTAGTCACTCTGCTCAGCTGCTTGCCTACTCAGCTATTATTCAGTCGTTTACTTAGCTCTATGCCGCATGCTTGGCACCCGCAACCATTGGCTTGATTCTATTTTTGTCGATCGCATGGACCGTTGCTCATTTGGCAAAAACACTTAATTGTTTGCCATACACAAATTTGTCACTCGTCCAACATGATCCAATTGCTCGCTTGACATAACTAAATACTTTAGCAGCAATATTCCGAGGGATGAAATACTGATCAGCTTGGTAAAAACCCATAGCTTCTGATTGGTTGTTCTTCTATCTAAGGAGATCCAATCCAACCTAATTCCAGGATGGAATGTACGGGTGGAATAAGTCAAACCATCAGAGTTAGTCTAGTCAGTCAGACTCGCGCCTCCTTCGATTAGACTTAAAGGGGAGATATGTGATCCGGGGAGATATTGCAGGACCAACCATTAGATTTAGTCTAGTCAGTCAGACTTTGCGCCTCCTTCGACTAGACTTGAAGGAGAGGCTTATGATCCGGGCAAGTAAGTTTTCAGAGTGGGGAAAGGGCCCGGTCGGATCAGGCCTGGGTCAAATGAAGTTAATCGGGCTAACCTTGGTCGGGTGAGCCAGACGTGGTTCTGGCTAGGAGGAGTAGAAGTTGAGGTAAGTAGGGCTATGGCTCAGCCGATGTCATCCGAGCGAACATCCTCGGTTGGGAACTCGCAATTAGGGACGTTCAGTCGGGCAAGGATAGAGGGGCGTGACCAGATCTCCTTGAGCAGGGGGTAAGGCCTGATGTGTGATGAGCCTCCCCGTTGGGCCTTCTTGGTCGGGGATTGCCGGGCGGGATAGTGTAATCTAGCGAAATTAGAAATACTTACCGGACCTCTTTGTAACGGAAGCGTCCTGAACATAATAACCCTCTCGGTTGGGGTGTTTTGGTCAAAAGGTCCCGGTTGGGCATCTTTGGTCGGGCACCCTGGGTCACCCTGAATCAGACACCCTGGGTTGGTCACCCTGGTCGGGCACCCTGAGTCGGTCACCCTGAATCTGACACCCTAGGTTGGTCATCCTGGGTTGGGCACTCTGGGTCGGTCTCCCTAGGTCGGGCACCCTGGATCGGGCATCCTAGGTTACTCTAAATCGGACACCCTGGGTTGGTCATCCTGGGTCGGGCACACTAGGTCGGGCACTCTGGGTCGGGTACCCTGGGTCGGTCACCCTGGGTCGGGCACCCTGGGCCGGTCACCTTAGGACCACCCTAAAAATGTGAGTAGCCGAGAGGTTGAGCTTGTCTGGCCGACTCAGGTCGTGGGTTGGTAGACCCGAGCCGACTGTCCCAAATGAGTGACAGGTTGCCTTAGCAATGGAGATCTCCCAAATCTCTCCATTATGAGAAAAAGACCTCTGACATAATCATGACCTGACAGAGCCGCCAAACATTAATTGGGGTCAGAGGGGACAATTTGAACAGATTGTCAGGCGGCTGTGGCAGTCTCACAGAACAACTAAAGCTGTCATTAGTCCAGTCTACCAACTGATCAGTTCTTAATGTGATAGGACAGCTCTAACAGGGCAGAGGGCTTCTCATCCCCTATATAACCCCCCCTTGGGGCTCCAAAGAGGGGGTTCCAGCATTTGAGAAATCCTTCCTCCACTTGTGTGCTCTTGTTTTGGTCCGATCCGAGCCACTCTTGCCCCACTGAATTCTCAAGCCCGACCCCGACCCCCACGGCACTACAAACCGGGTCATCTTGGTCAGATCGAGTCATCCAAATGAGAACCATCTTCACTTATCGATAGGATCAATACCAATTATAAACATATCTGTTTTCATAAATACCTAGTTATTATACAGTCACACAGAGAATCAGTTGAATGTAAAACCACGTAGAGTAATAGCTGGTTCTCGTGATAACATAACTACTCACTCATTACTCATTGTCTCTGCCTTGTATTCCATTAATGTAACAGATCTATCAAAAACAAAAAATAAAATAAAATAAAAAGTTAGTTATTGTGCATAAATTACTTTAAATTCAACCCGTAGAAAAAGCCATCTACTTTTTTTTATTTAAAAAAACAAAAAACAAAGCTCATCTCCTGAGCCAGCCTCTTATCTTAGTTCAGTCTTTCTTTCCTTATTTAGATTACAACTTCTATTTTCTTAGAACCAAATCTGATAGCAGAGGCCACATGGCAGTCTATGACTCGGCCAACGTAGAGTCGGGTTCACTCTGACTCACAATCGAGCTCAACCCAAATACTCAAGGCTAAGCTCGGATCAAGCTAGCCAAGTTTAAAATTGAGATCGGATAGAGCTAGTAGATTGAAAGGCGGGGGCATGCGACCGTAGTTGGTCCTAAACTAAGCTCAATGGGAGACTTGACTAGATGGGTGGGGGAGTGGAAGACGTGGCACAGATGATGTGCAAAATTCATAGGTACACGACTGTCGTCAAGTAATAAAATATCATCAATTAAGATTGTAAATTGAGTATTGATTTAAACCACGAAGCAGACTATCTAGATCAATCAAAATTGAGAGAATTATGAGAAAGGAAATGAACTAAGATAGAAAGAAGAGTTTGAGGGAGAAAAACGATTCTAGGACTTTGGTTTCACCGCGATAAATATTGACACCCTAAATATAGTTCATTCTTTACCTTAGTGTTGAAATGCATGAAGGTGGTCTATCCCGAGGTACCTGATATCTTCTTTTGGAATAATATCGGTCTGTCTTCTCAAACATGGCGTCTACTTTCATGGTAACCTTACTAAAGCTACTGCTTTCTTAGGGAGGCTTCTATCATAATGTCCCATAGTCTTCTAGGTATTATCTTCTACTTCATGACATCGAATCAGGATAAATCCATTAAGTTATGTGATAGTCAATAGTGCCCTTGAGAGTTTTAAAACTACTTTCATGAACAAATCCTCAAGTCTCGATCTTTATGGATCGGAAAATTAGGTTCACTTCTCGATCCTTCCTTACATCCCTATGGTATAAAAACGTAGGCGAGTGGTATAGTCATAAATGCATAATAAAGTCAAATCATGGTGACAGAAGGCCCATGCCGACCTGTCCCAGCGCCCTCGCCAACCCTTCCTAGGGCAAAATGAAGGAAGTAAATTATAGAGGCTACTAGCTTAGATAGTAACTAATGCATAAGAGATGATACACACTTGACTTCACTAGGATTTGACCCTTAGACCTTATGGTAGCAACATGCGCTAGTCATCAGTTCATCTCGTGAGAACATAATGCAATAAAAAGAGATAAACTAATATGTTAGTGTATCAATAATTAGAGTAGATCTAGACTAGAATTGTGCAGACTTAAATGATGTAATTATTGTCATTGATTTTCTTTCTTATTTTAGTCTAGATGATTATCATTCTAACTTTAGCTTTCATGATGCAAATATATAAAGATGCATACTCCTTTCGTAATGAGAGAACACTAAAGGAAAATATTATCCATTAACATAGTATCAGAGTCAGACAAATTAAATCTACATGTGGTCAATTTGCTTATGCATTAGTTCACTCAAGATTATCTCAATCACTTTTAGCATGTTCCTATCTCTGTTGTCACAAGTGATTTGTGACCTGATGGTTGCTTGGGTTAGTCAATTTATTTCTAGTTCACTCTGATTTATTAGAAGATATCTATGTCTATATCTAGTTTTTACTTTGAGCTAATTGATATGGATATGTCTGAAATTTCTCGCTCTATTGGTACTATTTTGAATGGTCCTAATTATACATTGTGGTTTCAACGTATTAAAAATTTTAAATTGGGTGAAAACTCTAGTATATTATTATTAGTGGTATTGTCAAACGAATTTGTGATATTAATGAAAATGATGCTAAGTATGTTGAACATCTTGAGGATTGGGATAGCAAAAATCATCAAATTATTACTTGGTTTTGCAACATCTCTATTTCATCAATTCATATTTAGTTTGATAACTTTGATACTGCAAAGGATATTTGGGATTTCTTGGCGATTCGATACAAAACTACTGGTCTAGCACACTATTACCAACTGCTCACCACTCTTAATATCCTCAAGCAAGAATCAGGATAATCAGTTAATGACTTTCTTACCATTATTCAACCTATATGGAATTAGTTGACTCAAGCCAAAATCAATGATGATCATCTCCATCTTATCCAAGTCCTTATGGTCCTTCGTCCGGAATATGAATCAGTACATGCTGCTTTGCTACATCATGATCCACTTGCCACCTTGGATACTGATGTTAAAGAAATTTTGTTTGAGGGAATTCATCTTTGTTTAGGCAAGCCTCATTCATCAGAAGTTGCTCTTGCCATCACTCAACTCCGCTCAACATCAAGCTCCTTCTTCTACAAGAACTGTTGCAACTCTGACCATACGTTCGCTAATTATCCAACTGTTGAGTGCAAATTAAATATTATCACAAACATGGTCATATCTTGGAAAATTGTTCAACTTGCCCATCTCACCCTTAAGGAGATTGGACAAAGTCCAAGTATTCCTTGCAGTTTGGTTCTTCCATTGTTATTGTTGTTGGTCCCTCTAATGAGTCCTTTTCTCCCTTTATTACTATTAGAGATCTCGAAGCTATTCTTAAACAAGTGATGCCTTCCCACTCTCCATCCTCCATTGCCTTATCTGTCACTCCAGGTAATTCTTGTCTCCTTGATTTTGCTTGTTGTAGTCATATGACTTCTTAATTCTCTCTATTGTCTAAGGCAACTCCTACTAGTTCCCTTCCCTCTATACAAATTGCTAATGGTAGTTGTATGTCCATTACTCATACTGGAATAGCTAATACTTCTATCATTTCTCTTCTCAATACTTGTTTTATTCCTAATTTTGCTTTAAACTTAGTCTCTATTGGGAAATTATGTGACCTTGGTCTTCCTATTCTTTTCTATCCTCTTGGTTATCAATTCTGGACCTTTAGACGGTTTAGATTCTTGGAATGCAAGGTGGGAAGATTGTTTGAGTTACATCTCTTCACATTCTTATACCACGAAAGATTTCTGCTTCTACAATCTTCCCCTTGATATACCAGTGGCACCTTCATCTACGACATGCATCTGCTAATAAACTTTGATCCTTGATTTCTAGTGGATCATTAAGGATATTTAAATTTGAGTCATTTGATTGCTTACATGGTCAATTAATGAAACAATTTGCCTTGTCTTTTAATAATAATAACTCTATTTGTGATACTCCTTTTAGTTTAATTCACTCTAATATTTGGGGTCCTGTTCCTACTCCCACTATAAATGGCTATCGATATTATGTTTTATTTATTAATGACTATTCTAGGTTTACATGAATATATTTTCTCAAATATAGATTTGAATTATCTCAAACTTACATTTACTTTGCTAATATGATTAAGACCCAATTTTCTTGTCTTATAAAAATTTTTCGTACTAACAATGTAATAGAGTATTTGTTAGAATCAAAGAAATTTATATATCTCCACAATGATATGATATTGTCCACTTTAGGCCCTCATGGTTTTGATCCTGGGCTCTACCCAAAATGTCTTATACTAATGGAGATATCTTTCTCTTATAAGTCTATGATCTTTCCCATGTATTTTCAATGTGAGATTTTATTTGTAATCTTGCAACCCCTACAATCTGCTCCCCCTCTCAAACGAAGGACCATAGGGCCCCTCAAGAGAAAATTTATTTATTTGATGTCTGATCCTCTACCTACTAGGGTTTCCTACGTCTCGATCTAACCGACCTACTAGGACTTTCTTGCCTAGTAATTGTTGGGGTTGCAAGGTTGCAAATATAGTCTCATATTGAAAACACATAGGAATGATCATAGGCTTATAAGGAAATGATATCTCTATAAGTACGCGAGGTGAGTTTTGATGTGGTTAACCGAGTCAAGTTAAGTCCTCAGGAAGGAAACCGACGGGCTCGGTGCATCCGAGAGAGGGACTCAGAGATATGTGAAAGAGTGCACACGTGGAGCGAGAAGGACGCACGCGACGTCTAAGGGATGAGAAGGTGAGAGGAAGCATACTCGAAGAGAAGACTGAAGGAGAGTTCGTATGAGCCCAACTATGGAAGGCCCAAGATCACACAAGAAGATCCACCGGAAGACTGGTCAACGGGATGTTGACTAGACAACACAGGCGCCTGAGTCAACCAGGGTGCTTGAGTATGCGGGCGCTCCCTGACTTGAGAGCTCGTATTCTCGGGCACCTGAATTGACTCGGGCGCCTGATAATTGAAGAGTCATCCAAAAGTAGTTGTTTTGCGTCCATTACGATGTAGATAAGATTTGACCATGTGTCAAGTGCCTGTATACACTCGGGCGCTTGAGAAACGCCACATCAGCATCTCAATAGACTTTCACAAGGGTTATAAATAGACCCCTAAACTTAGGGGGCGCTTGGTATATATTCGGTAATGGGAATAGTAATGGGTTTTCATTGAGGGGTTAATGGCAATGGGAATGATTACTGGATTGATGGTGCTTGGTATAGATACTGGAATGAGTATAATTACCATTGATGCTGCTTGGTATGAATAAGAAAGTAATGGGAATTAGAAAAAATTTATAATTTTACCCTTACTAATTAAATACATAAAAAATTTTATTGAATAATTTTTATTAGTTTAATCTTTATAAATCTAATTTAATATCTGACATCGGCGAGCTTCTCTTGAGAAAATTTGGATGAGGCAGTAGTTTATAGTGTTCAGACATTTTAAAAAATTTAAAATTATGTTTCGTTCTCATATGGAAGTGTTTAGACATTGTAAATAATTCGAACTCGTTCGACGCAATGAATTAAAAAAGCAGTATTCATCGAGACCAAATTATTTTTGATCAGTAGTGCATTCCTTTGTCCATATAATTCTAGATTAAAAGAAACCAACATATTCCAATCCATTCAAAACCAAATTGGTTGATAGCACCAGAAATCTACAAAAAGTAGAGATAACTTAATGGATTCACTAGGACTTGAAATCCTGCCATTTATTTCTTTTTCAGTCATCAGTACTATCGCCCAAAGAAAATTCATAGACTCTCTCAAGATCTATGAAAAGAACAATATGTAAGATCAGAATTTTCACAACCCAATTAATCATGCTACATAATATAGTAAATATTTAGCCTTCATCACAATGAACAAAAGATATAATAGAACTCTATAATTATCTCCAAAATAAACCATCGTTAAACAAAAAAGTATTATCTCCAAATGACCCAATTAAAAAAGTATATTCATCGCAAGCATATTACAAGCACCTGAGCACAAAATCTCCAACTTCAGAGGGATCCAAACTGAATAATAACTCAATTTTACAGGATCTTCACAAATAACTTGAGCAGCCTTGTACTTGTTCTTACCAATGAATCCATACTTATCTAACATCTAAAGAACTTCTGGCATTTTTGAGGACTTACCTTGAACCCAAGCTGACATTGACTCAAAGTGTGAGCTAACAGTTTGCATAAATCCTTCAACCCGATCACTGAGTAACTTGAAGTCAGAATCAATATTTTGCTCAGCTGAAATCTTTGCTCTCTTCGAAGCTTTTTAAACTTTGTTAATGGATGATTTATTTTTCTCCTTAGAGTGAGATGCCCTTGATGTAACAGAAGGTTCTTGATGTGACATCGAATCAACTTCAACTCCTTCATATATAGGTGAATTATCAACTGATATAGTCAACTCAGCATCCACATCAGTGATGTTTTGTGCAGCCATTGTAGGATCTTCCGCAACAAGGCCTGTTGCTCTGTCTTTGCCATATACTATTTCTAACTCCGAAAAATAAGGGAATGATACATTGTAGAGACTTTTGGCATCATTGTGATTCTTTCAAAAAGAAGAACATAACAATAAATTTAACATATCCATAAACCACATTATAATTTGAAAAAACCAATAATGACTAACACACATACCTTAATCCATTCAAGATACCATGTTTCTTCACAAGCTATCTTCTTTTCAACATCATTCCAGGTGCAACCACTTTGTCTACACATTTCACTGATAGCGTGGAATTTCCTCTTTAAGGTTTTGATCCTAGATTCAATGTGACTAACAGATTTGACGAATGTTGGGAACTTTTGGATCATAATCTTTCTTATTTCGACCATGTAATTGTTCTTGAAACCTCCATCTGTTTTCCAAAGAGGATCGGTTGCCATATCTTGCAAACATCTTATTAATGCCCAGCTCTCCTCTTCCGTCCAAAAAACTTTGTTTTTACCTCTTCCTCGTATTACATTCATTCCCACAGGTTCTGTAGGATTACTCTCCATCCTAGTATCTGAGTCATATCAAAGTGACAAAAATACATAAATGTCATAAACATTAGAGCATCATATAATATGAAAACAGAATAAACGGCACAACATCAATCAAAAAGGTTAGATTAAAAAAGATGAATCTACTACACATACACATGCACATGGCAAGAATATCAAAAAACCGTTAGCATCACAACATCAAGAATTTGATTAGAATGAAGGACTGACAAAGAAGCTATTAGAGAGCTAACCCATAATTGTGGAAAACTTATCAGAAAGAATATTATCAAAGAAATCCCCAACTAAATCTTCTAGCATTTACTATGTCATATCTGACAGTACCAAAATTCAAGCTTTGACAACTAACAAACAATACTTGGTTTTGTTGAGAACATGTTGCTGACCTGACTCCAGCATAAGCATATTGCAAAGACGGAAGACATATGTTTTATTTGTAAAATTTCAGAAATTATATGTCAGGTTAAAATCCTTTGCAATGACACACGTAAAATAAATAAATAAATAATTAACCAACAAATCAAGGTAACAAGGAAACTAAAATGTAAAGAATAGCATAATTAGAACAATCACAATACGCAATTAAAAATTAACGCATAAGCATAAGCATTAGCAATATATAATTGAAAACGATGATAAAAGACAGATGTTGGCATAAGCATAAGCATAATCAACTAATAAGCCTTAATAAATTGATAGGCTAGCGGGCGGCAAATTTTTCAGGACTAAACAATAAGGGATTACAGCAGTAAACTTCGCAGTTGTGCCTTCTGGCGTTGGAATCAAAGGATTTTCACATAAAAAAATTATGCAAATAAGAGAGATGGTATAAGCGTTCAGAGATTCTCCAAGATGTGGAACTAAGCAATCCTGAAAGGAACATGCTCAACCAAATCAAAAGCATCATGGAAGATAATTTTCCAAGTTCATCGTTTAGCAAGGAGATGTTTACCTGTAACTCTTGAAGCAGAGGCGGCAGCGACGAGAAACCCTTGCTGAAGGAGGAGATGCGAGGTGAGAAGGGGGGAGAAGGGGGCGGCGCCTGGAGAAGGAAGCAACGCCGGGAGGAGGAGGCGACTCAAGGTTGGGAGGGGGAGAAGCGTGGCGGCGCCTGGAGAAGGAGGGGAGACGGTGCGTTGGGGAGAGGCGGCAGCGACGAGAAACCCTTGCTCAAGGAGGAGATGCGAGGTGAGAAGGGGGGAGAAGCGGGCGGCGCCTGGAGAAGGAAGCAACACCGGGAGGAGGAGGCGACGCGAGGTTGGGAGGGAGAGAAGCATGGCGGCGCCTGGAGAAGGAGGGGAGACGGTGCATCGGGGAGGTGATCGACGCGATGGGAGGGAGGGGGGCTTTACTGTCTCCGATAAAAAAAAATAAAAGGGGGGAATGGGTTTAGTGATAACCGAGGGGTGGGTAGGTTATCAAACTAAGGGTATCAAAATCATACACTAATTTTGATTCCCATCTACCAAGCATCAGGTATGGGAATGAAACTGATTTCATTCCCATTCCAGCTTCCTAAACCAGTTTACTAAGCACCCCCTTAATTCATTTCAACATACTTACTATACACGAATTCTATTATAGTTTTTTCTGTCTTTCTGAGTTCTAATTTGTGTAAGAGGCTTCTCCACCCAAGGAGTACATCTAGAAAACGAGTGTGTATTTGTCTTAGATTAGCAACCTTTCTGGTTGCAAACCAAGTAATTGGTTACACCTCTTATATTGTTTGGTTATTATTTATTTATGTTACTGTTTTGCTTCTGGACTAACTTCTATCTTTGTAAGACAAAAGATTTGATTTTATTTTTCAATAGCAATTCACCACCCTCTTGCCGACCGCACGATCCCAACAAGTGGTATCATATCAAGGATGCTCTAGAATAACTAACCACCATCTGAAGCAAACACGAAATTTTTCCACAACATGGTGCAGAAAAGAAGATTAACTAACAGAATATTCAGGATATGGGATGATGGTGAGTGCTTGGAAAATTCTGATTTAATTAGAGATTCTGCAGTCAGATATTTTGAGCAATTATTGACAAGTGACTCCTTAAATGATTCGACATTGGATCTAAGTTGCATACCAGAGCTGATTTCTATGGAGGAGAATGAAATACTCACAGGACTACCTTCTCTAGAAGAAATAAAACAGTCAGTGTGGGAAATGGATCAAAATAGTGTGGCTGGACCGGATGGTTTTTCAGTAGCATTTTATATTTCTTGCTGGGATCTTATTCAAAAGGATGTTTATCAAGCTGTGGTTGATTTTTTTTTCAGGTGGGACGATTCCAAAAGGTATGGCTGCTACAACCATTGTACTAATTCCAAAAATTGAAAATGCTCAAGCATGGCAAGATTTTCGGCCTATCAGTTTATGTAATGTGTCCTATAAAATAATCTCAAAATTATTGGCAAATAGGCTGAAAAAATTGCTGAACAGAATCATATCCCCTTTCCAGAGTGGTTTTGTTGAAGGTAGATTAATATCTGATAATATATTATTAGCTCAGGAAATGACACATAAGCTGAATTATCATGTTAGAGGGGGAAATATGATTATGAAACTTGATATGGCTAAAGCCTTTGACAGAGTCCAGTGGAATTTACTTTTTAGAATTTTAGCAGCTTTTGGATTTTCTGAAAAATTTATTGCTTGCATTCGAAGATGTATTACTACGGTCTGGTTTTCTATCCGTATAAATGGGCAATTGGCAGGTTTCTTCCAATCAAAAAGAGGATTAAGACAAGGGGATCCCATTTCGCCTTTCTTATTTATTATTGCCTTAGAATTTCTATCCAGGGGTTTAGAGAAACTCTTTATTACTAATCCCTCGTTGAGTTTTGTTTCAGGATGTTCCTTGAGAATCTCTCACCTAGCATATGCTGATGATGTAATGGTATTCCTGAATGGGTCAATCAAGTGTGTTAAAAAAGTCAAAGCCTTTCTGGATGACTATGAGAAAAATTCTGGACAAGCAGTTAATGCGGGGAAAAGTTTGATTTACCTGTCAAGAAGAATTCCGGAAACTCGTAAAAGATCAATTCTTATGGCTACTGGTTTTTTGGAGGGTGTATGACCTTTGAAATACTTAGGCATTCCTTTATTCACTGGGCACAGAAAATCTGCTTATTTTCATCCTATGTTAGAGAAGATAAGGAAAAGACTCTTGGGTTGGAATTTATCAAATTTGTCATATGGAGGTCGTCTCTGCTTAATTTAGAGTGTGCTCATCTCAATGCCTTTATTTTTACTACAAGTTCTCCTCCCTCCACTATCTGTTCTTCATAACTTGGAAATGATTTTTGCAAAATTCTTTTGGGGCTCGACAGATATTAATAGGAAAATTCATTGGGTGTCATGGGATGATATCAGTAGACAGAAATTGGAGGGTGGTTTGGGGATTAGGAAGCTTACAGATTTTAGTCTGGCAATGGCTATTAAACTTTGGTTCCGTTTTAGAGAACAAAACACACTTTGGGCTGAATTTTTATCCAAATTATATTGTGGATCCGGACATCCGGTTGAGGTGAGCTTAAAAGGCAAGGCATCATTTATTTGGCGTAGATTGATTAAAGTTCGATGCTTAGCAGAACAGAACATCGGATGGATATTGGGAAATGGTAAAATAAACTTTTGGTATGATACTTGGCTTGATGGAGGTCCTCTTTTTAATCAAGGTATGCCTATTGAAAATAAAGATTTGCAAATTGTAGATATTCTTGAGGATTCAAATTGGAGGAAGAATAAAATTATAGGTGTCCTTCCGGAGGTTTTAAGGGCTGAAATTGCAGAATATTCTTTGCAACAAAAAATTCCAGACCGAATAATCTGGAAACCTGCTACAAATGGGGAATTCTTGTTAAAGTCAGCTTGGGATAAGGTTAGACAGATAAATTCTGTTTCCTATATTAATTATGCTATCTGGAATGATCTGTTAAGGCCTAGTATCTCGATTTTTGCTTGGCGTTTCTTAAAAAGAAAACTCCCAGTTGATGAAATATTACAAAACCAAGGTGTTGCTCTTGCATCTAAATGCCTTTGTTGTGATAACATGGAAACCTGGAAACATCTGTTTTTTGATGGCCCAATTGCTAAAGAAGTTTGGTCCTATTTTGCAAGAGTTTTTGAGGTCCATAGATCATCAAATTTAGAAGATTGGAAATTAGGTTTGAAATGGCTGCAGGGAGGCCATATTAGAGAGGTTATGCCATTTCTTATTCTATGGTTTCTATGGTTATCTAGGAATGAGGCTAAACACAAAGGATTAAAACAAAAAGGTTACAAAATTACGAGCAACATAATTCAGTATTGTTTGCTTGGGGAAATTTCTGGAAACATTAAAGGAAAACATTGGAAGGGATATACATCAGTGGCTAGAAGTTGGGGATTATCAGCTAAAAACATAACTAGAACCACAATAACTATGGTACATTGGAAGAGGCCTAATATAGGAGGCTACAAATTAAACACAGATGGATGCTCCCGAGGGAATCCCGGTTTTTCTTCTTATGGAGTTATAATTCGAAACCACGCAGGTGATTTTCTTATGGCAAAATATGGTTCCTTGGGGTTCTCTTCTAATGTGAAGGCTGAGCTTTTTGCTATACAAGCAGGTATTGAATTATGTGTAGCTTATAATTTTCTCCCGGTTTGGTTAGAATCAGACTCCTTGGTATCTTTGAAAATTTTACAGTCTTCGTCTATGTGTTGGGAGTATAGGAAGTTAATTTCAAAAATTAGAATGTTGGTGGAAAAACATCATGTTATTTGCTCTCATGTGTATAGAGAAGCAAATGCTGCCGCTGATTTCTTGGCTAACCAAGCCTTTAATGTTCAAGGGGAAAGAGTGTTATTGAAGAAAGACATGGAAAGAGAATTGCATGGTATATGTAAGCTTGACAGGTTGGGCATCCCTTATATCAGAGTGAATCGGAAAATATCATAGATTTCTTTTGGAATTTCAATTTTGGTGGGTACTCTGATCTGATTTACTCTGGTTGCTCTGATATGGTTTTAATGGTTTGAATCCTTGGTGTTTCTTATGTGTATCATTGGTTCTTTGTATGGCTTGTTTGGGTGGTTATATTTTTCTCCGATAAAGAGCAGGATTTCAGTATTCCCAGTTCAAATCTTTGTTATTCCCATTTGTTATGGGCTGGTATTACAAACTATTCAATTTTCTTTGGTTTTCCAGATATTCTGATATATATTTTCTGGTTTTCCTGGTCTCCCTACTTACTGACAAACTATTATATGTTCCTGATAGACTGTTATACTTTCCTGTCATGTGAAAACATTTTTACTGAATGGTCTGCGAGAATATTCTTATCTGGCTGAAGGAGTTTCATTATGAAAATTATGATACAACGAAGAAAACATTGAAGGCCCCGAAATTCTAAAAATTGCAGGGATGCAATGATTCTGGTTTTGATAGCAAGTTGAAGGCAGGTTGATTAGTCTGAAGTCGAAGATTGAATTCAGAAATCTGGCTGCTCGCTGTTTGATGGCTTATTTTGGGATTTCTGATTGTAATGGCTGCGGCCAGCTCTGATAACTGGTGGCTCTTATGAATGATTTCTGAAACCTAATTTGATGTGTGCAGCATCTTTTTATAAACAGGAAATTGATAGTGGAGATTTGGTTGATGACTGATATTCATGTTTTTGAATTCTAAAAATGCAACAATGGGATGGTTTCTGATATGAAATTCTGGGATGACTTCTGAAATGATAATTCTGATACGAAAGATGGTATCAAAATTAAGAGGTGGCTTTTGTATATATGTTTTTGGATATAAGGCTGATTGCTGAAATTCTGATAGGCTTTGCTTGGCTGAAGGCTGCTTTTAATGATATTAACTCCAGAATTTGAAGAACAAAACTTGCTACCTCATGAATGCAATAAAGGCTCCTGCTCCTTAAGTACAATGCTTATGGTTAAAAGAGTTGGTTCTGAAGCAGATAGCTTATGTTGGAATCTGATTCAATGAAGAGCAAACAGTTTTAGTCAAAAAATTGGAAGGCTGCAAATACTAATTGATTTTTATGCTTGGCGCGCTCAGAATTTTATGTAGTTTTCATCAAAAAAGGTTATGAAATCCTTAGAGGCTTATGGCTTTTGATGATGAATTACAAATGAAGGCTGTTCTGTACAAAAGCCAATATTCTCTTTTGAATTCCTCAAGTGTAAAACAATTTGTCCTCTCTTGTAACCATATTAGAAGGTTAGGTCTGGCCCCCTTCTAATATGGTCGCTCTTTATTTCTTGAAATAAAATTCTTCTTCATTCAAAAAAAAAAAACCACCATCTGAAGCAACTAAGAAATGGCCGGATCTAATATCTACCAGCCCAAGTTTGAGGGAGAGTTTGTGTTTTAGAAGTGCAAAATGGTATTCTTCAAAACAGACTTCGATATTTTACTAACAATGAAATTTGGTTTTAAAGTACCTAGAGATAAGAATGGAGAAGAACTGGAAGAGCACCTCTAGGCCGAAAAACAATGTGACGAATTTACGATAAACGGTAAGGCCGAATTCCACCTTCTAAGTGTACTATTAGCCGAGGAACTCGAAAGAATCAACGTATACAACTCCGCTAAAACCCTCTTGCATAAAGTGCTAAAACTCCAAGAAAAATTGAAGGAAGTACAATCCGCCTCTCAATGGGCACCGACTCATCTTCAGAAAAGTCTGATACCAAGGAGATTAATGGACTAGCACTAATGGCCAACTACCAAGAGGAGAGCAACGATGAAGACGGAGTCACATCAGAAGAAAGTAATGATAAAGGAGGAGCATCCTACTTCAAACATGATATGGTACGTGAAGTATGTCTTCTACCTCCTAATCATTTATATGTTGGAATTAAAAAGATGAATAGATCACTTTGTAAATAAAAATAAAAAATATAGAACTAAAAAAGGAATTAGCTACTACATGTAGGATCGATGCACGTGAGAGGGGGGGTGAATCACGTGACTTTTTAAAAAATTAGAGCGCTTTAAAAAGCGTGCACAGCGGAAAAAATAAAACACGAACGAAAAATCAATACAAACGACACAGGTAGTTTTACTTCGTTCGGAGCCTTCGGCGACTCCTACTCGAAGGCCCAGGTCCCTCGGACCTTTCCGTTGGGCAATCCACTAAAACTCTCTACCGGTAAACCCCGATAGAGTAGGCGAGTACAAAAGAATTGAAAGTGTGACAACCCCACACTTTCAAGTAATTAAATGCAAGAAATAAAAATTGCGTTACCCAACAACTTAGAAGATCTCCTAGATGGGCTCAGATGTTGGGGTTGAAGTTCCGGCAGCGATCAAACGTGAACACGTCGTAGCTTGGACCGCAGCAGGAGAGTTTGGAAGAGAGAGCACTTGAAAAGCCTTTTTTTTCAGAAAAATATTTCGATATCCCTTCAAGCTCTACAGCCAGGCTTTTTATAGAGGGGCTCTCGAGCTTTTTGGTTCTTATCCAGATCCTATTCACGTGTGCTCCTTATCCAATATTTAGCAATTAAAAATTAATTCAAAGGAGACTTTGTTTCTATCCTCATGCTTCACCGAAAAATATGAATTAATAAACAATTAAATAAGATGTAACAAAATGGATAGGAATTAATTTAACAAGAAGTGAACAAGTTTTAGCAAATTAAAAATTAATTCAAAGGAGATTTGTTTCTATCCTCATGCTTCACCGAACAAAGCATGAATTAATAAACAGTTAAATAAGATGTAACTAAGTAATTAAACAAAATGGATAGGACTTAATTTACACAAGAAGTGTTTTGTAGCTTAGTCCATATATCAAACAAACCCTGTAAGATAATGTTATCAAATATATTGGAGTAAAATATATTCATAGTTAATTAAACCCTGTCTCCTAGACCAGGATCTAACCAGGCCTCAACTTAGATCACCCAAATGGGTCTAAATTGGACCGCGCCTAAAGTCCCATAAATGGACTCGTCCTCACTGGTTCGCTCCTCCAGTGACTTACCTCACTTACCCTTTGTGCAGCTTTACTTGACTTCTTGACCCACCAGGACTTCCTGCCAAGGCTCAACCACTATGGTCTTCCTGCCAAGTCTCCACCAACTTGGTCTTCAGCCAGTTGTCAGGTCCCGCGGACCCAACTGGACTTCCCGCCAGGACTCAACCATCCTGGACTTCAGCCTGGTGTCTGGTCCTAAGTCTTTCAACCCTGCACACTTAGTAAAGAGGTTAAAAACCAACAACCCTAACTTTAACCACTTTGTCATACATCAAAACTCGAGTTTGACCGTTAGTGCAAACTGCACCAACAATCTCCCCCTTTTTGATGTATTGACAACTCAGGTTAAAGTTAGAAAAAAAACAGCAGATATGAACTTGCATAAACATGCAAACAATATAACACAAGCATAGGTATGAAAGTTGCAGCACACAAGAAAGCAGAGGTAAATAAATGTGAAATAAGCATGCTGTTTGCAATTTTCTAACCCTTTTACCCTACTCTCCCCCTTTGTCATTCATCAAAAAAGATATAAGCATAACAAGTTTAAGGGAGTAGAAATATAGGCTAAGTGTTAGAAAAAAAACTAGTCTTAAATCTATTAACTTAGCTTTCAAAAAAAAAATTTCTTTCAAAAAAGATTTTTTTTCAGAAAATATAATATCACTCTTAATCAAAAAAATATTTTTAGGGATTAGCTGGAACTCCCTCTCAATCTTTATCAACTTTTATCAAAATTTTCAAATGTGTTTTGTCAAAAATGACATTTTGAAAAAGTATTTTGACCTCTGCTCCCCCTGGACCAAGTAATGATTGTGGTCCCTTTTCATGTGTCTAACCCTAGTTACTGACTAACTATCTAGATGATAGTAGTGTTCACTGGGTTAGTCAAGTCAAGTAATAATGTCTAGCTCAGATTTTAGTTCAAGACTACTTGACTTGATCACTGTAATGTTGGTATTTTATGCCCAGACTTACTGTGATGCACTGACTTAAGCATTCGGAAGTCCAGGCAGTATCCTATGCATCTCACAACCGTTCTATGTTTTTGCAAACACAAACAAGTTAATCTTAATGTGTTTTGTGAGATGCGGCTACCTAAATCTATAGGTTCATGCAATTCTAGGGGTCAAGCTTAGGCTAAGTCTGCCAGTTTTGAAAATCAAATTTTGAAAGACAATAAAGTTCTTGAAAAATAAGTTTGAAAAGTCCGTGTTTAAGTTAAATTTTGAAAGACAATAAACTTTTGAAAAACAAGTTTGAAAGATCCATGTTTTTAAACTCACAAACTTAATTAGTTAAACCAAAAGTCAACTTAAGCTTATTAGGTCAGTCCTAGTCTATAACACACATTCCTATTAACCTTCTTAAGTTGCTAAATCAGATTCAGGAAGTGGTTTGGTAAATATATCAGCTAGGTTAGACTTAGATTCAACATGGTTAAGTTCAATTTCTCCTTTATTTACATGATCTCTGACAAAATGGTGTTTGATTTCTATATGTTTGGTCCTAGAGTGGTGGATTGGGTTTTTGGTTAAATTGATTGAACTTAGGTTATCTATAAAAATTTTGACGTGTTTAAAATCTAAGTGAAGGTCCTTTAGGGTATGTATCATCCAGAGTAGTTGAGCTACACACTCACCCATAGCTATGTACTCAGCTTCAGTGGTGGATAGGGCAACACAGTGTTGTTTTCTGCTAAACCAACTAACTAGTGAGGGTCCTAGAAGTTGGCATCCACCACTGGTACTTTTTCTGTCTAATTTACAGCCAGCATAGTCTGAGTCAGAATATCCAATAAGCTCAAACTGGGCTGTTCTAGGGTACCAAATTCCTAATCTTTCTGTTCCTTTAAGGTACCTAAATATTCTTTTAACTAGGGTTAGGTGTGACTCTTTAGCACATGTTTGATACCTAACACACATACTAACTGCAAAAAGAATATCAGGTCGACTTGCAGTTAAGTAAAGTAGGCTTCCTATAGCACTTCTATAGTACTTAAGGTCAACAGGTTTGCCTTTTGGGTCACTATCTATAGTTTGATTGGTAGCCATTGGTGTCTTAATCTCTTTTGTATTATCCATTCCAAATTTTCTAAGTAGTTCTTTTGTGTATTTTTGTTGATAGACAAAGGTACCCTCACTGGTCTGTTTTATTTGTAGCCCTAAAAAGAAAGTTAATTGACCTACTAAACTCATTTCAAATTCAGTTTCCATTATCGTTGTGAAATCTTGTAAAAAGTCTGAGTTAGTTGAGCCAAATACTATATCATCTACATATACTTGGGCTACAAAAATATCATTTTTTAGGGTTTTAACAAATAGTGTTGGGTCAATTTTACCTTGGTTAAAACCTTTTGAAACTAAGTAGTTAGACAGTCTTTCATACCAGGCCCTAGGTACTTGCTTAAGTCCATATAGGGCTTTCTTAAGTCTAAAGACATAGTCAGGGTGTTCTAAGCTTTCAAAACCAGGGGGTTGACCTACATAAACCTCTTCTTTAATTAGGCTATTTAGGAAGGCTGACTTAACATCCATTTGATAAAGCTTAAATCCCTTATGGGCTGCATAACTTAAGAGCATTCTAATGGATTCAAGTCTAGCTACAGGGGCATAGGTTTCATCATAATCAAGACCTTCTACTTGGCTAAACCCCTTAGCTACTAGCCTAGCCTTATTTCTTACTGTTTCACCTTGTTCATTAAGTTTATTTCGAAAAACCCATTTGGTTTCAATAAACTTTTTGTTTTTAGGTAAGGGTACTAAATCCCAGACTTGACTACGTTCAAATTGAGCTAACTCCTCTTGCATGGCAATGATCCAATCTGTAGCGACCCCGCGTTCTCTACCTTAGACTGACCGCTACTTGTCTACTTCTTAACTCTAATGCACGACTAAAAATGCGGAATTTTCTTTTTTTTTGTATTTAATCTATCTAAGAATGAGATTCTAACTTTAATAGTCATGCATGATACAATGACACATTACTAGCAATTCTAACCATTTAAACTCTTCACACAAGTTTCTATAACATTACTAAAGCACTATGGAATATACATGCAACTTTTCTAAGCATATTTAAAGCAATAAGACTTAATTCGAACTAACAACATCTTGGCACATGCAATAATATTTCTAGGACTTCATAGAATGTAAATCTTACTTTTCTACCGAATTCACAAGCATTTTAAGCACAATTAGGACTTAGTCCAAAAGGGAATAATAATAAGCTCAAGAATAAGTCTAAAATGCAATGTATCCACATGTTAAACTACTCATGCCCTTGCTCATCTAGTGCATTCACAAAAGTATGCATACTAATTGAAATAACATGGAATCTTCATTCTACAAAATTGAGCATGTAAAACTATCCGAAGCATAAATGTTTAATAAACTCCATAACACAATAACTTGGAATTTGGAAATCTTAAACATTGCATTTCAAATAAGCTAAACTGTCTCATCCCAAGGATCTCTCCAAGGTCAGCCACCACACACACGTCACTCAGCACTGCCTCGTCGCCTTCCTTCAGAATTGCTTGTCTTTACCTTTACCTGCAGTAAGAGGAAATGCAACTAATAAGCATAAAGCTTAGCAAGTACTATCTAGCTCACAAAATCTCGAAATGTGCAGGCATGCTTTTTAAACAATATGAAATCACATGAGATACTTTTATGCTTAAAAGAAACACCAAAACATGTATAACTCAAAACATGCATACTCAAGCATTAATAAGTCTTAACTCACTTTCTCTTGGCTTAACATGAAACTTTAGCAATTCTTTAACTTTAAATCTTTCTTTAACTTTTAGAAAACTTCCTTAAACTTTAGAAAAAACTTTGCTAAAGCATATACTTGAAAATAATAACTCACTTGGATCCACTTAAGACGTAAGTACCATCTTATGCGCGTTCCCTAAAAGGTTGGGGTAGCGAGCCGCCAATCCTAATAGAGCAGACCTTGGTCTACCAGGGCCAAGACCTTGGAATTGGACACCTGGATTTCTTTAACGACACCCTTGGACGCCGGGTACTAGCCTTAGAAAATAAAATAGCTTTTCTTTCTTTTCTTTCTTATCTTTAAATGCCTTGGCATTTTATTGAACACCTTGTGTGCCCAAATCCCTAAGTCTTGACTTTTGGGGATTTCGTAAGGCCTTGGCCTTCTCTTTTCTTTTTCTTCATCTTTCGTTTCTTTTCTTATAGATTTCTTAGACCCTAAACTCACATAGGGTACTCTATCAAATATATATAAGCATATAATGAACTAAGATCACATGCAACATCTTAACTAAAAGTAAATATCTCCTTTAAAACATTTAAGGGAAAATTCTTGCGGAAAACCGCCTCTTACTGCAGGTGAGCAGTACTTACCTTGATTTCTTGGACTTACAACCGAAATTAGACGACTAGGGCTCGGGTGAAACTTGAGATCTCTACGAACCGTCCGTGCCTACGTGTTCTTCTCGTCGAGACGAACGAAACGCTCCGCGCTCCTTGCTTTTCCTTGGCCGGCGCCCCTTAGGAGAGGAGAGGAGGAAAGAAAACCTAGGTTCCCTTTTGTTTTCGCCGCCCCTCCCTCGCCCCCTTCTCGCACGCAGCCGAAAATTCTCCTCCAAGGGTTTCACGCGACTTAAGCGGGGTTTAAATACCTCTTCATGAAAAAACGTAACTACTCTATAAAATTATTTCTCTCCACCTTTTGTTGTGCTTGATACCCTAGCCCAGCCGGTCACTTGCGCGCCCTTAAGGGCTTGCTCCTCCTGTGGTCGCGAGTTCGAACCCCCCTGCTCCCCTTTAAAGTTTTTCCTTTTTTAAAAATACTAAACGGACTCGGAAAATTCCATAAAAATATTCTAAAAATTCCTAAAAATATCTAGAATATTTCTAAAACATTTTTAAATAGTTCTAAGGACTTTAAGAACTTCAATATGGAAATTTCGGGGCGTTACAATCCCCCATACCTTATAAAAAGTTCGTCCTCGAACTTAAAATAATTCTGGATATTTTTCTCTCATGCTGTCTTCACGTTCCCAAGTAGCTTCCTCATGCTTTTGATTCTGCCAGATGACCTTCACTAGTGGCACTTCTTTATTTCTTAATCTTTTAACTGCTTTGTCCACTATCTGTGTCGGTCTGCTCTCATAGCTAAGATCTTCTTGGATCTGTACTGACTGAGGCTGAATCACTTGGCTAGGATCGTGAATACACTTCTTTAGCATAGAGACATGAAATGTACTATGGATAGCTGACATATCCTCTGGTAAGTCCAGCTCATATGCTACCTTACCAACTCTCTTTATGATCTTGTAGGTGTTGGTGCAGAATGCACCCAAGTCAAACCTGTATTTTGATATTGGCAAAAGGGTTCAAAAGTTAAGGGTTAATTGGTGTCTAACAAGGTTCTTGAGTGTATAGGAAAAGCCCTAGCGAAGGAATGCTAGGCACTGGCGAAGGACTGCCAGAATGGACAAAGCCCTAGCGAAGGAATGCTAGGCACTGGCGAAGGACTGCCAGAAGAAAAGACCTAGCGAAGGGCTGCTAGGCACCAAGCGAAGGGCAGCTTGGTACCTCAAGACCTAGCGAAGGGCTGCTAGGCACCAAGCGAAGGGCAGCTTGGTACCTCAAGACCTGGCGAAGGACTGCTGGGCAAAAGTCCAACTGGAGGAGCCGGTTGGCACCAGGTAAATTCTCCCGAGAGGAGTAGGTGAGGACGCGTTCCCCTTGAGGGAACATTAGGCGTCGGTTCGACCTAGGGCTCCATTTTGGAGACCAAAGTCAGAACCAAGACAGCTAAGGCTGTATAACCTATTATTTTATTGTTTTATTGTGTTTTGGACTAACCCTGGATGCAGGACCTAAGGAACGAGTGTCTGCAGCTCAGAATGCCTCAAAGGAATGAGGCAACCACTGACCAGGGCGCCCGGAGTGTCCCGGGCGCCCCCATGGTGAACACAAAACACAACAAGACAAGAAAGACTTCGACAGTACATACCCAGGGCGCCCTCGCTGTCCCGGGCGCCCCCATAGCGAACCAACTCAGCCGCGTCTGCGCTACACGCCCAGGGCACCCTCGCTGTCCCGGGCGCCCCCAGCCAGACTTACCGAGGAGAGCTCAGCGCTGCAGATAAGGCTTTGACCGGTCAATGCGGGCGCCCCGAGTCATCCGGGCGCCCCGGTCAAACCGGATCCCGAGGATAAGGGGATCAGACGGCGACCGAGCAACAACCGGATCTGCTGCCACGTGGGGGGGCGCCCCCGTCGACCAGGGCGCCCCCAGGCCCTATATAAAGGGCCCTCGACCTCCTTCTTCAGAGCATCAATCACTGCGACACTTCTGCGCTCTTCTGCTTCCGCGACACGCTCCAGAAATCTTCCAACTCGAGCTGACGACGTCCCGCTGCTCCGAAACTTCGATCTACACCGGACGTCGGTAACGAAGAGCTGTATTTAAAGTTTACTAAACTGTTCTTGTTATTATCTTTCCTGTAAACTTTTACGAACTTATAGAATTGCCCGCAGAAAACGGTCAACGACCGTGGGCCTTGGAGTAGGAGTCGACCCAGGCTCCGAACCAAGTAAAACGACCGTGTTAGCGTTGTTTTTGCTCTGTTTTATTCCGCTGCGCACTTACTCTTTTTAAATCCGAACGAATTGCGACATTCACCCCCCCTCTCTCGCATTTCTCGATCCAACAAGTGGTATCAGAGCGGGGAATTCAAACTTGGTGCAACCACCAGTTTGAAAATTTTTCGGATTTCTTTCGTTTTTCTCTCTCAATTTTTTTTAAATTTTCGTTCGAATTTTTCTTTCAAGGTTGGTGCAACACCCCTTGAAATTATTTTTATTTCTTTTCTTCCCGCACTACTAATCCAAGACCAAGTCTTGGAATATTCTTGTTTTTTTTAATTTCAGAACAAATGGCCATCCAAGAAGGCTTTAGCACCGCCAGACCTCCACTTTTCAGTGGAGAAGACTTTCCTTACTGGAAAAGTCGAATGGAGGTCCACCTGAAAACCCAGGTGGATATGTGGATAATCATCCAGTCTGGACTGATGATTCCCACAAATGCTGATGGCGTACCACAAAACTACTCAGAGTGGGACACTGCCCTCAAACGCAAAATTGAAGCTGACGCCAAGGCAACTCAGACTCTTCAATGCGGACTGACAAAAGAGGAGCTGAACCGCGTAGGCCCATTCAACAGTGCCAAGGAGCTATGGGCTAAACTGATCGAGCTCCACGAAGGAACTTCAGATACAAGGATCAGCAAACGGGACCTGCTACTGAACAAGCTCTTCACTATCAAAATGGCAGATAACGAGACAGCAGCCCAGCTCCATGCCAGAATCCAGGAATTGATGAACGGTCTTCACGCAATAGGTCACCAGGTTCAAAACCGTGATCTTATAAGGTATGCCCTAAACGCGTTCCCTAGGACCACCTTGTGGGCATCTATGGTAGATGCATACAAGGTCTCTAGAGATCTTTCAAAAATTAAGTTAGATGAGTTATTCTCTGAACTTGAACTGCATGAACAAACTAACTGCAATTTGGCCGAGAAAAGTATAGCTTTCTTTGCAGGGAAAACAGGAAGAATGACTAAGAAGAAAACTCAAGTTGAACCCGAGTCTACCTCAGATTCAGAAACAGAAGATCAAGAAGAAGATCAATCTGAACTGGTCCGGCTAGCTCGAAGCTACTACAAAAAGTTGAAGAACCAAACCAACACACGGAGAACTAGCCGAAGAAAGGATGAACCAGCTGAACCAGCAACTGACAAACACAAGCCCAACGTAACCTGCTACGAATGCAAGAAGAAGGGCCACTACAAGACTGAGTGTCCAAGTCTAAAGGAGTCCAAAAAGACCAGAAAGAAGAAGGCACTCCAAGCAACCTGGGACGAGTCTTCCTTAGAAGAAGAAGAAGAAGCACCCCAGTCCAATCTTCTAGCCCTGACCGCTTCAGATCAAATCGAGACTGACTCAGACTCAGACCGGGACGACGGCAAGCTGACATTTTCCGACGACGGTGAAATAAGGGTAACGGGTTTTTCGAAATTACAATTGAATTCGCTTATTTCCTATCTATCCCGAGATTTGGCGAAAGCCAAACTCCGAATCGAGTCCCTCAGACAGGAAGTAAAACTCCTGAAAGAGGGAGCTGATTCTAAATCCTTAACTGAGAAACTTCAGGAAGGAACCCCTGATCAAGTTGAAAAACTTGAATCAGAGAATTCCTCCCTGAAAACTCAAGTTAAGGACTTAAGAACAGCTTTAGAACGATTCACTTCTGGTTCCAAGAATCTTGATCTGATTCTGGGAAAACAGAAGTCTGTTCTAAACCGATCCGGACTTGGCTATAGAACCAAATCTCGGCAAAGATCTTACTTTGCTGTACTGAACCAGTCAAGACCTAAGGTTCAGGCATGGGTGCCAAAACGGTGCCTGACTAAACCAACTGGTTCAAATCAATTTTGGATCCCCAAGGACAAGATTCACATCTTGCCTAACCCATACAGAGGCTTTAGTCCAGGGGGAGCCAAAATCAAAACAATTTTTATAATTAGATAATTTTTTTTAATTGATTGATTGTTTGTTTATTTAATTTTTGCAAATTGCCATGCTTAGATTTATGGAATACTTAGATTTAAGGACTAGATTACTTGAAACTTGAAAACATAGTATTGGGAGGAGGTGAGATGATAGTACGTTGGGGAAACCAACTCTAATAAGATCAAGTCTACTTGGTCTCTTTAGACTGGTGAAACCAGCCGAAGCTACCGATCCAAGACCCAAGCTAGTTAGACCAGAAAATGACCTAATTTAATTTGAAAATGAAATTTCATTAAAAGGCTTTGTCAAGGAAAGGGTGGATGATCCCATAAGGCTACGGCCAAAGAAGGCCTTGTGCCTCGCCAAGACCTGGAAGCCAATTTCTGAAATTCAAATTCAAATTATCTTTTGTCAAATTCGAATCTAACTCAAATTTCAAATAATTATAGATTCTAATCTGTTTTCAAAACTTATTTCTTTTTCAAAAATCACTTAATCTATTTTTCAAAATTTCTAAACTTATTTGTTTTCAAATCTGTTTTCAAAACTAAAATAACATTTTCAAAATAAATTAAAATTCCTTTTCAAAATTAATTTTTACCCTCAAACCTGTCTCACAAAAACCTTAAGGTTAACGTGTTTGAAAACCCTAGACTGGGGTGAGACAGACTAGGAAGTGAAACTCAATTTAAGCTATCCCAACTCAAATTGGATCCAAATCACCGAAAATCCTTTATGTGTAGGAACATAAAGATTTGGACCAATGGATGTTAGATAGCGGATGCTCCAGACACATGACTGGAGACAAATTGAAGTTCACCAAACTCAAGTTCAAAAACCTGGGCTCAGTGGCATTTGGAAATAATGCTACACTCAAGGTAATTGGGTCAGGTAATATTGAACTTAAATCTAATTTCATTATTAAGAAAGTTCTATTGGTTGAAGACTTTAGTTTTAACCTACTTAGCATAAGTCAGTTATGTGACTCTGGTTATTTAGTTACCTTCAACAATTCTAACTGCCTGATTAGAAATGCACAAGACTCAGAAATCATACTTAAGGGCACTAGGAAAAATAATGTATATACTATAAGTCTTCCCCTTATACCCAAATGCATGTTAACACAATTAGAACAATCAAAACTCTGGCATAGGAGATTAGGTCATTGCAATCTAAGAACTATCTCAAAAATTACCCAACTTGGCTTAATCAAAGGTGTCCCTAAAATTAAGAATAATGAAAACCTAATATGTGAATCCTGTAATCAAGGCAAACAAACCAAGTCTAGTCACAAATTGATCCAATCTGATCAAACCCAAACCACACTTGAGCTCCTACACCTTGACCTATTTGATTCACATGGAGCCAAGTCACTAAGTGGAAACCGATACTGCTTAGTGATAATTGATGACTACTCTAGGTTCACTTGGGTCAGGTTTCTAAAGACCAAAGATGAAACCCTGAACCTATTTAACAACTTTTGTAAATTGATTGAAAATCAAAATGATACCAAAATCAAAAGACTTAGGTCTGACCATGGGGGAGAATTCGAGAATCAAAGATTCGAAGAATTCTGTAAAGTAAATGGATATAAACACGAATTTTCGTGTCCTAGAACCCCCCAACAAAATGGCATAGTAGAAAGAAAGAATAGAACCTTACAGGAAGCTGCTAGGGCTATGCTCAATGAATTTGACCTACCTAACCACTACTGGGCAGAAGCAATTAGCACAGCTTGCTATATCCAAAATAGGATTCTGCTTAATAAAAGATTAAATAAAACACCCTATGAACTTTACTACCATAGACTTCCAAACCTACACTATCTTAGAGTCTTTGGATGCAAAGTCCATATTCTTAATACCAAAGACTATCTTGGAAAATTCCAATCCAAGTCAAACCCAGGTATCTTTTTAGGGTACTCTACAACAAGTAGAGCTTATAGAGTCTACAACAAAATAACTAAGAAAATTGAAGAAACAACCAACTTAATATTTGATGAAGAAACTAACCCAAAATCTGATAATTCTGACTTAGCTTCACCAAATACTGATCAAGAAGATAACTCTGAAACCCTAACTGAACCCTTTAATGAATTAACAATTGAACCAAGTTCTGAATCAGTTGAACCAACCAATGAACCCAGAATTGAACCTATTGGACCAGCTGGACCTGAAGCTGAGCCAAGTACTAGAAAAACCAAGAAACCCAGACTCAGTCACCCAACTGACCAAATTGTAGGTGATCCAACCTTAGGAGTCAGAACTAGAGCTTCCTATAGAAATCTTAGTCAAATAGCCATGATTTCAAAGATTGAACCTAAGACTATTGAGGAAGCTCTACCTGATCCTGACTGGATCTTAGCCATGCAAGAAGAGCTAGCCCAATTGAGAGAAACCAAGTCTGGGAGTTAGTACCTAAACCTAAGGGCAAATTCGTAATTGACACTAAGTGGGTATTTAGGAATAAGTTAAACGATCAAGGTGAAAATAGTCCGAAATAAAGCCCGCTTAGTAGCTAAGGGATTCAGTCAAGTAGAAGGGTTGGATTATGATGAAACCTATGCCCCTGTAGCTAGACTTGAGTCTATTAGGATGTTACTAGCCTTTGCATCCCATAAAGGATTTAAATTATACCAAATGGATGTAAAGTCAGCCTTCTTAAATGGGCTTATCAAGGAAGAAGTTTATATAGGACAACCCCCAGGGTTTGAGGATATGGAAAAAACCCCGATCATGTCTACAAACTTAGTAAAGCCCTTTATGGACTAAAACAAGCACCCAGGGCGTGGTATGAAAGATTATCCAATTACCTGATCTCTAAAGAATTCAAACAAGGTCAAATTGACCCAACCTTGTTTGTTAAAATTTTAGAAAAGGATATATTTATTGCCCAAATTTACGTAGATGATATAATATTTGGATCAACTAACTC